>PVIW01002726.1:42098-95407 GCA_004026585.1 Noctilio leporinus | reverse complement strand
AAAAAAAGCCAATAAAATAAACAGGAGGCCAGCGGTCTTCAGCTCTTGGAAGCCAAAATAAATAAATAGGCCGGCTGTACACGTTTGTAAACGTGACCTGGTTATCCTAGGGGTTCTTAAGACTCAAGGCCCATCATCAGGAATGTCCGGCTTTCGCCTTGTTACTCAAAGCATTGTCCCCCGGATAACTGCGTGGGCGTCCCCAGGGAGCTGATGGAAACGCAGAATCTCAGGCTCCACCCAGGGCTCGTGAGAGGGTACGTGTTTACCGGATCCCTGGGTGGCTCATGTCCAGGGTCACGTCTGGGAAGTGCGGCTGCTTTCACAAGTGTCGGTCTGATGCCTGTCCCATGCTCAGGGGCCCTGGGCACCCTGGGACATTTGTGGACATGCTTACAGATTGAAGGCTCCATCCTGGGTGCTCAGAACCCACCTTCGTAGCCATGTACCCCCAGACCTGTAGGAAGGTGATTGCTGAGTAGGGTTCCAGGAGTCACCGTCTCCCTTCGGTAGGAACTATGTTTTTCAGTGTTTATTTTACAGATGTGTTTGTTTCTGGGTCGGGGTCCGGCTGCACTGGTTTCCCTGGTTAAAAATAAACGTTGGAAAGCCTGCGTTCATGGGATTTAGCTCATCGCGGGTGGAGGGCCCCTCCCCACACCCACCCCGGGCACTTCGCATTTTGTGAGAAGCCGTACACGTGAAATGTGGCCCATGTTTACAAAGGGTGTGTGATCTTGCTGTAAATTGAAGACAAATACACATGAAAAGTAGTCAAACCACTGATATATTCTGAGATATCCCCAGACTCCAGGGGGAATCTGGAAGCAAGCTGAAACAGTCATCAAAGTCAGGAAAACCGTGCCTTTCAGTGTGAAAACTGCTGCGTCTTGGCTGAGATAGATGAAGGTTTATTTTAGACCTTCGGTGGTTGCAGGGTGGCGTCCTCCTCCGTCCTCATCTCTGAAAGCAAAGCTGCAAGCTGGAGGTGGGCTCAGGGCAGCCGAAAATGCTCCCACAAAGCGCAGTGACATAAAAGCACCACGTTTGGGGGTGTAGGGGCGCATCTCAGGGACCTCAGGTTGGCCCAGACGACATTGCCGTGTTTCAAAACAGCTAATGTGTCAGTGAGTGCTCAAAATATTAGTTCTGGGTTGTCAAGAAAGGATGAGTTTATGCTCAATCAATCTTCTGTTTAAGAAGACAAAAGTCTCCGGCCTGCGAACCCAAAGGTCGCTGGTTCGATTCCCAGCCAGGGCACAGAACCAGGTTGCAAGCCAGGTCTCCAGCCAGGTCCGTGGCTGGAGGCAGGTGAAAGGCAGCCATACATTGGTGTCTCTCTCCCTCTCTGCTTCTCTCCGTTCCCCTCTTTCTAAAAGTAATCAAATCTTTCAAAATAAAATAAAATAGTTTGTTACTTAAAGGGCTAATTAGGAATTTGGAAATGTTACCTAATAAAAATCCATTCCTCTAGCTCTCTTCAGCAATCTCTTTTGGGGCACGTGGTCATTTTTCTGATCGAGGCTTTTGGGCTGCAAGGTGCAGCACCTATGTGGGTTCAGACAAGGAGGGCGGGCTGGAAGGCCCCTCTCTTTCTGCACGTCCAGAGGGATATGAGGGTCTCGGTCTGGGTTGGAGGCTCGGGGAGGGGATGGGCCAGAAGGGAGAAGGGCTGGGTTTCTGGAGCTGGGTGAACTTGGCCTCTGTTTCCTCTTCTGCCTCCTTCTTCAGGGCACCGCTGTCAAATCCCAAGTCTCCACCAGAATTTGAAAACTCCTCTCATGCCCCCTAAAGCTCTGAAATCCCCTAATGGTAATGGGAATTGCACCTTGCACACGTGTGCTGCCTTACAACTGAGAAGGTGCCTTCATCAGCATATCTTTTATCTTCGTCATCTTTTACCCTGTGAAGCAGTCAGGCAAATATTATCGTCTCTGTCGTACAGATAAGGGATCTGAGTCTCAGCAGAGGGTGGATGGGTCGCCTAGAGGCCTGTCGCTACCGAGTGCCAGGGCTCAGGTTGTTCCAGGGATGGCGTCCTCATCCCTGCTGCTCGGGGAGGTTGGTGACATTCTTCAGTGGCTGCTGTTCCGACCACGGCAAAGGCGGTGGGGACGTTGAGCTGGCAGGCTCCCGCTGGTCCTCCTGCGCTGGTGGGAGCTGAAGCAGTTTGTGCGGAATGGTGGCCGGCCCAGGCTGGCTCAGCTCCCTGAGCGGTGCCCCTAGGCGCGCAGCAACCCTTTTCACCCCAGGGGCCAGCTCCAGGCTCCCCCGGACACCCCCTCCTTTGCCTCAGTTTTGCCCCATCCTGTACCTTCCAGGCACAGGCCATTCTCTTTGCCCTTTTAGAAGGAGGAGCACTGATGGGCAGCTTCGAGGTAAGAGTCCACCTCTCGCCAGGACCCTGGCTCCCTGACCCGTCCTTCCCACCCCACCCCTGCCCACTCCCCCTGGACTCAGAGCCCCACTTTGGACTCTGCAGGGTAATCAAACCAGCAGCCAGTTCTTATCTATAGAGAGTTGGGATCTAGAACCATCAGGGATGCCGCCTGTGGGCCTTTGTAGGGGAGTTCGCTGCATGAGAGACTTCCTGACCCTCGGTCAGGTGTGGTGTGGCCTGGACAGAGAGCACGTGTTGTACAATTCCACGCAAGTGGCGTGTCTTGAAAAGGCAAAGGTACAGAGAGAAAGCAAGTCCATCATTAGGTGGGAAAGAGAGAGCCGCCGTACATGGTGCACGGGATCTTTTGGGTGGGGGTTAAAAATGCCCTAAAACTGGGTGATGGTTGCGTCACTTATTTTGCTGCTGCTGCTTGGAGAAGGGAAAAAGTAGGTGGGCCCCAGAATCCGCAAGGCTGGGTGAAACATCGCCCAGCTGATGGTAACGCTCCGAAAGGACGACCGGTTGGATGATAACCGAGCCCCTGGCCCCCCCACCCGCCCCACGGCAGCCTGGTCATCGGGAAAGCGCGTCACGGGGAGCGTGGTAGGAACGCGGAATCTCACGCTCCACTCAGAGGCTGCCGGAGTGCGATCAGAACCCGCCGGCCAATCCGTCGGCCACCTGGCCGTGCCCAGCCGCCTTCCCCAGGTGATGTGCCGCCGAGCCCCGGAGGGACAGTAGTGGTCTCACCTTGAGCTTTCTCTTCTGGTCTCAGCACCGGCTTGGATCGTGATGGGGCGTCTTTGCCTGCAGGTGCCCCTTTGATCCCCAAACTCGCCCTCTCAGGACCTGTGGGGGGGCCAAGTGGGAGAGTCTCTGGCTGCCCCACCTCCTCTCAGGGGCACACCCTGGCCTCCGGCGGGCCCACGCGCCCTGTGGGAGGATCGCAGAGGCAGCAGTTCTCAGGCGGTGGAAGCCCAGCTCCCAGCCTCTCACCGTGCGTGGCCCAGGCTGGCTTGGTTGGATGGGCCCGTGTTAGGAGGAGCGCCCCGTGTCTGTCTCACCTGCCATCTGGTTTCTTGAAGCATCAGTGACAGAAGTTTGGGGCCTAGAGAAACGCGCTCATCAAGAATTGCCTATACCAAAATAGGCTCTGTGTGTGTGTGTGTGTGTGTGTGGCTTCAGCATTTTTGCACTGAATCTTTTATAAGACTAGATATTAGAAATCAGCTCTGAGCTTCTGAAGCCTTCAGGATATACTGCTTTCTTGGGTTTGGAGGGGGAGAACTAAAATCAGTGGTAAGAAATGATCTTTGACCATCTAATAACATTTCTCTTTTTCTGCCTTTCTTCTTTCTCTCGGATGTTTCAGTGAGTTCTGTGTGTGTGTCCTACCCAGGGCACTTCTGAAAATAACAACCTGTTGTCCCAGAAATAAACGGACAACTTGAAAATGGCAGGATTCCAGATTTTCCCAAAAGGGGAGGCACTGTGAATCATCCTGAGGGGACCAAAAAAAAAAAAAATTATAATTACAGTTATTTAAAAAGTGCCACTTTGCACAATTAATTCTGGTAAAGCAAAATTAGTATCACAATTAGGATTAATTGATGTATTTTAAACGCAACTGTTTTACTTACCTACTTAGCACTTGGATTGAAGTGTGAGATGGGGTGTAGAAGCAGGGAACCTTCTCAAATCCACGGACAGTTCCAGAAACTGTCATAAGATTATCTCCCCCAGCCCCCACCCCATCTTTTAAAAATCATGGCCAAATTTCAGCTCCCTGCCCGCTACCCTTTGGTGGTCTTTTTTGTTCCCCTTTAGGTATCGTTCTGTTTTCTCTTTACCACTGACATCGGCTTATTTCATATGAATGTGTTGTCTATTAAATGCATATGCATTTGAAATATTGTTTTGATTTACTGGTGAATTGTTTCCCTGCAAGGGCCTATCGGGGCACATAAGTAATTTCTTGTATCCTGTTCTTGCAGGAAGAATTTTAAATCGCTTCTCCAAAGACATTGGACATATGGATGACTTGCTGCCCCTGACATTTCTTGACTTCATCCAGGTAACCTAACGGTAGCGTCCGGTTCTCGAGTGGAAAACCCAAGTTTCTCATTTTTCAAGGCCCCCTCACAGGGAGCCTAGGGTGGGTCTTGCAGCCTGGCAGGGTGTCATGTTCTCCTCACGAAAGGCCATGTTTGTCAAAGGAAGGTGTAGCCATGATCCGGAGGCTCAATTAACATGAGTAATGCCTTGTGTGTAGGAGTGGCTACACAGACCTGTCAAGGTTGGTTCAAAGCAGCTACACGCTTGGTAAGTCGTCTTCTGTCTGCCTTCCAGGTATCTGGCTCGAAGTTCACTTCACTGCGAGCACATTTCATAATAGAGAAACAATCACCTCTCACGAAAAGATAGCCTAGATTAGCTAAATTATGCATTGTATTACCACAAAGGAAAAATATTTACTGCACCGTTTTTTTTTTTTCTTCTTCTTCCCGCGGAGAAAACTAGGTGTGGTAGCTCACAAAGGAAAGATTAGGAATAATAAGGTGAAAGTAATACTTTGCTAACAAGGACAATAGACAGCAGTTATCGCAGATGGAAACCCTTTAGAGGCAAGTCTGATTAAGCCAATAATTTGAGTACAGGATCAAAGTCATCTCAGAAAATGTCTTTTTTTTTTGTTTTGTTTTCTTAGGCAGCTTTTCTTTCACATGTAGACTGCTCTAAATCCTAGGTGTCTTTTCTAAGGTGCACCAGCGATCCCACAGAAATACCTTCGGTAAGGCCTTGGCTTTGTCTGTGAACTTGAGGTTTTTAAAGAAGACTTGGTGGGTCACCATCTCACCTCTCATCTTCTCCTTCGGTGCGGTTGCCCAACAGGGATGTTTCTTCTATTGTTCAATTCTGCCTGCCTTTCAGGGAACCCGGCGAGGGGACTTCCTTCTTCATTTCCCACTGTTTCTTTTGGAAACGAAACGCATCCGTCAAGGGCTGCACAAATCCCAGAATTGCAGCTGCTGTTCCTAATACCTCAGGAACCTTTTCCACTTGCCCCAAGTGCCCGGTTAGAGTCGTCTCATCATGAGCTCAGTTTAGGGGCCTGGCGGTGGAAATGCTACAGTTAGGGTGGGCAGATAGGGCCTGATCCTGACAGCGCCCCCCCCCGCCCCCCCGCCACACACACTCTTTTATGTCCTCTGGAGTCACTGTTCTAAAAGGAGCCAGAATTACTTAATTTGGAAAATTAGCTATGTCCAAAAAAAACCTGGAGCGGGCCTGAGATGATGACAGGCATTCCTGGTCATTGCACAGAAACGTAGCCAGGGACATGGGACAGCCAACCGTGCAGCCCATGGCCAAGGGCATCTACCCATGCTGAGCCGCAGGCAGGGCACTTTTACCGAAAACGAAGGTGCCTGCGTTCCTTTTCTCTCCTGCGGACTTTCGTGACCGACGTGTCCTGCTGGGTGGAGCTACGTCATTTACCCCCAAGAAGCAATCTTCCAGTAAAACAATGTCACATTTTGTTGTGACTGTTAATGACTCTGAAAGAGTCTATGAAAAGGTCCCTTTTCTTTGCCATCTGGAAGCGAGGCCAAGGCTGAGTTTCCAAAGCTACTTGGCCTGGATTTAGCACGTTAGTTAGCTGAAACATGTCATGCGTGTAATTTTGCGTGGCAGATGGAGAAACGGGGAGAGATGCTACCTAATTTTAGTCAAAGCCATTCTCAGCCTTGAAGAGGGAAAATTCTAGGCTCACCGTTCTTTTCTTGAACCTGAGAGACAAGGTTTAACTTTTGTTGTTGTTTTAAATTCACTCCCGTCATCTTGGTGAATCTTAACAATTGTTGAATACCCGTGGTCCCAATTAGCTGGTTTCTTGAATCTCCTAGCAAAGGCACATCTCCCTGTGATTGTCTCGGAGAAAGGAGCTTTGTGCGAAGAATAACTCAGTTATCAATTATGATAAAGATCTGTTGTCACTGGTTTTGTTTGCAGGTGTCTTTGAGAAGGCTTCCCATAATCCCTTCAGGAAGAAATATTTTCTTCGTTTTAGAAATAGCATTAGCGAACTAGAAAAGCCCTGATCCCGGCCATTGTTGTTGATTCTTTGAGGGACATTTCCCAACATTCATTGTTTAAATGGTTGTCAGGAGGAATCAAAGCGAAGCTACGTCAACAATGCAGTAACTGGTTCATCTCCAGAGGATTTGCCTTCAGTGGGTGAGGCGGCCTTTTCTGACAGAGGAATCCCAGGGATCATTTTTGAAGTTCTGGGGCCTGTTGCTTTATTAGCAAGCAAAGATTTATTTTGTTTTTTGTTTTTTTTAATTAAAGCCACTGAAGTGAATTTAACTTGCCCGCCAAGGCCCACAAAAATCAAAATGTAGATTTTTTCTTTTCCTGTGAAGTTGGATAGGGCTCTAAGGATGAAAACAACTTGGTGGCATTCTGGGACTCTTAATGGAATCATGTAAACTTAAAATAAACACTATTATGGTAAGCGCGTAGAATGAAAACTAATTTCCCAAATCAAATACATTATATTCAATTCATTTTCCCCAATCAACCAAATGTTTAAACCCTGTTAGTTATAACAGCCATCTTCCGGAAATTAATTCGAAGCCTATTAGCTCTGCTAGCTGAGCTGAATGAAGAGGGACGCTCGTTACATTTTTAATAGGCTCCCGAGTTAAAGCAAAGCAAGGTCAAAATGACAATCAGCCTGGGTCCCCTCAGCGCCGCGCTTAAGAAGTTGATCTACTTCGGGGTTTTCTTGCGGGGAGGCAGTTAAGTGTCATAAAGGAAACGTGATCTACTTTGCCTCAATCCCTGAATCAATTTTCCAAGTTGAAGTGCGGGTCAGGCCCAGCATGCAGGCTCACGAAGGTTACCTGGGTGACCGACAGCACCCTCCCAGTGGCTTGGCAGTCCATTGGACGTAGAAATGACTTTGGTCCAGCCTTCTAAAGGGACCCTTCTAAAGAGTGTCGTTAGCCCCTTTCAGAGTTGAGAGGGTAGAAAAGTGCCCGTCTGCTGTTGCCTTTTTCCGTCATCAGCACAACGTGCTCCTGACCCTGGGAGGCCCTCAATTTTCATGTTTCTTGTCAGAGTCTGTGGGCAACAATCTCATGACCAACAGCCCCTCCTGGGCTTCAGAAAGCTCCCAGGAGGTGAATTCTTCTAAACTGAGCCCATGGAAACCACCGAATTTAACAAGAACTGGGCATTTCCTTGTGAATTGATCCTTGTAGACAAAGTGGTCCATACCTCTCTATATACCTAGAATTCTTTTAATTTAATTTTATTGTTGTTGTATTACATCCATCCCCCTTTTACTCCCCTCTGCATACCTAGTGTTCTTGAGGCAGAAAGAGTGCAGCTGGATTTATGGTAACAGATCAGAGCCTACGTATCTTCATAAACCAGGGAGTTAAGCTTTCTACTTACTGCAATATTCAGACTAAAACTGCTCTGTTGAATGTTTTTATTTCTTCCAAAAAGTATGCATGGGCTTGTGCTTTCCTGGAGAATTGAAATCAAAAAGCTACATGCATTTATCCACGTGAATTTCTTAATCTGGAGCATGCGGGTCTGGTTCCTTTTTCTGTAAGACTCACAGGTGTTTTAGTCTCGTATGTTAGAGTTCAGAACTGTGGACCGTTGGATGAGAACTTCCCTGTGTTGAGCACCTGAGATGCTGAGACATTGAGGGGTGAGACCAGAGAACATAGCCCCCCATTTATGCCATCATGGAGGGGCAGGTCAGAAATCAGGGACAGGGCTTCCTGCTCCCCTGACTAGATGACTGAGACAGGAAAATTCTGTTTCAAATGTGCGTCAATTTGCTGGCCAGGTAAAGGGTATTAACCTAACTTTGTCCCTTGGACTTCAACAAAAGATTTTTTTGTGTGAACATTTGTGCATTTTACTTAATTTGTGGGGGTTTTTTGAGTTAACGATTCCTATCCACGCTGATACGATCCAGTGACACAGCTAATTTTGAAAATGCGTGTCTTGCATTCAAGTGCGGAAGCTGCAGAAACAGTGGGGCTGATGGGTGGAACGTGGTGGGGTACCTGAACTGACACAGGTGTGAAACACTAGTGACGATAGAAAGGCCAATTTAAAACAATGAAAATGTGTTTATTGATTTTAGAGAGCGAGGAGGGAGGGGGAGAGAGAGAAACATCGATTGGTTGCCTCAGATTCGCACCCTGACTAGGCATCAAACCCGCAGCCTAGGCAAGTGCCCTGACCAGGGATCGAACCCCCATCCTTTTGGTGTACAGGACGATGCTCCAACCACCTGAGCTATACTGACAAGGGCAGAAAGACCAGTTTTCAACTGAGAGAGCATTCAGGAACAGTAGGCCAGAAGTGAGGGAACTTTTTGGATCTCTCACTGGAAATAATTTATACAGTACAAAATAACCACAGTCTGCTGGTTACCTCAGGTTGCCCTGGGGTTACCAGGAAAGTTAGCCAGTGGCGGCTTACTGAACAAAGTGTTTGTTCAAATGCGTTTTGTTTGTGTGCATTTTCAAAAATCACAACAGCTTTGAATATTAGCAGTGGTTCTAAAACCAGGTCACGTCAGCCAGATCATAATTCTTTACATATTACAACTAAATATCTTCATGAGAATAGGAATAAAAATACAGGTAGTATAAAGATCTTTACCTAGACCTCAGATATGAGATGTTACCGAGAGGGAATTCTTTGACTAGGACTTTGGCCTTCTAACTGTGGTGTAGTTGAGCAAACAAACAAAAGCTTGTTGGTGCCAATTAAAACAGGCATTTTTAAATGTCTGACTCCCTAAGGTAACACAGATGATAGCATCATAAATCTTGTTTTTTTTAAACAGTGCTTGATTTGATTTAATTTAATAGAGTTGCCGTACAATATTTGTAAAGTGTGACATTTAATTTTATTAATGATTAAAATGAACTTCATGATTAATAATTTTAACAATACAGATATGCTTATAATACTTGATGGCCAGATGTTTTGTGAATAGAGTTGCGACTGGATATGTAATAGAAAATCTTGAAGTTTCTCCCAAAGAGAGAAGAGTATTTCTATTTCTATCTGTGATATGTAGATTTTGTAATTCTTTCCGTTACTTCTCCTTTCTGTGGATGGCGTCATCCTTTTTGTGTTTTCCACCAATCATTTATTCAGCTTTTATTACGTGCTGGGATGTAGGGATGAGAAGGACAGGCTTTATCTTTGCTCTCCTGACAAGCCTTTATTGTCCTGCTGGGCGTCATGTTGGACGTGGGGACCTGGCGTCGAATGCGGTTTAATTCCCATCTTCCACTCTCCTGGAAGGCAAGATAGCAAGTCAGCCCTTACAAATGCCGGGTGATAACTTATAGTAGGAAGGTGACTGTGCGGGAGAATGGACAAGGCTTTCGCAGGGGACAGATCTGATTTCCACCCCGGCTCTGCTGTTCAGTTATCTTGAAGTCATGGGGTGTCCTGGCGGAGGCCCCTGCCAGCAGTGGGAAATAGGAGTCTGGTGTCGAAGACAGTAGCCCGGGATGAGACTGGACCCTGCGTGTTCTTCACTCGGTGGATAGCCGTTGGATCTGTGAGGATGGATAAGATTGCCTGTCTAGGGGCCAGGAGCAGAACTCTAGGGAAGCCTCAACATTTACAGAAAAAACAGAGGTCGGGGTGCCAAGGAGAGGAAACAGGAAACAAAGAATGAGCAACAACAAAAAAAAGAAGAGCCACAGTGTTGGGGACACCAAAGGACAGGTGTGCTGACTGCAAGAGGGTAAGCAGACCCTCCCGCAGTTGTCAGCTGGACTTGTCAATGAGGAGGTGTCTGGGTTCCAGTTGGGGCAGGGGTAGGCTAGCAGGGGGCCGGATCGCAAAGGCTGAAAGCCAAAGAGGCGTGGAGGGTGCTCAGATGAGGGCAGACTACTTTCGAAAGGAGTTTGACTCAGCCGCCAGGCCCTTTTGGAATGTAGGGCCCGGGGAAGTGTTGCTGGGCTGTTGGGTTTTGTAGTTTACGTGATGATGGTGGTAGGTGGGATAGCCTTCTGTCCGCCCTCCCTGCCGTAAACAAGGATTAGCGCTGAGGTCCGCAGTGGTCAGTAAGACCAGAAGCCCTGCCATCATGAAGCTGGGGAGGGGGGCATCCAGAAGTTAATCACTTGCTGATTTGGAAGGGCAAGGTGCCACAGAGGAAGTCCTGGTGGGCGAACTGGAGGTGGCGGCTAGAGGCCGTTAGGGAGGCAGGTCCGGGAAGGTGGCAAAGCTTTTATTAGGAAGTGACCTTGGACCTGAGATGGAGGAAAAGCTCACAGAGGGTGCTGGCTTCTTTCCACTCGGGACCCACGCGATTTTCTCTGGTATCAGCTGAGCACCTGGTAGAAAATGGGAGGCACTTGGAGGGGAAACTGTTCCGTTCTGTGTAAAAGGATAGAGTTAGTGCCACGTGTGTTTGAACTCATTTTCCATGATTCTGCCTTTTTCTTTGCTTGCATTGGATAAAATTCCAGCGATAACTTGATCATTGAAAAATTTATGATTACACTTACGGAGTGTTTATGCCATGTACTTTCCTTCATCTTATTCCTTCCCATTCCCTTCAGTTATCTGAGATCTCAGGTAATTCATTTAACGATTTGTGATAAATAGGAAAGGCCTGCCTTCTGCTCGTTCTTTGTTTCACCTGTCTTTGCCTCGTGCATAGTGTGGTGGCCAGAGTAACCTGCCCACGGTCGGTGCGGTCAGCGGACACCTTTGGGCTTTGCTTTCAGATGCCGGTATACTTACTTATTTTGGACCTTAGGTGTAATTCTTCCCTGGACCAGTGGCTGATAGGTTGCAGGTGGGTGAGACCCCTCCCGGGATCGTGAGATTCTGACTTCCTCCGAGGCTGGCGGGCATGTTGTCCCCTCCCATCGGGACAGAGACTCACAGCACGACACAGCCTTAGACTCCATGTCGAAATAGGTTTGTTTTGCTTTGCTAGCTGGTGATTTGTGTCACAAAGGTGCCCAGGCCCGGAGTGGCTCTCAAACACCTGGCTGCATGTACCTGGCTGAGGTAATAGGAAAATAAGGATGGTGTCAGATACTTTTTTGCAAACCTGAATTGACTCAGTTTTTCCCTTTCGAGATCCTGACTTTCTAAATACAGTGGAGTCGCTCTGATCTAAGAATCCTGAAGTCAGCACAGAAAGTGAAAGTTTTAGAGTCCAAATTACCCTTCCATAACAGGAATCCTGGCTAGCATTTAGTGGTGGCTTCCTGGGTGTCAAGACTCATTTTTTCAAGTCTTTTATTTGTATAATTTTATATTTCATGTTCCTGGCAACCCGACGAGGTCCATCCAGTTATTGTGCTGATTTCACAGGTGAGGAAAATGAGGCCCAGCGAGTGCCATAATTTTTCCAGGATCACACAGCTAATGAGTGATAGATAGAAGACTTTTATTTTTACATTTTTGAGGTTTATTCATTATGTACTCCAGGGAGAAGCAAACTGCTTCTTTTCCGGTTTTTGATCACAGAATAGTTATTCCCTGGGAAGGACTCCCAGGCAGAATCTCTAATGATAAATTAATGGTCATCAGGTGTCTACACCTTGTCCCCAGCAGAAGCCACGCAAGTGTTCAGCTAGTATGACCCCATGGCACTTGAGATAAAACATCTTTTTGAAATTGTGGTATTGGTCTTTTATTATTTTTTTCTGGCTGCAGAATTCATTATGGGCAAACCCCCTTTCTTCACTTCTCCAAACATGCTTTTGGAAATTTTTGCTGGTTGATAAAATTTAGTCTTAAGAACTGCTCTATTCAAGACCTTTCTTCCTTGGCATTGTGATCAGCCTGGTCTCAAACCCCAGTACCAGAGAAATTTGGGCTAATTTTGGGGTGTGAGCACCAGACACTCAGGAAGTACAGGACTGTGTTTTCACATAACTCGATGCACATTTGTTTGGGACATGGTGTACATAGCTCTGTTGGAATACGGTGTGAACAGGGAAGGAGAATTGACTGATGAAAGCCAGTCACATTTCTTGAGGTTCTGTTTAAAAATAGTAGCATGGCCCTGGCTGGTGGCACAGGATAAGGTGCCGGACTGCAGACCCAAAGGTCGCTGGTTTGATTCCCAGCCAGGACACATAACCAGGTTGCAAGCCAGGTCTCCAGCCAGGTCTGTAGCTGGAGGCAGTTGAAAGGCAACCATACATTGATGTTTCTCTCCCTCTCTGCCTCTCTCCCTTCCCCTCTCTCTAAAAATAATACATAAAATCTTTTAAAATAAAATAAAAATAGTAGCATGACTTTACATTAAGACCTTGCAAACAATGGCTGATTCTACATTGTACTAAAACTAGTCATTGGAAATGCATTCTTTGTAGAAAATGACGTAACTGTGCTAAAGTTTAAAGTTAAGTTGTTCTATACTAGAAATAATGTACAGATTGCACACAATATTATCTTTTTATGAAAAAATTCCTTATGGTTTAATTATACTGTTACTTGTATAGTATAGAATTAGTATACTATTTCTATAGCCAAGTAACAGTATAGAATTTGAATACTCTGGAAAAACTATCAAGAATCTGAACTCCCAATTCCAAGATTTTATATTGTAGGCAATGCCCTTCTTTCCTGTGAAGTGAGTTTAGATACATTTGATTTTGAATAACAGAGCTCGTCAGGCTAGCATTATACATATATGTTGTAGGCATGTGTGTAGACAGAAAAATGTCACCTCAGGTAGCCAGTTACATTGTTCCTGTACCCCTTGCAAATCGAGCAGGCTGGGGCACATCTTAAACTGTAAACCACATGGCTGGAACATACGGTTTTTGTAGGGCTTTTGGTAAATTAGGGTCTACATTTTAGGTGGCCCTGAAAACTTCTCTAAGGAATTTGTAGTTAAACCTAGGGACAGTTGGGCCCTATCCAAGGTCTTGGGGCAAGTCAGTGGCTGCCCATCATGTAGTTCTAAGGGAAAACAAGAACGTGTGTTCATGGATGGCTGTTTTGAAGCCGCCACTACTCCCAGTTGGAGGACGTTACTGAAAGTCATCAGCAAGGCCAAGGATGTGGTGGGTGTTTTGTGCACACGGTACCCCGAATGGTGCGTGTAGTTGCTTCTGAAAAGGACCTTGCTGTGTTTAGGTTTCTGTCACCTGAAACCATCTTCACGGGAGGAGACTTCCTCCTCTCCCCTTACTGGTCCCAGTCAGCACCTGCAGCAGCCTCCCAGGGCTGGGCAGCAGGCTGCCTTCTCTGGGCTGTGACTCTGCAGGGGCAACACCTGGGTCTCCAGGTTTACTGGAAACCTGACTGTTTGATGATCGGGTTCATTCTATGGTTCTCTCTTTTGAGAAGGAATTACAGAGTAAGCTAGTGGGACCAGTGATGTCCCTGATGTCATACCCCGATGGCCTGTGCATATCACAGTGTGAGTTGACATCACAAAGATTCTAGACTTACTGTCCCTCAGGTTTTTAAAGGGCATGTTCCCAAGTACACTCACTGAGTCAAAATCGCTTGTTTTCAGAACAGTCGAGCACTAGAGATTTCTCATGCAACTTCTCTTGCAATTTCTCTTGCAACTTCTGGAACTTAACTTGCAAGGTCCCAGAGAACATTGAATAAGGAGCCTTAGTTACCCAGAATTCTTGCCATTGAAACCATCACATCCAAGAAGCCTTCGTACTAGCAAAACAAGTGGAAAGGAAGGTTAGAGTGTGGAAGTGAATTTAGGCATTAAAAACCTTTTTATTTTTTTTAAAACCAGGAACTGCTCTGAGTATGTGGATGCACATACAGCTGTCCTCAGCAAAATGCCGTCATTTATTGAGGAAAACTGAATTGCAAAACCTTTCTTCCCCACACACCCTCCCCCCCGAAAAAAATCAACAGCTTGACTGAGCTTAAATAACTGACTTTTCATAGTCTTTCTTGGAGCACAAAGGGCTAATCCTGAGGCCACTTGAGCCAGCAATGCAGGCAGTGCTGCGGACCACCACGGGACATGCCATTCCCTCCTCACCGCACACAAAACACATTGACTGGCGCTTTATGAAGTGAAAATGCCCAAGAAAAAGAAAATGGGAAGGAGGTGTCCCTCAGTTATTTCTTTCCAGAGGGAGAGCACCAAAGAAAAAGCTGCCGCATCTGGATACGGAGAACAAAGCAGGCCTAAGACTTGGGTACAATAGGTTGGGTCACTTGCTTTTATAGGAGCAAAAGAGTGGAACTGCCTCTGCTTGTCTCAGTACCACTGACCCTTGCATTTCATTGTGTGTGGAGCCAGAGAAAGTGTGTAGAAAGCATTCCAGCCTCTTTCCCCGAACAATGACTTTGTCATTTTGAGATTTCTATGGGGCGTTGACCCCTTCCCCCCACTCCCTCCCGCCAATCCCCCCCTGGACAAAAGAGATTGTTAGCCAGGCTGCCGTGCCCTCCTTTGAAAGATCTCTGTTTTACCGACTCTTTAAAAGTAAACTCATCCATTTTCACTGAATCGCAGTGTGTTTTCACGCTTTCACAATCCACAAAAGCATTTTAAGTCAGAGCATTTGCAAGGACCGACTATTCCGTGAAAATGCCGGTCCCGGAGAGAACAAGTCATGCAAGCGGCCAAGTTAAAAGTGGGTCTCCTGGTCGCTTAGAAAGGAGAACTGATGATGTGGGTTACTGGAAATATTTAACAGCACTTGGCCCTCTGGTTTCTGAGATCAGGGTTCTGTGATTCACTCACGCTTCCTCACACAGTTCTTTCTACCTTTTTATTTCTTAATGACCGGCGCGAGCTGGTTGAGTGTTTTTGGTGGAAGACGGAACCCACTTCGGAAGCGGCGCCATCCGCATCAGCGTGGTGACTGTTAATCACCGGGGACCCTCCCCGGCTGCCAACCTGCGTTCCCATTTGTCTGTCTCAGCATGTGCGCTTCCATGATAATGTTTGTCGTCTCACGAGACGCTAATTAAGACCCAAAAAGAGAAAAATAAGAAGGATCTCGTTTTTAGCAAGCTCGGGGGTCCTGGGCAGAGCGCAGAACTTTGCAGTGTGGCGTTATTGGAGGACGTCCACCGGAAAACAGTGGCGGCCACTCATGGGGTTTTCCCTCCGTGCCATCTTTCATCTGTACGGATGAGAAAGTGGACCATTGTCACTGGAGAGAGGAAAATGGCTAAAGGGAGGGTAGGCAAAAGTAGTTTCCAGTTGCGAGTACGTGACACACGGAATTGATTTTTGTATTGTTTTACTGTTGTAGTGCTTGCAAACAACTGTAAATCTGTTTTTGCCCCACCGCGTAATCACTTTGAGGACCTACGAGTCTCCAGTATGCTGTTCTCGATCGCATTCGTTCAATTCTGTTTGCTCTTCTTGACGAGATGAACCAGAAAGGGGAGGTCTGGCAGACCTTCCGTGTTAGTGAAATCTTGCATTTGCTCTTTTACGTATGGGTGTATTTCTTCAATCTGATGGGAATGTGCTGGACTGTCATCTTCCCGATCTTGTGGTGGTTCTTCGCATGTATGTTTCAGGACAGATTTGTTTCTTGCAGCTTTTCCCTGGGTTGGTTGAGTTTGTGTCTTCTGCTTAGTATCTGCATGGAGTCTCCAAGCAGATGGTACAGCTCTAGTGCCACAACAAAGGGCCAGCACCCTGTGGCAGCTACATCAGGTGTGACTTGAGCCATTTTTGGTTGGCGCCACACACAGTCTGGCTATCACAGCCCCCACACATGCCCCCACCCAACCCCCAGTCACCCAAGAAAACCAGCCTGTGACACTGCCACGGTGTATTGTACACATTGCCAACACCTGCCAGAGTGCAACCTAAAGAATGGGCATGTCTTTATCTTTTTAAACCTCTTGGTATTTTTATTGAGGCAGTTTATGTACAATAAAATAATTTTTTTTTCATGTGATGGGTTTTGATAATTGTGTGCATTATAGGAGCAAAAGAGTGGAACTGCCTTTGTCTCAGTACCACTGACCCTTGCACGGGGATTGTGACTACCGCACAAAGCAAGAGGTAGAGCGTTTCTAGAACATTCCTTTTACTCCTACCCAAGTTTCCATGCCTCTCCCAGACTTCTGCAGACTTGGGTGAGTTTTTTAGTTCTTGGTACTTGCATGTAAATGGAATCAATGCAGTATGTTTTTTTTTTGGTGGCCTCCTCCTTTGGCTCAACGTGTTTTGAGATCTATCCCTGTTCCATCATATCAGAATGTTTTGGTTTGGTTTGGTTTGTTTTTTTTTTTGCATGCTGTTCCATTGCATGAAGATACCAGTGTATTAATCTGTTGTCCAGTTGATGGATATTTGGGGTGTTAACATGTTGACACTTTTTAGCAGTAAACCTACCACACAAGCATTTATGTGGACATATGTTTTCATTCTTGTTGGATCCAATACTTAAAAGTAGAATTGCTGGGTCATAAAGGTGTATGCTAACTTAAAAAAATTACACAAAAAGTTTCAAAATAGTTGCACCATTTTGCACACCCACCAGCAACGTGTGAGTTCTAGATGCTTCACATGCTTGGAACATTTAGTATTATCAGGGTTTTTTTTTTTTGTCTTTCTAGTGGGTATGACTGGCCTTTTTGTGGTTTTAGTTTGCATTTTCTTCACGATTAATGATACTGAGATCTTTTTCTTGCGTGTTAATTGGGTTGCTCTTTTTTTTTAACTTAATAAAATGCTTTATACTGTTGATAGATAGGAAAATTTGTCCTCATTTGAGGGAATGTTTATTGATTTTAGAGGAGGAGGAAGGGAAAGACAGAGAAACATCAATGTGAGAGAGGAACATTGATCAGTTGGTTGCCTCTGGATGCTCCCCAACTGAGATCTAACCCCTAACCTAGGCATGTGCCATCACTAGAGATCAAACCTGCAGCCTTTTGGTGCATAGGAAGATCCTCCAACCAACTGAGGCACCTGGCCTGGTGTGTGTGTGTGTGTGTGTGTATGTGTATTTATTTAATACTGGTCCTTTGTGAGTATATTCTTCCAGGGTGTGGCTTGCCTTTTTATATTCTTAAAAACATTTGTTTGATTGCGGTACAATTGACATATGTTTTATTAGTTTTCGGTGTGCAACATAGTGATGCAATGTTTTATAAATTGCAAAATGATCACTGCAGTCTAGTTAACATCTTTCACTTGTGATAATTGTTGTTAAGACCTGCTCTCTTAGCAAACTTCCAGATATGTCGTATATAATGCACCATGCGATACGTGGCTTTCCCATGACTGACTTATTTTCTAACTGGATGTAAGTTTGGATCCCTTTCATGCATTTCTCTCATCTGCCGCCTTCTGCCTCTGGCCAACACCAGTCTGTTCTCTACATGTATGAGCTTGGTTTCTTTGCGGCTTTGTTTTAGATTGCCACACATAAGCGAGATCATATAGCATCTGTCTTTCCCTGTCCGGCTTAACCTAAGGGCCTTGCATCTGTCCATGTTGTCACAAATGGGAGAATGTCCTTCTCTTTTATGGCTGAGGAATAATTCATTGTGTATATATATCACATTTTCTTTATCCGCCTACCCATCGATGGGCACATAGGTTGTTTACCTGTCTTGCCTATGTTAGCAATGTCACATTGAACATGGAGGTGCGTATGGTTTTTCAAGTTAGTGTTTTGTCTTCTTCAAATGCACACCCAGAAGTAGAATTGCTGGATGATGTCATAGTTCAGTTATTTTTCTGAGGACCCATAATACTCTTTCCACCAACAGTGCACAAGAGTTCTTTTTTTCTTCACATCTTTGCCAATACTTATATTTTGTTTTTCATTTTTTGTAATAGATGTTAAGTAATATCTAACGGTCTACGAGATAAGGTGAGAACACATTGTGGTTTTAATTTGCAGCATCCATTGGATTGAAAAAACTCACACTCCAGCCTAACCACACCAAGGACAAAGACTCTTTCAGTTGGTTTTTAGTGTGTAAACATTTAGATTTAATTCCCTGTCCCCAAAATACCATCTAAGCCCCCACGGGAAGGGAAAGGACATGTGGTTGGCAGTACAAAGAAATTTTCTGCACCAATAATGCCCATGGAGCACTTGGCGTGCTCCGGATCAAATCTCTGTGGGAAGCCCTGGCTCAAGGCTAAAAGGTAGACCAACCCAGGGGTATCGCTTGGTGCAGTCTTTCACCCCCCCCCTCCCCCATCTCTTGCTGTTGGAGGATGAGCAGGAAGGAATCCAATGTTTTACCAGACTGGCAAAATAAGAGCGTAGGATCCTCTCACTGCCCCCTAGGGTCCGGGCTCTGCAGCATTATATAAGACTTGCTTTAAGTCACAAACAGTCAAATAGAATACTCCACAACACAACTTAAACTCCTTCCCCACAGCAAAGGATAAGGTTAGGGAGAACAGACAGGGGCCCAGAATACTGTACTAACTGACCAGTTGGGCTGTCGTCCGTGTGAGCTTGAGACCTGGGAGACTCGAGGGATCAAAGAATGTGCTCAGAATTGCACAGGAAGCAGTCAGAGCCAGGCCTGTCTGTCCGCAGGGTTGTGTTTTCCCGGAGTCGTCCTTGCTCACCTCTGTGCCTGGAGTAGTTTTTAATACTGCCCCTTTGACTCGCAAAAGCCACCCCGTGGAAGCAACAGTTGGCTCACTGTTCATGGACCGCTGTGCCCGAACTGCCTAGAAAGCCTGTGAAAAGTGCCAATTCCAGATCTGGATGCTTTTCTGAGGGTGGTTGGCTCAAGAATTCACTTAGAGGTGTTTTTAAATTGTCCCATGGGATCTC
Organism: Noctilio leporinus; assembly: GCA_004026585.1. NCBI lineage: Eukaryota > Metazoa > Chordata > Mammalia > Chiroptera > Noctilionidae > Noctilio > Noctilio leporinus. The sequence goes on along the minus strand of PVIW01002726.1, from coordinate 76,231 downwards.
CAGGGGAGTCTCAAGCCCTCTGAAATTGATAAATCATTTGTCTAGGCTCGTCCGTCCACTTTCCCCAGAGGCCCAGCCAGGTCCTGAGAGGGTATCGTTGCCCCTGCCAGGGCAGAGGGATGCTCCCAGACAAGGCATCTGTCTGGAGTCTTGGGGAATCTGGGTGGTCGCGTGCTGGCCCACCTGCCAGAACAGACCTCCCGAAGAGCCTCCCCTTCCCATTCGGTTGCCCAGCACCCCCCAAACAGTCCTGACTTCAGCTGGACACGCACCCTGGCTAACCCAAGCAACTCAGTAATGCAAGAGGGTGCCCTGGTTCTCGGCCTTATAAAGGTGGCCCAGACGCTCCACCTCCCGGACAGCTTCATTCCCTCTGCCACAGCCCCGGCAAACAGCTGTCCCTTGCGTCAGCCACAGGGACCACCACTCCCCAGAAAGGTTCCCTCTCATTACCAGGAAGGTCTTGGACGTACTGTTCTGTGCCCCAACTATGACTTTTCTACGGGCCTGGTCATCGCCAAGGGCAGAGCTCTCTGTGTCCTCCCCTGAGCAACACCAGGTCATCTTTTAATAGCACCTCTTCCCCGTGTTGACCTTGTTTCCCACCTGGGCCACTGTGCCCGCATCTTCTCTGTTTACTGGTGCGTCATTGTACTTATTTTCCTTCGGGAGGGGGACAGGAGTGTGCTGATAGGGTTGTCATTTTGTATTGCGTCATTCTGTCATGAAGGTGTGCTCGGGTTTGTATTAAAATAGGGTCATTGTTCCCACCCTGTGCATTGGCTCAGGCCTGCTGCTCTGTCCTGGAGAACCTTTAACAGTGCCCCTAACGTGACCACAGTGACAACAGGGAGGTGGCTGAACCGCTGGCTTTTTGGTGCTCGGTTCTAAAAATGCGAGGAGTCCACAAAGTGACATTTGAAGCAGTTGAAGACCAAGAAGAGGTTCTCTTTGCTTTTGCTCTTCCCAACGGAAATGTCTTCCCTCCCCTGTCCGTGGGGACTCACTAGTCCTGCAGCCCACTACCAAGGAGCCTTCAGTGATTCCCGGGTCCCACACATCCCTGCCTCTCCAGCAGTTGGACATTTGGGATCAGGGCCATAAACAGAGCTGTCTTAGGTTAACCTTGCTCCTCATGTCCATCTCAGAGTGTGGGATTCTCTTGCCTCTGTGGTCCCCAGGGCTGGAGCAGCCCAGCATCTCCATCTCACACATGCCCCTAGACTAGGGGGAGGGCTGGGGAGGGCACCTCTGGGCTTCCTCCAGTCTGCACAAAATCTCGAGAGCCTGAAGTCACTGATTCCTTATGCGACCTCAGGGGCGGGGATGATCTCCTGGTGTTCATAGCAGGGTAGCTGTGGAAATGGGGTGTCCCGGGGGGGACCCTCCCTATCGGTTCTCTACCAGAAACTGATCTGTTTGGTTGCCTGGGACAGGTGATTCGCCACCGTATCAGGGAAGGTCACTGTAACTTGGCCTCTGTCCCTGGGAGAGAGGCACAGCAGGTTGGCCCCACTGGACATCTGTACAGGGGGCACCGGTAGGCGCTGAGCTTCACCTGGCTGCCACATGGTCCTTTTCAGCTTTTTCAGCTGAGCATTACCCTAGCTGTCCCGGGGGCCTGGGGGCCCCTGAGCTCCTTGGGGTTCACTGCCAAGGAGTAGTGCAACGTCATTCTTGAGCAAGCGTTCACTCAGATTCTCATCTTCATCATTGTTGCCTTCCTCTTTGCACTACACGGTACTTGACTGGTTAGCCTCTTAGCCAAAGTCAAGTGCATTTGGTTGGCCGATGATAGAGAAGTTAGATGAGGAGGGGTTGAGCATTGCTCATGAACCTCTTTCAGACCCAACCAGTCACCCTCTCTGTGCTGTCACATAGACACCCATGGGGGCCCCTCGGACACATCCCAGACTCGGCTGCTGAATGCTAGAGGAAGGAGTGGGCTCAGCCTACAGGAAGAACAGAAGAACCAAGGGGAGTGCCGAACCCTCTGGTTCTGAGACCAGAGGGATGAGGAAATAGTATCCCAGGAAGTTGGGGGTGATGGGAGCCTCGACTTGGTACCCAAGACCTGGCCCGGACCCTCCTGGTCTCTCAGCCTCAGTGCTTGGCTTTTTTCTAATCCGGGTAAAAGGACCAGAGGGCTGGAGGTCAGCATGGCTGGGAAAAAGCAGTATGAATGGGGTCCAAGAGAAAAGCCGCCAGCATGACAAGAGGCTAAGAAGCAATTTATAGCAGATTGTTTTCCAAAACTTGAAAGGCATTTCCTTAACACCCCAGAGGGGTGGGCTGTAAAGTATAAGAAGTCTTTTTCCTGTTGAGGGAAAGGTGGAGGGGATCCTGACAGCAGTTGCCGTTGGGTTCAGTTTTCTCCGGAAAGGGCAGGGTTTTCAGGGGTCTGCCTTCTGCTGCCCTGGACCCACAGAATTGCTTTCGCAACCAAAGCCCCTTCCTCCAGGGGACTCCCAGAAGTGACGTCAAGGCTGGGTTTGGATGCCATGCAGATTAGATGGCTTCAGCAAGAACCTCGGACATGGGCGGTGCCCGGCACAAGGGGTCAGTTCCGATTTTCTTTTCGGCCCCCCTGGCCCGCACCTGTCCTACACCAGGTCAGTTCCATGTTCCCTACCAAGGGTGCGGAGAAACCTGGGGGGCTGGCGTGGGGAGACATACTGCCTGGTCCGTGGCTGCCAGGCCTGTGGGGATGCCCTTCTGCAACCCCAGCAAAGGTAGAAGCAGAGGAGCCCAGTCTGCAAACTAGCACTCGAGAGACACAGTGCGGGAAAGAGGGCAGCACGGGCCTCGGCCGCCCTGCCCCGACCTCGGCGGGAGGGAGCGTGGTAACAAGAGGCTGATACCACAGAGGTGTGTCCCAGCCAAGGAGGCAGCAGAGAAGCCTGTCCCCAGGGGAAGGTGCCCCTCAGAAGAAGCAGACAAAGACTTTGGTTGGTCCAGCCCCCAGAGCTGGCGATTTGAGCATGGTGGTGAGAGGCGGACGACTTTACTGCCTATAAGACAGCTAATGCTTCTTCCTTAAGTGCCCTCTGCGGTGCCCACCCCTGGCGGTGACAACCCGAGCCTTTTGTCTCCGTCTTCCTCAGCCAGGAGCCCCTGGCACCCCTATACAGGCAGGGCGAGGAGTCTCAGAAACTGAGGTTTGGCATGAGAGGCCACTCCAAACTCTCCAGGGCTGCAGCTGGCCTGGCAGAAAATCTGAAGTTCCTCTGCTCAATCCTCTAGAGTCCCTTCTTGGGCAAAAGAAGGAGGCATCTGCCTTGTGTGAACCAAGCGGGACCCAGGCAGGAGCAAAGGAAGGACACAGAGTGGCCTTCGCAGGGTCCCCCCAGCCCCCAGACGGGCTCTTGCCCAGAGTCATTGTCAGCACCGGCACAAACTAGGAGGAGCCGGGCAGAAGACGGAGGCGCGGGAAGACCTGCTCCCTGACAAGTGTCTGGCAGCAGCCCCCCTTTCTCTCGGGGTCACCTGCTTTCTGATTCCCAGGCTGTCTTCAGTGGGGTCCCTGACTGATCAGTCATCTTCTGCGTGTGTGCGTGTGTGTGTGTGTGTGTGTGTGTGGAGGCCGAACTGAGAAAATGCTGTTTTCACCCATAAATCCACCCCTCCATTGATTTGCCCAAATACTTCTTGAGCACCTGTGTCTGTCCCTCATTGCGGTGGTAGAGAAGGTTGCAGCTCTTCCCCTCACAGCATCCAGAGGCAGAAGAGAGAAGCAAACATGTCAACAACCTGATTTTGAATGATGATAAAAACAAGTAAAGTAGGGTGATGGGGTGATGGAGGGGTCTAGGTGACCCACGGGGGTCAGGGAGGGCTTCTCTGAGGAGGTGCCTTTTCAGGAGAGATGAGACAGGGATGAGCCAGTCACAGTCACCGGAGGACTCCTGGAGGACACTGTGACAAATGCAAAGGCTCTGAGGTAGGAAATGAGGCTGGCCCATACCAGGACTGGCAGAAGGCCAGGGTGGGGAGGAGGAAAGAGAAAAGAAAAAGGTGTCATGGGAGAGGTAGGTGATGGGCCAGACTTCAGTGGCCTTGTCAACCATGGTGAGGACGTGTGGATCTTAAGTGGGGTGAGAAGTCACAGGTGGGCTTAGCACAGGGGAGCGGTCTGACAAAGATGGTACCAAGACCACTCTGGCTGCTATGGGCCGGGACACCGAGGTGCTGGCTGTTAGCGGTGGAATGTGTGACAGTTAGGGGACAGTTGGTCCTGGGGATGGGGGAGGGGCCCCCACAGAGAAGAAAGGGCACAGTCTTGGGACGGGTCTCCGAGGCCCACCTGCCTTAGCAGCCCAGGGCAGACGGGGTGCTATCAGAAGCTTGTGGCCCTCGGGCTGAAGTCACCCAGCCTGTGGACGGCACCCTTGCCCTCAAGGGCCACAGCAGCAAGACCAGTGCTCCTCCCCCAACACACACACACCCCCTCAGGGCCAGGGAAGGTCCTGATCACAGACGTTTCCCTAACCTGGGTTAGGGGAAGGAGGGACACACACTGGGTTCCCCAGACAGTGCCCACTGTGAGTCTGAGTTAACCCGAAAAGACGGCTTGTGCCTCATCCTGTAGTGAACCCCGACCCTGCCCGCACCCACCACCGAAGATGGGAACTTAGTGTGTGTCTCCAACACTTGCTGTGAGGGGGGCTGGCTGGTGGCTATTGGCTGATGGGGTGGCAATTCCCAAACGCAAGACAGACAGACTCAGACTCCCACGGCTCTTTGGAAAAAGAGCGATTCCCAGCACCCACATGGCCTACTCATTACATTTTAGGGTGGGGTCTGGGCAGGTGCACTTTCATTTTTTTAATTTATGTTTATTGTTGTTTTATGACAATGGTTTCAATTTCCCCCCATTGCTCTCCCTATCATCTTCCCCACAGTAGTCAGTCCCCACCTCATTGTCCGTGTCCGTGGGTCCTTCACCTGTTCTTCCCCCTCCCCTCTGGGTAACGTTCTTCTGCTCCATTTTGCCTTGTCCCTGGTTCCGTTCTGCTTGTGTTCGTTTTGTTCATTAGTCTCCTGAATTAAGCGAGATTGTATAGTATTTGTCTTTTGCCTCCTGGTTGGTTTCACTGAGCATGACATTCTCCATGTGCACTTTTAGAAGCTTCCCATAGCTCCGGGTTTATAGGGACTACAAGGGACAGAGTGACATGGGAAATGACACCACAGGAGGCAGTCAGCAACCTCCAAAACAAGGCTCAAGAACAATGGATGTGATTTTTTTTTTCACAAATAAATTTCAAGGAAGACATTTTTGTCAAGATGGCAGAGTAGGGAAATGCTGTGTTCATCTCCCCCCAGGACTACATCACAGTGACAGCCACACTACCACACAGTCCCCCTTGAGAAGCACATGACGACTAGCCAAACCGAAGTCCTATATAAGAAGGAAATGCAGCTGTTGATAAGAGGGTGGGAAATGTGGAAGTTAAGAAATGGGGTAATTATACTGATTCCTATTAGCCGTCTAAATTACCCTTATGTTCCTAGAATAAACTCCACGTGGTCATGATATAGGATCTGTTTTTCTTTTTAATGCATTGCTCTGTTCAGTTTAATATTTTGTCAAGAGTTTTTGTATCTGTTGTTCATGAGGGATGTTGGGACATAATTTGCTTTCCTTGAAATCTTTAGTAAGATTTTGGTGTCTTGAGTAATGCTGGCCTTCCTAAAAGAATAGGGCGGTGTTTCTTCATTGTTGATGGTCATTTTTAGGTATCCACCTAGCTAGGTCACGTTCCCCAATTACTCAGTCAAGAAGTAATCTAGGTGTTGCTGTGGAGGTGTTTTGTAGATGCAATTAAAGTCCATAATCAGTTGACTATCTGGGTGGGCCTGGTGTAGTCGGTTAAAAATGTCTCAAGAGTAAAGGCTTCCCTGAAGAAAAAGAAATCATGCTTATGAATAAAACTGTCAGCTTCTACCCTGCATACCCTTTCTGATAGCCTGCCCTGTAGATTTCGGACATACCCGGCCAAATTCAGTTGTGAAGTACTGTCCTTTTTTTATGGTTAGATTCAGTTTATTGGTATGTTATGTAGTGTTCCTAAGACAGGTTTGTCGTTTTATTTTCTTTTGATGTCTTTGGTTTTTATATCATGATAATGCTGGGTCATGTTCTCTGGAGATATTTGTTAACTTTTTATGTACAATCTACTTGCAGAACCATCATGGTCTCTGAAGTCTTTTCTGTGAGAAATTTTTAAATGATAGATTTGGAGTCTTAAATTGATAGGGAATTATCTATATTTTCTGTTTTTCTTTTGTTATTCTTTGTATGTAATTATTCAAGAAATTTGACTTTGCATTAAAAAAAATTCAGCTCATCAGCACCATGTTTATTATGTGCTCTTTTTAATGCATGTGGTATATCTTGTTTTCTCCTTTATCAGTTGATGATAATGATAATTTTCTTCCACTTCTTTTCTCAATAAATGTTGGTAGGAGTTTATTCCATGTTGTTTTCAGAAAGCCAAGCTTTAGGGTTTATTGATTTTTTTTCTTGGAAGTTAATTTTCTCTTTTATTAATGCGTACTTTTATCTGGTTTCCATTTTGCTGCATACTTTAGTTTAATATGCTGTTCTTTTCCTACCTTAAGATAGACCATTGACTTTTAGCCTTTTTTAAAGAGCAGTTTTAGGTTAACAGCAAAATTAAGGATACAGAGGTTTCCCATGTATTTACCAGTAGCCTTTCTTTAAAGCAAAACCAAAAAACTTCAAAGCTATGAATTTACCTCTAAACACAGCTTTAGTTGCAGGTCTCAAATTTTAATATTAGTAGAATTCATTTTCATTTCTTTGAACCATGTGTTATCTAGAAATGAAGGGTATTACCAAATTACTAAACATTTAGTGACTTTCTAGTTACCTTTTTGTTATTGATATCTTGTTAAATCCACAGAGGTCAAAATATATGCTGCAAAATTTCTGGCCCTTGAAGTTTGTTGATACTTGCTTTTATGGCAAAGCACATGCAATTGAAAAGAATATACTTAGTCATTGGCTGTAGTATTGTATATGTTTTCATTAGGTCAAGTTTGTTCATCATGTTTTCAAACCTTTTATGTACCTGTTGAAATTTATCTGTTTGTTTAATCAGTTTTGAGATAAATGAGTTAAACTCTCTTTTGTCTATTTCTCCTGGGTTCTGTCAGATTTTTGCTTTATATATTTTGTCACTATGTTATTAGGCTTACATGAATTTAGATTTTTAAAATACCTTCCACAAAAATTGGCTCTTTATTTTTACGAAGTGTTTTTCTCTGTTTACCTGAATGCTTTCTAACTTAGAGCTTCTACATGTATTTATGGTGGGCTAGACACCCCAAAGCTTACTTTTGGTTCGTGTTTTTACGGGGTACACTTTTCCAGCCTTTTACTACCACCTTTATGTGCCTTTATTTTAAGGGATGTCTTTTAAAAGTAGCCTCTGGATGGACTCCAGCCTTGAATTTCATCATAAGTTCTAACACTGAGGAAAGGTAGAAAGGGAGCTATTGGTCAGTGGGATACGCTGGTCACGAAGGAAGGAAGCAGTGCGTTACATTGCTGCGCTGTCATGTATTGTCTCGGTTAGGAAATTGTAAGCCATACTCCATCGGTCCACTCTCCGGTGCGTCACCTATGACCAGGGATTAAGAATGAACTGAAGGATACGCAACGTCCCAGAGCTGGTATGGATGTGAAAAGATCACAGGCCAAATGAGGGGTGAGAGGAATGATGAGTATATTCCAAGGAAAAGGGAAGCTTAGAAAGCTTAATCTTAGAGTTTGGATAGACCTCTTCACACAGGTAAACCACACCAAAGTTTTGTTGGGAGTTAACAGAGTTGGATGAGGTAAAAAGAAACAGGTGGTCGATTCTGGGAACCAGAATTGATCTCTGAACTCCCTACAGCTTGCAAGGTGCCATATCAACAACATAACTTAAACCTGCAGATTTAACACTAACCCTAGGTTGCCATTAAGGTTTAGGAAGTTACATTTAAGAGTCTTCCATATGTTTGCTTCTATTTATTCTGTAATTGAAGGGTAATGAATACTATTTGATAGGAATTTTATTTAATAGTTTTAGGATTTTGTATAGCCCGTACAAAATTTCCCTGCCTCCACAAGAATCTTGTACTAGCCAGCAGCACGATCTATGTGATAATCATTTTATTGAAAAGTTATTTTTTATCTTATATGTTTCCAGAATAAATAGAGAGAAGAATCTCTCCTACACCCACATCAGTAAACAGCTTACTGATCAAAATGCGAGGCATCATTTTTTTCTTACTCTAAATCAGAAGAAAATCATAACATGTCTTCTTGCCAAGTAGTGAAGCTTGCTCTGTTGATTGCTCTTAAGTCATATCTTTTGCAGAATCAGTAATAGTTTAAGGCAATCGGGATGATTTGGATTTATCACAACTTGGAACAGAATTCCTCAGAGAGTGACTGACAGGCAGATTCAAAAGCTTTGAAATCCCTTTGAGGTGTTAGCCATCTTTATGATCCTGATTTCATTTTTTAAATACTGGGAACAAATAATAAAAGCCCTGTGTACCGATTAAGTGGCCTTATGATGAAATACATATTTCACTTTGTGCCCAATGTAAGTATGCAAGCGAGGAAGAGTTCAAATAATAATGGAGTGAGCCAAAAGTATGGACGGCATATTTATTTGCATAGAATTAGAAGAAGACATTTTTACCGCTGTTTATAGAAAACATGTTGTTTGGCACCAGCTTCACAAGGACTAACAGGGACAGAATCCCATGGCATTAAGTTTAAAGTGAATCGTGGGTAGATACCTAGGAATTCTTGCAGAACTGTAAGCAGTTTGGTAGTTAAATGCCAAACAGGCCCCTGGATTTAAAATGCTACTTGTGGAAGAAATAGGATAAAATCTGTTAGATCGAATGCAGTGTTAATTCTAGTGGAAGAGACTTCCTAGGGAAACTTCTCAATGTTTTTTTTCCCCACCATCCAAATACAGATACTGAGCATGTAAAATACTCAGCCTTATTTTGAGTCCTTAGGTTTTATGGATCTATTAAACTAAAATATGGCTCTTATTTTCCTCCCCTTCAAGTCGTTTTGCTTTCTAGGCTTAGAGCTTACCCTTCTTATGAAACATTTTTTTTAAAAAACTTAATAATTCTTAAATCCACATGTGTTAGTATGTTCTATTAGCAAGCATTTTAAAGAACTTTTCATGGTCAGTTCTGCTCTAGGAACTAAGTGGGCTGTTTAATAGTCTCTAATTAGCTGGGGGTCTAGGATTGGTTACCTCATGTGAGAGACCACAAGAAACCCAACAAAACTATAACATGCAGAAGTAAAGGGAAAATAATATAAAATAGGAACAAATTTAGATGGTTGAGTTTTTTCAACTATGAATTATATAAGTATTTGGGATACAGTATTATTCAGGGATTTAAAGAACTGGCTTAGAATAAAAAAATGACTGAACTACCTGACTGTGCATCAGTCCTGCTTTGTAAATGACGATAAGTCCTCCTGCTATATTTGATGTGAAAATGAAATTAAATAATGCATCTGAAATGCTTAAGAGGGTGGACACATGTCAAGCCTCATTCAGTTTTACCCATCATTAGTATTGGGAAGGTTGGGGTAACCAGCATTTTATTGGTTGTCAACTCGATCTGAGAGAATTGTGGGATTTCTTCAGTATTATGAGGAAATTTGCAATAAAACAGTGTCAATGTTTTCGATCAGGCGGTTTTTAAATCAGCACCATTAACATTTTTCATAAGCACCTTTCCCTGTTTTACTTTTGTATAGCCTTATCAATATTCATTGAGATGCTAATGTGGTTTGTCCACAAGTGGTGCTCAAAAGACAGAGAGCTTTCTGAGGAGAAGAGGTACATGTTAGACATCCCTTCCCCAGCGGTGATAGGGTCATCTCCCTCAGTCACCCTCACATGCTTGCTTAGCAAGAAGGCCAGCCTGGAGTGGACACAGTTGAATTTCCTAGGATTCGCCAGCGTACAAAATCTAGCCTTTGTAATTCCCTCGCTATCAGCATCACGTGATTGCGCAAAATCGAAAATGTCAGGTTGGTCTGCTCTTTGAAAAACACTGAACAATCCGGTAAGCAGGCATGTGGTTTCCTTTTATTGATTCGGAGACCCACCCCTTTCTTTTACCTTCCCCTGAATGCCCAGCGATATCAAAGCCTGTCTTTGTGAAGAAGCAGCAAGGCTTTTTCCTCAGAAGGAAAAGGACATGGAATAAGAAAAGTAACATCACCAAGTTGAGTTGCCTTCAGTTTCCCCAGGTTACAGATCTTTGGAAGGCCTTGCGTTGAAGGGGAAATATGGAGAGGTCAGGAGCTGTCGTAGGCATGAGGTTTCTTGACTGCGTTATCTCGGAAGTGCATAATCAAACAAGATTGACCTTACCTGGTAGCTTACTTTTTTTTTCCCCCTAAGAAATAGTTATTCATTTTTAGAGAGGGGAGAAGGCAAGGAGAAAGAATGGGAGAGAAACATCCATGAGTGGTTGCCTTTCATGAGCTCCCAACTGGGGACCTGGCCTGCGACCCCGGCTTATGTCCTGACCATGATTCTACCAGTGACCCTTTGGTTTGCAGCCTGCAGCTCAATCCACTGAGTTGCACCAACCAGGACCATAGTGACTTTTCTTAAGACCAGATGTAGAATTAGCTGGAAAAACTACCCTCACCTCCCCATGAGCATGAAGGAAGAAGCTTGGTTTTCTAATAGGATAGCAGGGTGGGATACATCCATTAATCCAGTAGCTATAAGAAATTGTTCCACGCCCTGGCTGGTAGCACAGTGGATAAGGTGCCGGCCTGCGAACCCAAAGGTCGCAGGTTCGATTCCCCAGCCAGGGCACATAACAAGGTTGCAAACCAAGTCTCCAGTCAGGTCTGTGGCTGGAGGCAGGTGAAAAAGCAACCATACATTGATGTCTCTCTCTCTCTTTGCCTCTCTCCCTTCCCCTCCTTCTAAAAATAATGAAATAAAATTTTTTTAAAAATTAAAAAAAAAAAAAGAAATTGTTCTGCTGTAGGTATAACAGCAAAGAAGCCAGACAGCTCGGTTTTCCTCTGTATTGTTGGAATTTGTTCCTTCAGAACGCACTGTCTCTTGAAGCTGGGTTTTGTAACCACAGCACAAATGGAGGAACCGTAAACACACAGGCGTCTGCATTAAGATGATGCAGTTTGATTCACGAGGGCTCCTGGCCACTAAGTTTCAGTCCTGGGCATTTCCTCCTTGCTGCGTTCTCCTCCTGGACAGCAAAGGACGTGGGTTCCCCAAGTCCAGTGTGCTTCTGGCTTTCTGCATAATACCTAGTCTCTTCCAGGGGGGACTTGGACAAGCACCTCCACTCCTGGCTTCACAGTTCCTGGTCTGCAAATGGAAATAGCAGCTCTTTCCTCATTCACAGGAAGGTTTGCTTTAAAAGCACACTGGGCCTTGTGCAGGCCGCCATCATGGACTTGCATCCATCAAAGGCTATAAACTGAGGAGACCTAGGTCCCTGCCAGTGTGCATCTGCCCGTCCTCACCGTTGGACCCCGCTTTCATGGCTGGCAGGGTGTTTTACCGGGGACGTTAACCACTAATGAGGAGGCTCAGATAAACATTTTACTCTGGGACAATAAAACATTGGCTGTACATGAGGGCCAAGCCGACGTATAATGGCTGACCATGTGGGTTCCCGCACACAGACGTTGTGGTCTGGATCAAGCTGCTTTTTTCTCTTCCTGTGTCTCAGCACTTACCTCCGTAAAATGGGGTAATGGTACTACCTGGTAGTGCTGTTGTGAGAATTAAATGCGTTAGTACATGTGCGTAGTTACAGTGCAGTTGGATAAATGGTCAGCTCATGGGTCCATACCAACTGTAGGCAGAAAACCACGGAAGCAGACCTTTCAACTTCCCAGGGCGAGCGTTTAAAATTTTACCTCCTTTTCTGAAGTACTGGATTTGCAATTAGCCTCTTCTTTATCTCTGTTTATAAGCCGAGTCTTCCGTTTCCTCATCTGTGATGTCTGCTTGCTGATTTTCCTAGTAATATCTAGTGGCTCCTGATAGTTGGGGATTCAAGTCTTACCACCCCCCGAGTCTCAGATGTTCTCATCTGTTAAAGGAAAATAGTCATGCCCACCACAAGGGGATGCTGAGTATATCAAGAGAGCCAATTCCTAGAAAGTTCTCATCAGCGTGTTGGGCATTTAATAAATATCATCAGGGCCACCCCTATGATCTTATTTCATCGGATAGGAAAGCATTTCCTGTCTTTGCAACAAGTCTTTGGAAGCATGGGATTTAATCCTCACCACTCATTGACTCTATTGTTGAGAAGAATTCTTTTTTTTTTTTAAGATTTTATTTCATCATTTCTAGAAAGAGGGGAAGGGAGAGAGGCAGAGAGGGAGAGAGACATCAATGTATGGTTGCTTTTCACCTGCCTCCAGCCACAGATCTGATTGGAGACCTGGTTTGCAACTGTGTTATGTGCCCTGGCTGGGGAATCGAACCTGCGACCTTTGGGTTCGCAGGCCGGCGCCTTATCCACTGTGCTACCAGCCAGGGCTGAGAAGAATTCTTGATAAGGAAATGAAAAGGTCTCCCAGACTTGTGTCCAATACCAAATGGTAATTCTTGGATGCCAACAGGATGTCTTTGAGAATTCAACTCAGTTCTAACATTTTTTACCTGGAGAGAACACCTAATTCCACAGGTAAAGGGCTCAGTCCTCCAAGACCACCCTTGTCGTCAGGCTCAAATTGCAGGCCTGGTTGTCACCTATGCTTCTGACCTCTGACCATGACCCCTCCTTGGGTTCAGTTAATTAGCCAGAGCAGCTCGTAAAACTTCAGAAACCCCATTGACTCACTAGGTTACTGATTTATTACAAAGCCTATTAAGGCTATGAATCAACAGCCAGATGAAGAGATACCTAGGGCCAGGTTCTAAATGAAGCTCAAGGAGATTCGGTCCTTGTGGAACTTGGGGCTCACTATGGAGGCAGAACATTCTGTTTTTCCATCCTGGGCTAAAAAAGGCAAGGAGCTGTCTTTGGGGGGGTGTTATGGATGCTTCATTACATAGTCATGATTGCGTAAGTCACTGGCCACTGGCGATTGAAGAAGGCCTCCTCCTCTCTGGATATCAGGGTGGGACTGAAGATTTCATTCTTCTAACCACAGGTTGGCTTCATTGGCAACTGGTTCAGATCCCTGTGGCTTTTTTCAAATAACTCCATCAACAAAAGAGACCCTGGTAACTCTCAACAAGTAGGAAATGCCAGAGGTTTGGGGAGCTCTGGGCCAAAAATGGGGACAAACGCCCAATACTGTATTAGAAACCACAGACCTCTGCCTCTGTTTCACCATTTCAGACGTCTCTACATGTGGTTACTGTCGTGTGCATAGCGGTGGCGATCATTCCTTGGATTGCCATACCTCTGGTTCCCCTGGGCATCATTTTCTTCATTCTCCGGAGATATTTCTTAGAAACATCAAGAGACATCAAACGCCTGGAATCCACCAGTGAGTACCAGGGCTGGCGGGCTGGGACAGCAATGTAGGTCATGGCCATCCGTGCCACCAGGAAGGGGCCTCCTGAAACTGCAGGCTGCCTCCCAGCTTGGCTCACGCAAGTGAACCTTCGGTAATGGCCTGTTAAAGTCACCATCAGTCATTGTGGCCTGCAAGACCCAGTGTCCTGCTAGGTGCTGCTTTCAGCTGAACACAAGGAAAGCATGGGGGATGCATGTGGAATACTAATCACGGGACCGCGCGCACCATGAAGAAAGGGACCATGTCCATCCAGGTCGTACTATGCTTCCTGGTACAGAGCAGGAAGGCAAGAAATGTTTTTGGCAGATCATAAACTATTTCGTCATGTTTTAACTCATAGTGATGGGAAACAGCATTTTTCCCCTGAACTTACTAGAAATGACTGTGGAAGGGACATGGTAAGGGAAAGGAAAGGCAGGGGCAGAAAATACGCTCTTGTGTCCGAAGGGAGACACGGGGACAAGATACTCCTTTCACGTACTCCAGAAATGACAGAGTAAAGTGGTTGAGGCTGACACTTGTGTTGGAAAGATGCGCACGGTCTTTTTCACTTTTGTTCTTTGTTGCCACCAGTGTTTCGTGTGGTGCCACACTGAGTTGTCCTTTTTTCCTGGGCTATTCATGTAAACCGGTGATGAACATAGTCCCCTAGGGAGGACACAGCGCAGGGGTCAGTGCCCCTTGCTGTCTTTAGCTTCCTGGTTTTAGAATAAGGGGAAAAGGAAAGCATTTTATTATTGATCGTTCTATCCTATAGGTCATCACAGAGGATGGACTAATTCAGAGCTCACCTTATGGATGCCCAAACATTTTATTTTTCAAGCAAAAGAAATGTAAGGAGAGGAGGTAGTGACATATATATATTTAAACCTACCACGTTGATGGGGAAAAATATAAAGAAGGAAGATGTTAGTATTAGAAATCCCAGCTATGGATAGTTGCTGCAAATTAATCCCAACTTAGCCTTCTGGAAGCCAGGTGAAGAAGAATAACATCGATTCCATGGTTCTCCATCTCTACCAAGTGGAAGGAGACAAGTTGACCAGGATACAGGAGTTCATTATGCTGTGGCAAATGTGTTTCTTTTTAATAACCTCCGGAGAAGCATTTGTCCAAAGTATTTTTATAAAGGCTAGTAGGTGACAGTTTCATAGAAGCTATAGAAAATCTTGAAGTCACCCAGAAAACGAGCCAACCTACTGATGTTTGGCCCTCTGAGATGTTTTAACGGGATGGTGGAGTGGCATCATCTAGGTGTGTCTGGCATTCTGTTGATATGACTGGTCACAGTGATAGGCCTAGGAGAAGGCAGAACAAGTGATGAGCTTCAATCATGCCTTTGTGTAGACAGCAAGGCTTGGTCCTTTTACTCTTGGAGGCCACCCAGCAGATGGAGTCACTCAACCATCTTGTTACCAAGGATGTCTCTGGTGTATTAAAGAAGGGTTGTGTTCTGGAAGGCACAACGGACCGAGGTTTTTGCTTGGGGCCAGGGCCATGTCCCATCCATGTGGACATGGGAAAAAAAGGGACGCAAGGCTTCTCATGAATCAGTAGAGTATTTCCTCACTGTTTGACGTGGCATGCCCCTATAGAACATCTGGGCTTCCTTGCACCTCAGCAGACTATGACAGTAAGTTAGACAGTAAGTTAAATCTGGATCCTCTTTCCATCACACTCCCAGGTAACCAAATGTGGTGGCCGTTGATTAGAACTGTTAACTGTTACCTATCAGGATGGTCTGTGTCATAAAGAAAAATTCCCCCATGTCCTCTAAGCAGAAACTAAGAGCCCTTCTTGAGACGGCTGCCAGAGCCACCTGTGGAAGGAAGGACACCTGATGGACACCTGGTGGCTGTAGCTAGAGGGCTGAAGCGCGTGCTTCATCCTTGTGGGCTGAAGAACCACTCACGTCCGAGGCTCATTTTCAGTTCATAGCTGCCTAGCTGGTTCTAGAACCTTGGGCTGACTTTGCAGCCATCCTAATGACACATCTGTACTTGAGAATAATGTTTTTTTAATTTTGCAGAAGTGAGCATAGCAATGGTCGGCCCCGGAGAAGCTCATAAAGCTGGGGTGGCATTTGGTTGGCTTTCTTCAGCAGCGAAGCCTGAGTCCTGACGCTGGACTCCAGTTCTGTCGGGAAGGGTGCTCTGACACCTTGTGTTCAGGTCCCAGCTCTCAGGCCTGCTGCCTGAGATGCTTTCAAAGGTGCACAGTCCTGGGGAAGGCTGTTGGATTAAGATTTGAGGGTTTTCTAAAGATAAACTGCTGCATTTAGTCACCCATGGGCCTCTTGAACTGATCATTCTCTCCCAGAGACACGTGGCTGTGATGAAAAGTGCAGCTGTGGGAATCAACCAAAATTGGGTCTCTCAGCTCTACCTTGGATGGACTTGGATGGACTTAGGTCGTCTCCGGCAGCAACTTTAATCCCTCTGTCTGCCTTCCCTCCTGTGACACACCTGCCTCTGGAGCTCTGGGAAAGGTGACTTGAGTGGAGGCCTGAAAAGTGCTTGCTGACCCCACGGAGCATTCATGAAGGCCTGTCACAGCAAGGCTATCTGGTTTATGTGACATTTGCTCTGGACACGAGAGCATGGTTCTCGTGGGTTCTCTGCACTGTCCCATGCTGGGCTCTTAGCACCCATTTGATAGAATAAAGAGGGTTAGCGAGCCCTGTGATTCTCCTGTGTCATCCTTCGAAGCACCCGGTGGCCCCAGTGGCTGTGTTCTGGGGGCCAGTTGGGACATCTGGGCAGCACAGAAAAGGCCCTGACAGAGCTTCCAGCCTTTCTGATCGGCAGCTTGAGCTCAGTCTGCGTTCCTGTCGCTCCCTTCAAAGAACAGAGTCCAAGAGGGCTGCAAGAAATAGGGGTTCACGTTACCCAGCACAATGAAGAAAAAGAGCAGCGTGGACACTGGAGGAAGACCCCAAGTTTACAGCCGGGTGATCAGAACCATCCGCAGCTGCATGAGGCTTTTTCACTTGAATTAGGTGCAACGGGAAATGTTAGCTCATGTCTAGTTTGGAGAGGTTACTTTTCCCTTTAAGCTCAGTCATGGACCAGTCAAGAAAGAGCCCCAAGGCCAAGGAGTTGGTCACATGGCCCACAGCCCGGCAGCCTGGGGTCACACAAGGAAGGCTGCTCCCTCCTTGCCTGTAGGACTGTGGGTACTGACCAACCCCAACACACACACACACACACACACACACACACACACGTGCATTACCCACCTGCATGTCAGTATTGAACAACGGTACACACTACAGCCACTTGGATGCCGGGCTCAGGGATCAGGTCCTGCAATTAAGTTTGAGATTTTTTTTCTTGATTCTTTTTCCCTGAGATTTAGGAAATGTATGCAGCCTCATCCAAGACAAGTGACCTCACCTTCCCCCTGCACCCAGGTTTGACCTGTAACAGGGCTCTTGTAGGAGACGCAGAGGCCACAGCTGCTAAGTGGCACTTGCTGTTGATGAGACACAGTCTTACTGGTGGCAGATGGACCCAGGCTCACAATCTGCCCAGCAGTGTGCAGCCCACCTGTGCCCCCATGCGGGGAGCCAGACGGCCGAGCCCCCATGTTAGAGAAGATGGCTAGTCATGTGACCTCAGGCTCCAAACCCACTGTGAAGCAACTCGAAGAATGGCCACTAAGGCCACAGCACCTTCTAAAAGGTTGCTGCCATAGCCACATGCCACAGTGACCTCCCAATGCAGGGCAGCTATAAAAACATTGACCTGCTCCTTCAGCTGGAACTATTCAAACACCTTGGTGCCACAGGCGCCGTGGGTACAAGGGCGGTGTGATACCCCAGCATCCATGACCCATGCAGCCACCGTTGGTGATACCTGTGGGCACTGGTCAACTGACTAGGATGCAGTGGCATAGCCAACTGTCCTTGTACCTTACTGTGCACCTGGCCTGTGCCAGGCACCAGCCTGTGATTCATGATCTAAGGTGGCGACAGACAAGTAGCTGGCTCATCATGATTCAGGGTGGTGAGCATTCTCACAGAGAATTAAGTTTGAAAACACAAGTAACTCAAAACTGGGTGACCAGGAACCCCCAGCCAGGGGACTGTTGGTGAAGATGAAGGGAAGCACTGTTTGAGGAGCACCTGGGCGGATGATTAGCAAAGGGAGAGTTTAGGTACCTGAGTCCCGCCCTGATTGGAAATTGGTCCAAGGTGGGTTCAGAGAGCAGCTTTTGTTTCCAGATGGTTAAAGGGAAGCACGGAACGGCCAGGGGGCTGAGGGTTGACATGGAGGGTCCTCTGTCCCTCAGGCAGCTGGCCAGGACGCCGTGGCCGTGGGGTCCATTGGGCTGTGTGACCCCAGAGCACAGGAGGCAGCTGGTCTCCTTGCTGTTGGTCTGACGGGCTTTTCTCCATCTTTGGTCTTTCCCTGCTTCCCCAGCACGGAGCCCGGTGTTTTCCCACCTGTCAGCCTCTCTCCACGGACTCTCCACCATCCGGGCCTACAAGATGGAGGAGCAGTTCCAGGAGCTGTTCGATGCCCACCAGGATTTGCATTCAGGTCTGTGAGTTTCTGGGCATGTTTTCAAACCCCTGGGTGGCCTGGGGGCCAGCACATCTCTCTTCCTCCCCATCACCCAGGCCTGTCACTCAGGCCCGCCCCACGTGTGTCTCGGCACCCCCGTCCCCTTCCCTGGCATGGGTGACCCTGTCCTGATCACCCCTGCACCCCTCTCCTCCCCAGCCACCCCTTGGCCTCCCTCCCCCAGCCTGGCCAGCACTGTCCTTCCACCAGCAGACCCGGGACTTTCTGTCCCTTTAGGGCAGGAGCCAGCACCCTTCTCTGTGCGTGTGAAGAGCGTAAATATTTCAAGCTCCATATCAGCGTGTTGTACCCACTTGACTTGGCCTTTGCTGCACAGACGGAGGCAGAGATCCGATACCACTTTAGTTACAAATAGAGGTGGTGGCCCGTTCATAAGCCATAGTCTGCCAACTTGCGCAGAGCGTGTGGGGTGGCAGAAGGGACTGAGGAAACCAGTCTCTTAATTTTGAGATTTGCCATCCCTTTGACGTCTTATTTATTACCTGTATCCGTGAAGCTGTGTCTACGTAGAAATTTCAGCATTTCCTCGTAAGTCGGTAAAAGCCTGGCTCATGTTTCTAATCTTGATCGTATATTGAAGATCGGATGACACTTAGAAAGCCACATGCGGGGCCCTGTAGCGAGGTGGTCCTTTGAAGACAGGCTCCTGAGGAAACAGTGCGTGCAGGGCCCCGTCGTGGGTGTCAAAGGAGCTGACTAGGAGGTGCAGAACGGAGCAACCACCCAAGGCTGGGGTTGCGTGGAGGCCCAGCTCTGCAAGAAACGCACCGCAGAGGCGGCCCTCCCGCGGTCTGGAGCGCCATCGCGTTTCCGTTGACAGCTTTCAGGTCACGCGCGCCACAGAGCCGCGCGGCACTCACCCCGGAGCGCAGCGCACCTGGCTGGCTGGGGCCTTCAAGCTCCTTGCGTGCGCTGTCACTGTCCTGCTCCGTGCGAACATCTGCAGCTCAGTGGAGCAGACCGCTTTCCCCCCTTTCACTGCGCTGAACGTGCTGTTGTTTGTTCTTTCCGTTGTGCGCACTGTGGTTCCCACGCCCAGAGGCTTGGTTCTTGTTTCTGACCACGTCCCGATGGTTCGCCGTGCGTCTGGATGCCATCTGTGCCATCTTTGTCGTTGTCATTGCCTTCGGGTCCCTGATTCTGGCAAAAAGTAAGTACAGATGGAAGTAGCTATTTGTGGCACAATTGCCACGGATATTTGCAAGGATCCAGTGAAGCTTTTGCCACTTTGTCTGGTATCGTGGACTGTTGGGTCCTCGTGAATTGGTACTGATGCGTTTGCCATACGTCATGTTGGGTGTGACTTGGCAATGTGGCCCATGTCACAGGGTCATTGGAGTTCAGGAAGGTTTCTTTTAGCTTTTGTTTAAGTGGAATGAGACCTACGAAAATGTAGGTAAAAAGAACATCATCCTCACTGCCACATGGGTCCCCATGAGCAGTGTTGGCAGGCACAGCTTGAAGTCACCATCCCTGACTCCTCCATTGATCATGGCCCCATCACAGCATTCTATGAACAGAATAATGAGAGTCATATCTTAGATCTAAAAGCACTGGCTTTTAGGACCCATTGCTTTGTTTTTAGGGGGTTCCAGCCGCAGTGCCCTTGAACCTAGTAAGTGACATGACATAATGGTCCCAGAAACCTAATGAGGAAAGTAAATTGTGGCTTCCCCACCTGTGTCATACTACCCAGTGTATGTCAGTCCTGTTGGGATTAATTAACTGAATAGCTTTTGTGAATTCATAGTGGGTTATTTTAGGGTTTTTTTTGGGGGGGGGGCGGATCGTGGTCTCAGTCAACTATTATTATATGCTAAGTGGTTCAGTATTTGCAAGGCATCTTTTTGGTAAAGTGACAGAAGGAGCCTGGCCCAAGGTTAACAGTGGGACTGACTTCACCCCCTTTCTCTTTCCTCATTTAGCTTTGAATGCTGGGCAGGTGGGCCTGACATTGTCCTACGCCCTCACGGTGATGGGGTCCTTCCAGTGGGCTGTCAGGCAAAGCACCGAAGTTGAGAATATGGTAACGTTTATCTGCACGTCCGCAGCCTTTTCCAGCCTCCTCGCCGTTAACTAGCATGAAAGCGCTTCTTATGTAAAATATTAAAACTGTTATTTTTACATCGGAGCTAACGGAGTTTTTCAGATCCCTCTTCCATCTGTTTAAAGTTAATGTAAAATAATGGATATATACATCTTTTTCTCAGCCTTGTGTATGCTATGTCAGCAGGTTTTATATTCCTCACAAGCTGTCTTCAGATGTCATGAATGTCTCTGTGGGAGAGGGGTTCTGAAATCCTGGAAGAGGACACAAGCTAATTTCTTAGAAGCCTGTTTATTTTTGTTTCTTAATGGGTTGATCCTCTTTCCCGGTAAAAGAAAAATTCAGTATTTTGAGGTTGTTTGTTGGCTCAATTAATAGGTATCTCACCCCCACCCCCTCCATTTTAGCATTTATTTCAGTCTGCATTGGACCCTCGAATTTGCTGGTGCCCTATTTTCTCTGACAGGACAGATTCCCTCCTAGAAATGCTAGTCAAAGATGCTACACTACACTTGTTCAGGAGGGCCTAGTCAGTATGTAAGCTATCTCCTCTTAATGAACATTTGCAACTTCTTCTAAAGAGAAGAGACAATAAACGTAAAACATTTTCATCTTGCCCTTCTAGTCAGGTAGAAAGGTGACTGTTAAAGTGGAATTTGAAGACCATCCAGGTCAATTCCTCTATAACAGATGGTGCGTCTGGAGCATAAATTGCTGATTGGTGACCGGACGTATTCTTTTCTTTGACTACGTGCTTTGGTTTCCTATTCCGGTATGAAAAGTGGGTAAATAACATCTCAGTGTTCGTGTCTCTAGTTCTGTTAGTTTTAATAATCCGTTGAAGGGAGTAGCTGTAAGTCGAAGTGTCACAAGACGACGGACAAGTTTGTACACCCCCCCAAGCCTTTATCAAGCCCCCACTTCGCTACTTAGGGACGTTAAGACTTGAGGTACCCTTGACCAACTAGGTGTGAAAACAATGGTTCATTTGTAGCCGCTGAACACCCTGAAACGCAACCCTCCATTCCTAACCCGCATGGGGGCCATGTGTCTTTCAGATGATTTCGGTAGAGCGGGTGATGGAATATACAAACCTGGAGAAGGAGGCAGCTTGGGAGTCCCCCACACGCCCCCCACCATCCTGGCCACACGAAGGAGTGATCGTCTTTGACAACGTCAACTTCACGTACAGTCTGGATGGGCCGCTGGTGTTGAAGCACCTGACTGCACTCATTAAATCAAGAGAAAAGGTTTGTTGGAAACCATCCTGCCTCCTCAAAATTTCCACCAAAGATTTAGCGGCTGCACCTCCTTCTTGGCTTCCCCGTACGCACATTCTATTGGTGATGATAGGTAAATCTTGCTTGGAAACTGGCCGTGAACCTGAACGCCAGCGTTTCTTCCCCTGGGGCGTGTGCTGCCTGCCTGGTGGTGGCTGGTGAGCCCCAGGCCCCAGGGCTGGACCTTAACCTGACCCAGGATACTCGATCCAGCACCTAAAGATTCATTCCTGTGGTCTTGGAAGCCACCTCTGACCACTTGTCACTAGCCCGCCAAGATCTAGTGCCTATCGATTCTGATTTCTTTGTACTTTTCAGACCCTTCTCTTGCGTCCTCCCCATGATGGCCTTCAGCTACAGCCCTCCTCTGTCCCTTGGCCTGTGCCTGTCCAACCCATACCTTGCTGTCATTCCCCTGTCCTCCCACCATTGGGCTGCTTCTTCTGAGATACAGACATGATCCTTACAGGTCCCCTGTGGGCTCCTGGCCTGGGAGAGCCAGTCCTCACCAGCAGGGACTGTTTAGTCAGCCCTCAGCTCCCAGGGAAGGGTCTGGAATCCATAACCCAGTCAGGACCCAGGAACCAGAGACTCAAAACTCATTAAAGGAAACCTAAGGGTGCAGGGGTGTTACATAGAGGGAACCAACAGAAGGTGTGTGATGTGGCTGGTGTCTGAGGCCAGAGGCCTGGGACTTGGGGCCCTCAGCTGGGACCAGGACAGGCTCCTAAAGAAGTGGTTAAAGCAAAACAGGCGAGGCTGTAGAAAGCTCAGTCCCACCCACCCCCGTGGCCTCAATTTCTCATGTGTGCACCCACCCTGCACTTGGGTGGTGTGTCCCTTTCTCCCTAAGCTTCTGGTCCTCCCAGCTCCTGGACCTCGGAGATGCCCTCCTGCCATTATCCGACGGTCTTCAGGGTCCCCTCTGTGAGACCCTCACTTCTGCCGCAGCACGTGTGTGTTCTTTTCAGATAGCATTTATAGCGCACGCATGTTCATAGATGGATCCGCCAGGGCAGCCAAACGTCGGAAGCAACCCATGTGTGTCCATCAAGGGATTACACGGGGAAACAAAAGGTGCTAGGTCCGTGCAGGGGACTATTAGTCAGCCTGAAAAATGACACATGCGGGAGCCTTGAGGACACTGTGCTGCGTGAGATAAGCCAGGTGCAAAGGAACAGACGCACTCCGCTTGGGCTCACGTGAGGTTCGGAGCCGGGTCAGGCGGATCCCCACCCGCCATCCGCCGATGGCGGGAGCGGTGCACGGGGAGCTGGTGTGAGTTAGCGCAGAACGGGCGCAGCGCTGGTCTTGGGAAGGCAGAACGGTGTGAGTGTACGGAACACTGCTGAGCCACGCACGTGGAAAAGGAGCACGCCGGTCACCTGGGTTACGGGACCTCGACCTCAACTGACAAACACATGGGAGCACGTGTCCTGTGCTTTGTCGTTGGGGGTCCGAGCTCACGGCACACCCGAGGCGTCTCGAGGTTGGGAAACATCTCGTTTGCACCGGTGTCCCCCGGAGAAGGGCCCTCGGCGGGGCACGGCGGGCGCTGCTGGCAGGGGCCGTGAGAACGCGCGGGTGTGGGGCAACCGGCGGCAAAACCAGACGCTCCGAACGGCTCCTGTAGACAGCGCGTTACCTGGACGTGTTCAATGCCTCGGGAGCTGCTCCTTTCGGCTGGCATTCTACCACAGACCCATTTAGTGGACGATAGCCGTAATTTAATGAATGATACCCTTGCGACATGAAAGCATCCACATTCAGCTTCATGCCCTAATGATACCCGGGCAGCAGCTTCAGCCAGGCCCGTGGCCCAGGCCCGCTGGCTCCTCATTATTTCCCGGGTCAGGGGAGGTGGGGGAGCAGGGGAGGGTGGGTGTTGGGAAAGCGGTACCTACAGCTCCTGCTGGGATGCTTGACCCCTGGAGCACCGTCAGGGAGGCTTGCGTACGGGCAGACAAAGTCCCCATCCAGGTTCCCATGCCAGACGGAACCCTGTTCATTTGCAGATGCCTTTTTTTTTTTTTTTTAAGATTTTTATTTTTAGAGGGAAGGGAAGGGAGAAAGGCAGAGAGGGAGAGAGACATCCATGTCTGGTTGCCTTTCACCTGCCTCCAGCTACAGACCTGGCTGGAGACCTGGCTTGCAACCTGGTTATGTGCCCTGGCTGGGAATCGAACCAGCGACCTTTGGGTTCGCAGGCCAGCTCCTTACCCACTGTGCCACCAGCCAGGGCTTGCACACATCTTTACATTTCCCTTGAAACCCAACACTGCGGATTACCTAAGAAACTCGGTCATACAGCTTAGAAACTTACCAGGTTTGTATGCTTCCATCAAAAAAAAACACAAAACTCCAAGTCCTAGAACTATCTGAGATTCTAAACTGAGGGGAAAGTGAACTGGGAGACTGTGTTAGAGTAACTCCAGTAACTTGCCGTTTGATCGGTGTGTCTTACGCACTCACTGTATCACCTTTGGCTCCACGAGGGTATTTAGAGATTGTATTGAGTCAAGGTAGCCTCAGCATGATTTCACTCTGCCTGCAAAGGGGCCTTCGTCTTCTGCACACCTGTGCCAGCCCCGTTATTCCAGACCCCCCCTTCTGCCTGGCACTTGACAGAGTAGCAGTTGCAGGGGACGCAGGAATGTGTCAACACAGCAGAATGGTGCCTTTATTAAACTCTTCCATTTATTTCCCCTGCCGTCCCGATTCCTGGAAGTTGTGTAAACAAGACAATCTAATAGGTGCGAAGCAGGATTCTAATTCACGGAAGAAATAGCCAGGGAGATAAAGGAACCCAAATGAGGCAAATGGCACCCCAGGCCTTCCTGGGTAGATTCTAAACACTGGCTGCGTTTTTCATTTAGATGATTTTGCGGTTGATTTGATCATTTTAGAGTGAACTGGGCCATTTCGAAGCATTTTCCCGCTCCCGAGGTAGATTGATTTTGGTTTATTATTATTTTTTTTTCTTGCTCAGAGCTATTACTTGGGTAATACATTTTACAGACGCGTGCTAGGCCTTGCTATAATGTGCAAAAATATGACTTTCCTGCGTGTCCTGCGTTTTCTCCTTTTTTACATAATGCTTCCTCAGAAGCACATCCCCTCACCCTCAGACAATCCCACTTCTTGGGCTGCTTTCTGGCTCCTGAGTGAGCTCCTGAGCTTCTTAGAAATGCAGAACTTAAGGCCCCAAATCTCATTTTAAAGGTGCCCGTCCCCCTGTGACGTTAGCCGCAGACCATGATTTCTCCAAAATGTCCTTCGACAGTTGGAAATCAGGCTCATGGATTGATTACCCCACCCCTCTGACTGAGCCTGATGCTCTAGAAAGCTCTGGTTTATTTATTTTTACATCCTGCACATCGAGGATTTACGCTATCATCTGATTCTGCGTGATTCCAAGCTGATGCGTTCATTGGTGCCTTTTCAGCCTAGCCTGTCTTCATCACTGGCCGGCTTCATACCCTGCTGCCTGGCCTTCCCCACACCAGCCTCCTGCAGAGGCTAGAGGTGTTCCTGGTGGGCCCGGCCCCACCTGGTCCCGGGGCAGGTACGGACAGGCGGAGCAATATCACTTAGGGCCCTTTCAAACACAGGCCTCACTGTATGGAGCATGCGGTACTGTTTCCTAGGTGCCACGTGCACCAATGCCTGTTAACAGCTAACCTACTGGCGTCAGGCACCCTCTTCACTCAGAGAGGCCGGCTCTCTTGTCCCTCCCACCCCACATTTTATTCACACGGGTCTGTGTCACGCTCTTTAGCTGCCTGGCAGTAGGATCCCTATGTTGGTCCATTTCCTTCAACCTATACCTCTCCCCGCTTTTATCTCCTCTCGCTAAACAGAAGGACGCAAGGTGCCAGGCCATCCAGGTGACAGGGAGGCCATGAGCAGAATGGACAAGAGGCAGATACCCCGGGGTTTGAGCCCTGCCACTTTTGGCTCTGTAATCTTCAGCGGGTTAATTAATCTTAGTAAGCCTCTATCTTCGCTCTGGCGAGATGGAAGTTAATAGGACCTCACTTCAACAAGATAAGGCATGCCAGCTCCAAGACCAGCAGAGAGTACACGCTTGGACAAAGACAGCTGTCATTAACACGGTGTAGAAAGCATGACCTCTTCCACCGACTGCCTGAACGGCTGGCTGTCTGCCCCATGGAAATGAGGGGTTGGCCCTGTGCTATCGTATTTATGGTCATAGATCTGTCATTTCGCATGTCTTCTCTGTTTGGCTTATTGTGTCCTTAAACAGTATGGTGGCAGGTTTTCCATAAATCTCTCCAGCCTGGGGTCACCTCCTCAAGTTTCAACCACACGCCTCTTTTGGGCAGGAAGCCTCCCACAAAGGTGAGCCTGAACAGATCCTGCCGGCCACATATCCCGTCCAGCAGAAGAAATAAGGAAGCACAACAGGGCTACTATGGCCCTGGCTGGTATGGCTCAGTAGATTGAGACCCAGCCTGTGAACCAGAAAGGTCACGGGTTCGATTCCTGGCACGTGTCTGGGTTATGGGCCCGGTCCCAGTTGAGGGCGTGTGAGAGGTTTCTCCCTCCTCCTCCCTCCCTTACCCTCTCTCTGAAAATCAATTTTAAAAATTGTTTTTAAAAAAATTGGCCCTACTCTTGAATTTAAAAAACAAAAATTGCTACTGTGTAAAATGTCCTTTTTACGGACGTTTCGAAGAAGAGGGTGTAACATCTGTTAGGGGACAAGTAGAACGCTTCCAAGAAATTGGGCCTTTGATACAGAATGTGCACCCTGTGGTCAGGAGTTCAGTGGGTGGAAATGCAAGTGAGAGGCATTCCAGGCAGCGGGACCCAAGTAGGCAAAAGCACAGTGTCCTGATTCAGCCCATGAAGGACTAGGCACCTGCGAAGCTTTTAGGGGAATGAATGACCAGGTGTATAATGCCCGTTTTTCCATTTAGTCCTCACAGCTACCTAGTAATCCCAAGGAGGCTGATTAAGGGCGGAGCAGTTGGTTGGGACAGTTTTGTAGAAGGGACTTCCCGGGGCCCAGACAAGTACAGAGATGTCCTTGGGTAGTTTAGCCTGCGGGGTGAGGGCACATGGACCATAGTGGGGAGATGTGAGAGTCACAAAGCCACTCTCGATCGCGTACTCCTAGCAGGACACAGTGGGAAAGTGACTCTACTTATAGCAGAATTCTTACACCCAGGTTTGTGAATATGCAGGGAAACAGGGAGGGGTGGAAGTCGGGATCCTATTTCTGGAAGGTAGTTTGGCAGCACTTAACAGCTTCCTTTGAAAATGTTCGTACCTGTTCCTCAGCAACACCACATCTAAGAAATTATCTTAAGGAAATAATTAAGGTTGTTTGTGAAGATTTCACTTCAAGGATATTGAACACAAAGGTATTCAAAACAGCACAATATCTACAAATAGGGGATTTGATGAATGAATGATCACATACTATGTAGCTGTTAAACTAAATGTTATGAAATAGTAAACAAAAGCAGGTTGTCATGTATGCACATGAATCCCATGCTGTTTAAATATATGAGCTAGTATCTTTAAGAATGCACATATACAAGTCCAGGAAGAAAACACATCAACATCTTAAGGAAGGTTTTATCAGAGTTCTGGGGTTACTGCTAGTATTTATTTACTTTGCAACTTGCTTGCAGTGAATTATGATTAAGAAAAGGGATAGGACTTAGCTGGTGTGGCTCAGTGGATTGGTGCCAGCCTGCGAACCCAAAGGTTGCTGGTTCGATTCCCCGGTCAGGGCACTTAACCAGGTCTCCAGCCAGGTCTGTAGCTGGAGGCAGGTAAAAGGCAGCCATATATTGATGCTTCTCTCCCTTCCTTCCACTCTTCCTGTTCTTCATTCTGAAAAATAATAAATAAAATCCTTAAAAACACACACACACACACACAAAATAAAACAAGTGTCCCTTATTTTACAGATAAAAACTAAAACAGACTTTTTGCCCAACTCAACACACAGAGAAGCACGTGAGCCAAGCATGTGTGTGCTATTATGACCGTCATGTCAGTGGAAAATGGCCCGTCTGTAAAATATACAGGAGGGCTTACCCAGAAGGTACAAAATGGCTACAAAGGTAGTAAAATTAGCTAAAGCCATTTTTCTCCCATTTAACCTCTATAAAATTTTGGAAAGAAAAAAAGGGGTCCCTTGCCTCCCCACACAGGTGGTGCTCCCAAGATCACTCTCTAATGAACCATCCTCATGTGTCTTCTCATCCAGGTTTGGGCAAGAGGAATCTCATACCTCGTATGTTCTATTTCTTCAGTAAAATTGGAGGCAAGTTTATTTCATATGAGTCAGAAATGCCTCCTAATCCTTGCAAGGCTGGAATATGAGAGGAATATTAAAAAGAACTTACAGCAGGGCAAAGAACTTTTCCCTGTTTCCAGCAGTAGGGAAAGGGGCTGAATAAATTCCGACGTATCATTTGGATAAAATATGTAACCGAGAAAAGGGTGTATCAGTGTAGAAAAATTGTGGTTTGGTGAGAAGGAGGAGACCCACATCTGCAGAAGAGATTTGAATGCAGCTTAGACAAACCTGGTGGAGACAGGAATGGAGCTTCCCGGGTCTGATGAAAGGAATGCTAACCCACCTTATGCCCCTGTCAGCTAGTCCCGTGATGAGCTGGTAATTTTTTGACATGGAAGCAATATATCAAAAAAGCAAAATGGTCAAACATAGCTCCTTTATAGTGGTTCAGGGCCTAGACTTAAGTTCAAATCCTGATGGCCACTGAGAGCTCAGGGCAGGGCTGACTTCTCAGGCGTTCAAATGGTGCCGATCAAGGGGTCCTGCTCTCTGAACGGGCCTGTGCTGTTGGGTGGCAGCGCTGCTGGCACTGCCTTGAAATTGTTAATAATTTTATCTTTGAACGTGGGTTTTGTGAAGTCTTATGGGACAGAGGAAACTGGCAGGTGCGTGGCCCTCATTACTTGCTGCCTCACTGAAGTGTGAAGAAAGATAAATTCTTTTTTGAAATGCAGTTACTGATTTTACAGCTTAAACTTGAAATCTTTGGAGGTATTCAAATGAGAAAATAGATGTATATAGTTCCCACTGTGTAATCAGTGCTCAGTAAGGTTTAGTTCTTCTGTGGTAGAAGCTATGAACTTTCGAAATCAACTGGATTAATTTACAAATGAATGAAAGCCTGTCCGGTGCCCCTGGCTGATTTCAGTTTCCTAAATAGAGATACCACCTCTTGGGAACCTCCCCCCAGGGAATTTTCAGGTGAGCGAGCTCACTGGTTTAAAAAGACGGAGGAGGAGGAGAAAAGAAGTCAGTTTCTGCATGCAGGTTGAAATGCACGCAGCTAAAAGCCAGGTTTTACAACACTGTTTTATTCCTGACCAGCATTTTACATGCATTATATTGATTCTTTGATCTTATTGTCAGGGCATTTAATTTCTGTCTGCTTTAGTTTTAATAACTAGACTGATACTGGACATATTTCTTTCCAAAGGAGAAATTTACAACTATTAATTGGTTTGTAAAATGCCTTTTGAACTGCTCAGATGAAAGGCCTCATATAAACAGCAAGTGTTACTTGCTGTTGATTTCACTATGGGTATTTTGGCTACTTGCTACTGTGAGACACTGAGACCTGCATTTTAGAATTTTAAGATGTGCCCTTTCAAGACAGAAACATAACCCAGATACTTAACATCTAGAAGTACTATTGTCTCTTTACTAAATAATAATTCCTCTCAAGAGCTACAACTCTGGGAGAATGCATATCACCCGGGAGTCATTTGCCATCCTGAGGGACATTTGCCAGCACCTGACACTTCCTGTTGCCACAATTTGGGGGTGCTGCTAGCATCTGGTAGATAGAACCCCCCCCCCAGGAGGCTAGTAGGCATTTCGTAACGCACAGGACAGCCCCCATATACACACCCACAGCAAGGAGCCCTCGGGCCCCATATGTCAACCATGTCCAAGTTGAGAAACTCAGGCTGCGTTCAGCTTGTACAACTCCTTTAAATCATCTCCAGCAACCAAGGTTTCTCCCAGGTCTGTTGCGTATTGTTTTTTTCTGAACCTCTCCCCGATCTCTCTCCAGGTTGGCATTGTGGGAAGAACGGGAGCTGGAAAAAGTTCCCTCATCTCGGCCCTTTTCAGACTGTCCGAACCCGAAGGTAAAATTTGGATCGATAAGATCTTGACAACTGAAATTGGACTCCACGATTTACGGAAGAAGATGTCAATCATACCTCAGGTATGCGAGTCAGAGTGTTCTCGCATGTTCTTTTCGTAAGGGCACCCAAGTTTAATTGCTTTTAATTTTATTGCTTTTTAAAAGTGAATTAAAGGGGTGAGCCATTCCTCCCAGTAGAGCATTATTTTTAACAGCAGGTAGTTTCAACAGATATTTTCATCGGATGCCAGGTTTTGTTTGTTCATTTGAGAGGGGTGTGTGTGTGAGAGAGAGAGAAAGAGAGAGAGAAATAGATTTAAATTTAATAATTTAACCTAGATAGATTTCTGGACTCCAACCTCTCCAAGTACCTAGTTTCATCCGCCGATAACCACAGAATTCTAAGAACAAACTGATACATGGTTTGTTCAGCGTATCAGATATTTCTGTAGGAAAACATGGATTTTAAATGACCGAACGCTGGAGTTTTGCTGTAGGAAATCAAGCGACCTCTTCAAAGACGTCACCTCCATGGAAGCTTTTTTGTGAAACTGGACTGCTGGGGGAGTGTGGGGGGTGCACAGGTGCTTCGGGGAGACTTTGGGAACCGTAGCCAGTAGTAAAGGGTATAGCCAGGGAGGCAGTACAGAATAGTGAAGGCAGACACGAGACAAGGAACCCCATCTTTCTGTACCCCGCTGTTCTCCCCAGTACAAAGTGGCTAGCGGTACCAACTCCAGGAGCTGCTGTGAGGATGAATAGGTAGGTGCACAGGGCCAGTAGGCAAAGGACTAAACAGGACCTGCTTCCTATGCTGGGGTGATGGAGGGTGGAACCAGCCACCTCTTCCAGGGCTCTGATCTTGTTTGATTCTGCTTCTTAATAGAAGTGTGACTTTTAGGAAGTGTGCTAGAGGTTGGGTTATATGCATGATAAGAGCTGTCATTACTATGGTTCGTCTTCCCGCCGTAAGTTCAGAAAATACTGCCCTGGCCAGGTGGTTCAGTTGGTTGGCATAGCATCCCATGTACCGAAAACGGCTGCAGGTTCGGTTCCCGGTCAGGGTGTGTATCTCAGTTGTGGGTTTGATCTCTAGTTGAGGTGCATACATGTGGTAGGTAACCAATCAGTGTTTTTCTTGCTCCCCCTTCCTCTTTTTCTAAAAAAAAAAAAAAAAATCCCCAGGTAAGGATTTATTACAAATTCAGAAAATATTTACGGAGCAATCACTATCATCCAGCTACATATCCAAGGGCAGCAGAGGCCTTGTGCCTGGTGGTCCGAGGTCTCGTGCCTTCCATGCTGCTCTCTGCTTTGACACATGCAGTCAGCTCCAGACTTG
Organism: Noctilio leporinus; assembly: GCA_004026585.1. Taxonomy (NCBI): domain Eukaryota; kingdom Metazoa; phylum Chordata; class Mammalia; order Chiroptera; family Noctilionidae; genus Noctilio; species Noctilio leporinus. The sequence continues at coordinate 45,211 of PVIW01002726.1, read as the reverse complement.
CTGGGGTTTTATATTTAATTTGGGGTTTTTTGTTTTGTTTTCCACTCTGTAATCATCTGACCATCAAGGGAAGCTAAGAAAAAACACATACCCTCTTGAGACGAGAAACCCAGAGTGAAGACGAGGCAGTGTGGCTGTAAAGAGCTCTTAAATGCCTGTTTATTAGAAAGCCCATAGGACACGATCCCCAAAGAGAAGGAGAATGAGGACTTGTAACTTAGGACAGAGCGATATTTACCTACCACTGGCCTTTAAAGTAATTGGAATTACTCTAAGTAATTTCAAAATCTAGTTATCCCTTTCAGAATTACAATCAGATGCCAACTCTCACCCGTTAGGTTGACTAGTATTAAAAAAAAAAAAAAAAAATACAGGCCCTGGCTGGTGGCACAGCAGATAAGGTGTCAGCCTGCTGACCCAAAGGTCGCTGGTTCGATTCCCAGCCAGGGCACATAACCAGGTTGCAAGCCAGGTCTCCACCCAAGTCCGTATCTGGAGGCAGGTGAAAGGCAACCATATGTGGCTGTCTCTCTTCCTCTCTGCCTCTCTCTTCTCCTCCCTCTAAAAATAAAAATAAATAAAATCTTTAATTAAAAAAAATACAAGTGTTGGAAATTACGTGGTGCGATGGGAACCCTTGTGCATGGCTGGTGGGAACATAAAACGGCACAGCCTCTGTGGAAAGCAGGATGGAGGTTCTCAAACAATTAAAAGTAGACTTATCGTCCAGCAATTCTGCTTCTGAGTATCAACCTAAAAGGATCGGAAGCAGGGTCTCAGAGAGGTATCTCTGAGATAGCAGCAAAAAGGCAGAAGCAGCTCAGGACGGATGAATAAGCAGGAGGTGGGCTCTCCCTACAGTGGAGTATAATTCAGCTTTGAAAAGGAAGGACATTTGGACGCATGCTACAGACGGATAAGCCTTGAGGACATTATGATATGTGCCATAAGCCAGTGACCACGGAATAGTACTGTATGATTCTACTTAGTGGAGCCGCCTGGAGTCGTCAAATTCATAGCGACAGGCAGGAGAACTGGTTGCTAGGAACTTGGAGGAGTGGGCCTGGGAGTTGAGGATCACCGTTCAGTCATGCAGAAGGAAGGAGCCCCGACCGGGTGGTGTGATGGCTGTGGCACAGTGCTGAGTGTCTTTAATCCCTCTGGACTGCACCCTTTCAAGGGGTTAAGGTAGCATGTTTTGTGTGTCTTTTGCCAGAATACCTTAAAATTGTTTCACAGGTACCCGTTTCAGGAAAAACGGAAAGGAGTCTTCAGCACGTCAAGTCCTGGTAATAACAGAGTCCCCTGGCTCTTAGGTCCCCTGACTTAGCGATCACAGTATAAAAACACGCGTTTAAATTCCCAAGTTTTATGTTTTGGTTGTGCCCACCTCTGAAGTGGACCAGCGAGATTCACTTAGCAGAAATGAAGGGCGCGCCTAGGAAGTGTTTTCATACCCTCAGATGAAAGGATCTAGAAACGTGCCCCGTGTTAACTTTGAATGCTTCTTAATAAGAAATGGCTGTCGGCTTGTGTACATAAAAGAGCTGTATAAATAAAGAAACAACGTTAGACGATTCTTGGCTCCTCCAAGTGATGTTTTGGAAGCACATCTGAGCAAAGACTAAATATACCTTGACATCAGCAGGTTTCGGTTCTGCTCCGCCCGCCGCCACCCTCCTGGGGAGCGTGTGCCTGCAGAACAGGGGCGTGCTGTGTATCCACGCAGATAATGATCACCAACCATTGTAAACACAGAACCTTATTTTTTTTTTTTTTCTTTTCACTTTATATGCCTTTGTCTCCAAGGCACAGTGCTCGTTGATTCAGGAAAGAGTCTGGAGAGACTACACTGGGGTCCCTGGAAATCACCCAGGGGTAGAAGCTTCTAGAATGGGGACTGGGTGTCCGCAGTGGCCACCTCTGCCTCGTAGGCGCGTGTGACATTGATGGCGGTGCAGAGCTTCCGAGGCTCAGTTTCCCTGTCTCTGCAGCACCTCCCACAGTGACCCCCTGACGGGTTTGTTCTGCAGTGCAAGCCAGACGGGAAAAGGGCCGTGACCCCACCTCAGGTCTTAGGGACACCCAGTGAAGAGCAGCCGTGACTATTGATGATGAGGCACTGGCCTTGATCGCTACCTACATAAAAAGCGTTCTGGCTGAATGTTGCTCTTTCATTTCTACATATGCTTTTGTGGCGCTTGGTGATTTTACATGGCTCATTTATAATGTAAACCAAATTGTTTAATACGCATGTAAAGAATGAAGCAAAACTGAAGAAATGTATGTAAAAAAATTATATAAATTTGAAGAGTGAAGCCAATAAATAAATAAGGGGAGAGGAAGGAAGGAAGGAAGTCAAGAAAGACAGAAAGAAGAAAAGGCATTCTAGCGTAAGGCTAAATCTATTCATTTGTCCCACAAGGAATAGAGGACAGAGCGTCACTTGGTTTTATCTTTTGTTTTCAGGCTGCCCTCCCACCCTTTCCTGACTAGCACTCTGTACCCCACTCACACACGGCACCCCCCACATGTCCAGCTCTTCTCCTTGAGGACAGGCTGTGCCTCTCAGTTTGGCTGTCCCCGGTCTGGTTTCCATCCCTGACCAGTTACACAAGTATTAATAATCATTCCGAACACCTGCGGGATCTTGAACACGTTTTAGCCTCTTTCCTTACCTGCAAGATTGAAAACCTGAGGCCCAGTGACCTCAGCCCACTTGCCAAGGAAGCCGCAGAGCCAGGGCTTCACACTGGATGTCAGGAGAGTCCCGTGTCCCGCGCCTGCCCCCTGCCAGGAACTGAGCCCCCTGCAACCCTCGGTCCGCAGTGGAACTGCTCTGTTGCGTTTTGGGGCCTGCACATGTGCGCACACGCCCAGAAGCCAAAATTTCACAGAATAGTATCCCTCTGTGCTCTGCACTCCATTTTCTGTGATACGCGTTCTACGCTGGTTCGTATAAAAGACGGCGTGATGGTCACGAGGCACAAAATGGATTTCATGATCCGTTGCCTTCCTGTGCCGCCCCCCCGTTTGGTTGGACCCCAGGTTCGTTTGCTCCGGATTCTCACCGCGTTGCCGGCAGGCAGGTTAACCCCACCTCCAGCGACCTG
>PVIW01002726.1:0-41998 GCA_004026585.1 Noctilio leporinus | reverse complement strand
CACCGAGAGCTGTTTCTCTTCGTTACGCTGCCCCCCATTTGGCTAGTTTGGTGGTTTTGAAAAACCGAATTGTTCGCTTTGGCCTAAAAACTCAAGTTGCATTCGCCGCTATGAGAAAATCTGTTTAAAAGTGAGTCTCCTCACCCGTGCGTCATGGGCTAGTAAGTGTCAGGAGGAGATACGCAAAGCTGCACCTTGCCAGAGCTATGAGCCCTGTCTCTTGGCTGCAGAAAACTTACACCCTTCTTTCCCCCGAATGCATAGGAAGCGGTGTGGCTTGCCTCTCAAGACCCTGGGTTAGGAAACTGAGGAAGTTTTGCAAAGGTGGAACCCAGTGCTGTTTCCCGTTGACAGGTGTGATGATCTGGGCCCAGGTCGCCTTCCCCGGCTTCGGTGATGGTCTCTCTTCTGCAGGCTCATTCCTGTCACTCTTAACTCCCCCAAGAGTCGGACCTGGGGGAGACGTAATGGCAGCACTGGCCTCCGTAGGAAAAGAGGCCAGGGAGCGGTGCCGTGTATGTAATACGGTCGGACTGGTCCTGGAGGGAACTTTCAAAAATAAATACTGTCCCTCAGCAAGTATTTAAGGTGTAACAGGTAGCTGAAATGTACGCGTCCTTTGTGCTCGTGACCTGAAATAGTTAAAATATATTCCCTAAAGAGAACACCAAGGTGAGTTATATTCAGGGAGTAGCTTGCTTATAGGGAAGGATCTGGAAAAACGTATGTTAACAGTTCTTTGGATGGAGGCTTGGTACCTCTAGTCCCTATCCTTATGGCGCATAAAGGAATGTCCTCCATTGAAGAGGGGATTCCATGCAAATGCAATATTGACAATTGCACCCCAAGGGTTGGTAAAGATCAACAGCTACCATCTTAATATGATCATACATTCATTTTTTAAAAATATTTATTACAGCCCTGGCTGGTAGCACAGTGGATAAGGCGCCAGCCTGGGAACCCAAAGGTCGCTGGTTCGATTCCCAGCCAGGGCACATAACTAGGTTGCAAGCCACGTCTCCAGCCAGGTCTGTATCTGGAGGTGGGTAAAAGGCAACCATACATTGGTGTTTCTCTCCCTCTCTGCCTCTCTCTATGGAAGTAATACAAAAAATTAAATCTTAAAAAAAAAAAAAGTTTATTAGGCTTCTAACACCAAAGTGAAAGCTATGTATTTTAAACAGTCCACCCTGCTCTTTGGCCTTTCCATTTCCCAGGCCATCTGCAGCAAATTGGAAGAGGTTAACCAGAGCTGGCTCTTTAAGACTCCTTCTTTATTACCTGGTTTTCTTTCCCAGCTTTTTTTCTTGTTGGGAACAAAACTCAAAGAGCGGAGAGGTGGGTATGCTGTTACTAGGAAAGGAATACAACTGGCTTCCAGCCTAATGCAGTGGGGTCTTTGTTTCCGACACTGAAGTCTTCATTAAAGCCCATGGAGCGCTCCCGGGGCTCCTGACCTTTCTGTACCAAAAGAGGACTTTACACGACTTAAATTCTTTTTCCTTTGTTGGAGAACAATGTTCTTTTCTTCTGAATATGGGTGATGATCGGTTCATTCAGAGGCTACAGGATTTAAAAAAAAAAAAAAGGTGGGGGGGGAACCAAGATAGAAAGCGACTCCAGGTGATTCCGTTCTTGAAACAGAGGATGCACTGCCCTTCAGAAAGGGCCTTGGATTAGAAATGAAAAGGTGGAGCCCACAGGAGTGGGCCAATAGGGGCAGCAGCCTCTCTTGAGGATGTATTTTAATAGGGGGCGGTTTTCTGGTTTGGGACTGAAACCATGGGGGTTGAGTGTGGTGCTTTATCTGCCTTGTTTGTAGCCACTTATCCGCGTTTTTGTCTTGGTCCTGAGTCGTTTTAAGTATCTGAAGGTTCGTGGGTAGGGTTTCTCTGCAGGATATTGAAAGGCTTGTCTTCCAGTGGGAGGTGGAGCGAGACTGTGTATTCAGTCCTGCCCTTGGGTTGAGGGATTATCAGTTTACGCTTCTAAATACTTTGGTTCAGAGGGGGGGCCATTTTGGGGTCACACACCTAATAGGAACTTGTGTTACGTCAGTAACAAAGGAAAAAATTGCTACTGAATAGGGAACAACAGACTTTTTAAAAAAGTGTGCACTGAACTAAATCAAGATGAAAAAACAGGCTGGATACCAATGCTCCGTTTAAAATGTCACATTGGACAAGAGCATTGGTTTCTCTAACCAGACCGTGCCAGCTAACTCTTATTAAGTGAGGTTTAACTGTGTATCTTCAGAACAAAATACAGTACGTCAGCTAGTAAATGTAGAGTGTCTTCTCATGACAGCTGTGTATCCTGCCGTAAATGTCCACACTAAAATGTTCTTCATGCAAACATTTTTACAGCACTTAATCATTTATAAGGTTATTAAGTTTATTGCTTGGAGGTGAGAACTTTAAATAATAATATCACCCTGACTGGTGGCTCAGTGGAGAGGCGCTGGCCTGTGAACCCAAAGGTCACTGGTTCGATTCCCAGCCAGGGCACATAACCAGGTTGCAAGCCAGGTCTCCAGCCAGGTCCCCAGCTGGAGGCAGGTGAAAGGCAACCATACATTGATGTCTCTCTTCCTTTCTTCCTGCCCCCTTGCCCTTCTCTCTAAAAATAATAATGAATAAAATCTTTTTTTATAATCTTTAAAATATATGTGTCAATCAGAAGTGATAGTCAATTTGACTCTTATCTGCTCTTGCATTAGTATCTACTTTGAGCCCTTTTATTTTAAAGATTTTATTTATTATTTTTAGATAGAGGGGAAGAGAGAGAAGTAGAGAGGGAGAGAGACATGAATGTATGGTTGCCTTTCACCTGCCTCCAGCTACAGAGCTGGCTGGAGACCTGGCTTGCAACCTGGTTATGTGCCCTGGCTGGGAATTGAACCAGCAACCTTTGGGTTTGCAGGCCGGTGCCTTATTCACTGTGCCACCAGCCAGGGCCCCAAGCAATTTTTTTTTTTTTTTTTTTTTTTTGTAGTTAGCTTTAGTAATTCCTCTCTTCGTGTACCTTAAAAATCAGACGGACACTTTATAAAACCCTAGACCTCTTACCAAGTATGGTTTTGGTCTGTGAGAGGACAATTACATGCAGTAAGAAAAGTTTCTTTTTTCCAGAAACCTAAAAGTACAATGATGGTTATTCCCAGCTGACCTCTTTCCATTGCAAAGATGGTTCAGCCTTTGATCCTAAATGTTGGTAGTTTTTAAGGGAGGCCTTCAATTTGGGTTTCTGGATTTTTAATTTTTTTCAGTTCAGTGTAGCAATCATTTTGACATGACTCAAGACCTTCAGGGGCGGGGGGCATATTGGCCGCCTGGTCACCTCGGTGTGCATAAAATACCCTTTTCGGCATCCTTTCTAACTTAGGAGTTTGCTCAGCGACACACTTTCTTCGCCACCTACACCGTCTGTCTGCTGCCTCCAGGTTCTCCCTCGACAGTCTGGAAACAGACAGTCGGGAAAGAAGAGGGTGCGGGAGGGTCTCGTGAGTGGCATTTCTTCTTTGCAGCTGGAGAAGAGAAAAGGCCACCTTCTCAACCTTTCTTGGGCTTTTAGGAAGGGAAGAAGGAACAGGCAAGGCCACGGCCAGGCCAGATTGGAGGCTGGTGCTTCCCTTGAGTGTAGCCCCAGGGGAAAAGACCCTTTCATTCTTGTTCACAGAGCGGGGCCTCTCTGCTCTGCCACCTTCATTGAAAGCAGCCAGTCGGGTCCTTCCCTGCTGCCCAGGCTTACTAGAGCTGTCGCCTGACTTCCTGGAGCTTCTTAGAAGACACCTTAATCTGCCCACTTAAGCTCAGGTGCAGGGTTCTCTCGGGCAACCCAGAGGGGGCTTATATAGTATTTCAAGAGTCATTTCCTCGTGATTCCTCCCAAAGCAGTGGAATAGGAAGAGCTATTTATGTGGAAACAGTGTCAGTGTGACGGTGTTGCTCTGGGTTTCAGGTGTCCCAGCCCTTGCAGTTAGTGACGAGGGTCTGTGAGTCATGCCATCCTGAGGCACTGACAAGACAACCTTGGGGCTGAGCCGACCCAAACGGAGGTGCTGCCTTGGTGACAGAGCTGCCAAGGGTGCATTCATTGCCATTCTCTGGGGACAAAAACAAACAAAACAGGTTGTCCCGTGAAAACATGTGAGGAGATGAAGAGATTCCCCCACCCCGGAAGATTGTTTGGCCCACGGAGAAAAGATCCTAGTTTATTCCTAAGTGCGAATGTGGAAACAGTGAACAGTTTTGCTTCGAGGCACACATTGCAACTAATTGTGCTCTTTGTAGTTCTCTAGTATCACACCAGGATTGACAATGAGTTCTGTAGCCCGGCTTGATGTAACCTTGCTCAAATAATGATATCCTTGTCTGCGTGTTTTTCTGTTTTTTTTTCCAGATCTGTCACTACCAGAAAGGCATTTCAAAAAATCAAACCTTCCCTTTTCATTCTCTTTTTAAGATGACACCCACTGCAGTGGTTTCTTTTGCTAGTGTTCGGTGGTCCCGAAGAGATCTTGGACCGTGCTCTTCTGTACGATGGAAAAGTATTAATCATAGATTGTTTGAGAAACAAGCGTTTGCAACCTTACAACGCATGGTTACAGTGAATTTTGGTGTTTTCGAACTTGCATTCCGTTCTGAAAGTTAGCGTGGGAATCGAAGGAATAGCGGCTATAATAATAATGCTCGCTGTTTTTGCGGTACCTAGGAACCTGTTTTGTTCACCGGGACAATGAGGAAAAACCTGGATCCCTTTAATGAGCATACGGATGAAGAGTTGTGGAATGCCTTAAAGGAGGTAATTCATAAAACGTACTTAACTTGTTAGCATCAGTTTGTATGCATTGATGGCACTGCAGGTCGTTAAGAAGGGAGATTTTTGGTTTAGCTGACTTCATTCAACACCTAGAAGAACATCGATGACATGGATACTCGTAAAATGTATACATGGATGATGATGATGATGATGAAGAAAACCAAAAACTTAGGGGCCCATGTTTTCATTTTAACTTTTTCCCAGGGCCCAGAGCAACTAAATACAGTATGTTGTCCACAGCAGAGCACTAAACCAGAAGTCATAATTATGGGCTCAATTTCTGCTAGTGACCTAGAGGCTATACCATTCATTTTACCCCTCTGGTCCGAGGGACCAACTACTAAGTGGAGACAATAATTGGTTTCGATTATTAACGAAAAGATAAATGAGGTCATACTAATACAAGGCTTCAAAGTTTTATTAAAAATTATTTATAAAGGGAAGTTATTCAGTTGGCCCATGACAATAAGTATTTTTTAGCAAACATGTTTTAAAGCCATGGAGTGAATGCAGATCACAGAACCCTGGAGCTTTCACTATGTTTTTACACTGATAATGTTCATTTCTAGAGTATTTTTTATTATTACCCATCTAGTGTCTTTCTTTGGACCACTTCTCTGAATTTCCTCTCCCTTGCATGAAAAGAGTTTGACTGTTAAAGTGCCGTTGGATTGTAGTTTTCTTGTTTTTGTTTTATTTTGTTGTGTGGCTCACACTCTTTTTATTTACATTGAAATATATTTTAAAAACAACATTGGGTAACTTCAGATATTTACATACAACTGTTATCGCTATTCAGCTTATGGATTCGATTTTTCTAGATTCTGTCTGATCAAACATTTGACAGATATAAGTGCACTTCACATTTTTGTAATTATGCTAGTCCCATATCACATGTCAGTGAAAACTACTTTGAGGTTTTATGGAAAGTTGGTGATGCTAACTGGCGTTTAACAAAACCCAATGCAAGATTATTAAATCATTGAACAAAACCACTTACTCCTATTTTCACAGGGCTTGATGTGTGGTACCTTCCAGAAGTAATATTCTGTGTATTTGCCCTAGTTCTTCCACGAATTGATTCTAAGCCACTGGATGGCAGAAAGCAGACCTAGACTTCTAAACCATAGACAGACTTCTCACCCCTCAGAGGACCTAGCTCAGCCTTTTCCTTTTGAAACATACGCGCTTGGTAAACATGTACTGAATGTTTATTACCATGCTCTTCATTTCCGAAAAGCAGGACCCATTTCTTTAAAAACCAACCCAAAACAAACACACATGCTACCCAATTGCCAGTTGTTCACCTGCTTGGTATTCAGAATCTGCATTTTTGGCCATTTCGTGCACGCCCCTTCCAGGGATAGTTCTGAAATCTTTTAATTTATAGATGAGCTTTGCCTGTGAGCAAGCGTATTTGGATGCCCGACAGTTTCCTGCCAGTAATTCTGGTTTCTGAAGGCATGTCGGCACTCAGCCCTCACCCCCACCCCACCCTGCACGCCAGCAACTGCGGGGACTTTCCTTTTCCTAAATCGGGTGGACCCCTGCGCCTTCTGCTGGACCAGCAGTGGGCTTCCGGGCTCACTTAAGCTGGTGGGGCCTTCTTCAGTGAATCCGCAGAAGAGAAGAGGGAGAGAGAACAGTCACCCATCAAGTGTAAAGACAGGTAGGGTGCTCACCACTCTAGAACTCTCAGGGCACATTTCATGGTGAAATTGTGACACACCTTAAAAAAACAAAACAAAACAGGAATAGCTGGTAAATTATTTTTCTATTTATTTCAGAGCTTGAGATCTGTTCTTTACAGCTTCTCAGGTAGTAAAAACATTACTCTAGAAACACAGTGTTCCATAGACAGTGAAGAAGTGTTAGCTGGGAGACGAACCCTGTCAAAAACTATCTGAGGAGTTGGCTGTATGTAACTTATTGCCTCTGTAGGAACCAAAATTAAAATACAACTTAGCTCTGGCTGAGTGGACTGAGCACCGGCTTGTGAACCAAAGATTGCAGGTTCGATTCCCGGTCAAGGCACATGCCTGGATTACGGGCCAGGTCCCTAACTGGGGACCAGCGAGAGGGAAGAAATAATAAAATTAAAATAAAGTAAAATAAAATAAAATAAAAATTGGCCCTCAGAATTCTAAAAATGATGCACTGGTGGAAGTGGTGGGTAAAACTGAGATCTGCCTTTCGTTGGGCTACATGTGGAACTTTCTGTGAATAAAACTAAACATGAATTTATTTCACCTTTGAAGGCAGTGGTTTCTCTGCCTTGCTTCTGGAGCTGACCTTCGGCCTCAATGCTACCTCTGAGGGTGAGAACTCACCCCACCGCTGTGTTTCTCCTCTGTGTGTTTTTCAATGAAGGGGTTGATGTCCTGATTTTTAGGAAATCTACCAAGTCTTTCATTGAAAATCATAGAACGCCACGGAGTCACATTTTAGGGGAACGAAAAACCCTAGTCAGCTGGAGGATAAACGATGCCAAACTGGAAATGGGAACCCACAGTCAAGGGTTGGCTTGAAAGTCAATGGAAGGGCATTACGTTTTTCCTCTTTTCAGAGTCAAATAAAAGGGAAAGACACTTTTTTATCTTTTAAACCCCTCTTTCTCTCTTGGTGGAGACGGATATTCAGAAGGAAGATAGTTCTGTTGTTGTTGCCCATCTCATCCTGGTTATTTTTTAAAAAATAGGCAGAAACTATATTTTTCGTATCTGTACTGAAAAACCACCATCTATAAACTGAGGAAAGTTGGGTAGACGTGAGCGCTGATTTGGGCCCCCGAGAAGAAATGGCAGCTCTATAAATCGAGAGTAAGTAATGACCAAAGATGAAGCAGTTTATCAGTGAAGGGCCCAGACAGATGGAACTGTGGATGTACATGCATGTAGTCTCAGTGTTGGTACATGCAGAGAAAGAAATGCAGCAGGACATGGAGAAAGGCTAGGTGACCGCATTATTAACACGCAGCATCTATTGATCTCTTGCTTTGTATCAAGCAAGCAGTGTTGTCAATTTGGCCCCTACTGATTTTATACTCTAACAATGTTGGGAGGTATGCACCTTTATTATTCTATGATTGTATTATTTATAGGTTAGGAAGTGAAGGCGGAGAAGGCGCAGGGTTTCATTTCCAAATTTTCAGATCGCAGAAAAGTCGAAGGAACAGGATAAGGAGCACACCTACGCCCTTCACCCAGATTCAGTTGTGGCCAATATTTTTGCCACATTCCCTTTCCCTGTTCTACCATCTAGATTCTGCTGAACCATTTGAAAGTATGTTTTCAGAAATTTTCATGAAAGGCTACAATTCACCCTTACATAAAAATACGTACCTCGTTGGAACAAGGACATTCTCATACACAGACAGTCATCTCACTCAAGACATTTACTAGTAATAGTATGTGGTTAGGTAATGTTTTCAAATTCTCCAACTACCGCTTCTCATTTTAGTATGTTACTCAGTCCTCTTTCTCTGGGTCCTGAGACGTGACTATACCGTGGGCAAGTGACAACACTAACAGAGGGCCTTCCCGTTCATGCCAGATGAAGACAGAGTCTTAGCAAAGTGCTTTCTGGGTCATGTGCCAATTGTTATTCACCGGAGACGACCTGAACGATGGTCAGAAACCAGACTCGTGACGAAATGTGAGCAGAGCCAGGCCAGGGTGAGATGATTTCTTCGTAGCCGGGACCTGTCTTAAGAAAGACTAGTTTGCATACATAAGTGTTAACAAAGTCAGCTCAGCAGAAAAAGCTCATCAAGGCCTTGCCCATCATAATTTGGATGGGCCCTGTCGCCAGGGGGTGTGGATCTATGGCTATGTGTCGTAACAAGAATAGTTGATAAGTGCTCTTCCTTTTAATGGAAGGGCGGTTGATGAAGGTGACATCCTTGTTTTGTAGTTTTCAGTACGATTAATTGCACCACCATTCAGATCTGACCATTCAGGTTTTGTATACCTTTCCTGCTAAGGCTAAATACCAAGACCATATTTAACCCTAACTCAGAATCTCCATTTGCTGAGGTTGGCCCTCCACTGTGAACCCAGTTCCAGGCCACGTTCATAGACGTGCGTCAGCGTGCGAGATACGGAGAGCATGAAAATGTTGCCTACTTACCCTCGGTGTTTTGTTATTTGACGTTGTCGTTCTGTGTCCCTGCTAACTGGCCTTCACTCATCCACCTGTTCATCTCGTAATTCGAAGAGTGTTTACTTTTCTTTGTTAACTCGCAAGTATAACCTGAGTTTGGCTCTTGCTCTGTGAAATTTCTCCAAAACAAATATTCACGGACCTGAGCTCTACCACGCTGTATAGTTTCAGATTATCTTCGGTGAAGAAGAGGTGTTTTTTTAAATTTACAATTACAATTTTTTGGAGGTAGCTCAGTATAAACCCCATCTGTCCTCGTAGTCTGGGGGGAATGAAATGTTGTCTGTGCCCTGTTTTTCAGCGAATTTTCATTCACGGCAAAACGTTGATGAGGTTGAAGTAAGTTACTTGCCTAGGCTATAATATGAGATTAAACTTGGGAAAGAACCCTCATGAAAACAGACTCCAGGTTCATTAATACACGAACTACAGCTTACCAACGTATGAATTCACAGTTTTTAAATTTTAAAATCTTCCAAAAGAGCGAGCTACTGGTAAGACTGTATCTTTAGAGAGCCACACTTCCTGCCATAATTTTAAAAATAGGTTTTTTCCCTTTAATGTACCAACTCCTTTCCCAAATGCATTTTGGGAAACTTGACTCAGCCATAAGATCCTTTTAAGTCTTCTGTTTAGACCGCATTGGGAGAAAGTCCTTTATTTCTTGAGAGGTTTCCTTGCAGAATCCCTGAGAAGTGCCTTTGGTGGGCATCGTTCAGGGCTGGGGCGTAGAGATGGTTTCACCATCTTTATTGATTAGGAGATGGTTCACCTGCCAGGTCATTCCCGCCTTGTGCACACGATTTGATGATTCTGGTAAATGTGTAGCTCTCTGACCATCTCAGTAGTCCAGTATTAGAGTTCTCTGTGTCCACTTACAATGAACCCTCCCTAGGCAATCTCTTCCATATTTTTGTCTCTACAAATTCCTGTAGTTAAATTTTGATGAAGACTTCAGGAGCATTTAAAATGGTTCTGTATTTTACCTTCGGAACAGTGGTACTTGCCGCACTGAGTCCATCTTCGTGAAATTGACAGGACGTGAACAGACCGTGCGGAACTCTGACAACCGAGAAGAATCTTGACTCCCCCTAAATCTGTGCTGTTAAGTCACAGTATTTCTGTCCTGAGCTGACTCAACCATCCCTCTCAGTGCACACTAACTGGAAGTAACTGTCCCTGTCACGTGGCCATGCACGCAAGATGCCGGAGAAGTTCCCAGAGCTTCAAAGCCCTAATGTCTGCTTCCAGAGTAGGTTGTTTGGGAAACAGCATCCTTTGTTCTGTATCTGCAGGTACAACTCAAAGAGGCCATCGAAGAGCTTCCTGGTAAAATGGATACCGAATTAGCAGAAGCCGGATCAAACTTCAGTGTTGGACAGAGGCAGCTCGTGTGCCTTGCCAGGGCTATTCTCAAGAAAAATCGGATATTGATTATTGACGAAGCAACGGCCAATGTGGATCCAAGGTACAGAGCCGCGTTCCCTGTACCCTGGAACCTGACTTGTAAATGTGGTAAAGTGCGAAACCGTTCATGGTGCTGAGTTTTCCTCTTGGGCCTGAAGATCCCCTTCTCTGGGTAGCGTGATCTCTGGTAAGCAGAGGAAGAAGCCAAAACATGTCACACGGCATTAAGCGCCCTAAGAATGAATTCCTAAATTCAGCTTCCTGTAGTTTCAAGCGATTTGAAGGGAAGGATATCTTTCCTTTTTTTAACAAAAGATAGTAGTACATTTCTAAATAGACTTCTGACTTAGATTTTAAAGGACAAGATCTTGCTTCAAGTATTGATTTTTTAAAACCGGTATGGAAACCTCCTCACCTCTTTGACTCTTTAAGTCTGTCCGTACTGACTGCGTTCAACTTCTTTGATTCCAGAACTGATGAGTTAATACAAAAAAAGATCCGGGAGAAATTTGCCCAGTGCACCGTGCTGACCATTGCACACAGGCTGAACACCATTATCGACAGTGACAAGATTATGGTAAGATCCTCACCTGCACGCCTCGATTGTTTCTATTTCCTTTCCTTTCCTCAGTTCATCCTTGCTTGTTAGGTTGGATAGAAAGCTACAGTAAGTTAATTTCCTGTTAATTTTTCCTCCCATTCTTGCCGATCGTTGGCTTACGTAGCACATTGTTGATGGGCAATTTTAAAGCAAAATCTAACGTAAGTGCAAGCAGAAGTTAAGTCATCGTCAGTCACCAACAACATTTGGGCTTGTCACATTTTCATGACCAGTCAACAGTGTGTTAACTCCGCATTCAGAAGGCGCTGTTAGCTAATATATCCGCTAGTTTCATGTTTGCAAGCTGCAAGCTTATTTGTATTGTCATTTTTGGTTTAAGAGGGCCATGACAATATTCCATATCGGAGCTATAGCTTCGTATTACGTGGTGACAGAACATAGCCATTTTTGCAGTGTCACCATTGTCTGAGCATCTTGGAGTCCCTTAATCACAAGTACGGCCTTCGGCTTAGATAGCCGGGAGGTTGTTGGGTAAGGCGGCAGGATTTCTCCGCGGTCAGGATATTCCCAAGCTATGGCGTCAAAGGGGGAAGCTTTGGGAAGAAAGGACCGAATCAGAAAAGCAGAGTATTGCAACAGAAAGGGTCTAATACAGGAAATTCGGCACATACACTCGGAGGGCTGGAAGAGTGAAAGGAAATACCAGGAGGACAATTTTGGAAAGCAGCTGCCCTGCTCGGGGGCACATGTCCAGACCTAGGAGCTCGGAGGAGACCCCCTGCAGGGTCGCTGCTAGTAGAGGAGGTGGTGAGGTGGCGAGATGGTTAGGCTTTGGGTCGCGATCAGCAGACGGTGGGGTGGGCTGAACGCGGGGTATAAGGGAGGAGGGAGGAATCCATGCTGGCTTCTGGGTGCAGGGCCAGAGCACCTGGGTGAATGCATTGCAATGCGGGAGAAATGGATTTGGAGGCCGGAAATGCAACTGTCTAGGACATGTTGCCTTTGCTGCATCTATGGTGGCCCTTGTACTTCAGCATGCAGCTGCCTTCCCAGCCCCTTGTCTAGCCTCAGGCTCTCGCCACGGGGTCCTCGGGTCGGCGGGGAGTCCCACCGGGAGAGGTAGACCTGGCTACGTATGTGCACTTTGGTCAGAACGGGTTTCTGTTGCTGACCCCTTTCTAGTGGGTGGCAGGGTTAGACCTCGGGACTGGGGACACGCATTCCCTGGCTTCACAGCTGAGGAACTGTTCCCTCTGCTTCATCCAGAGCTTCTGTCAGCTCTCCGTGTGGGCACAGCCCCCTACGTCATGTTCTTCCTCCAACCTTGGATTTCTGAAGCGATTGGCATTTCTTGCTCTTTTTAGAAATACCTGGTTCCATGCTAGAAAATGCGTGATTAGGCTGTTCTGTTATTTGGAAAGGTTTAAAGACATAATGACAAGTCAATCATTGGCTGCAAAGCCTAATGGTTCAGAGGGTGGGTGGCCAGCCCGGGAGTGGCTGGGGAAGTGACAGATGCTAATGAAGGGCATAACCAGCAGTGTTGTCATCCAAAAGTCGTGTAATTGCAAGTGCTTAAGGTGCAACGATTCCACTTTGTTGCCCTCCGTGAATACTTGGGCACAAAGACGAATGGCTCTGGTTTTGTTTACTCCTAAGTCAGTCGAACAAAAGGCTTTGTTGGGAAACAACTGTGACCCAATTAATAGCCTTGTTTCTGCGTTGGCTCTCCAAAGGGATTTACCCAGTTTTGGTTCATTAAGCATCATTAATGCATTAGGCTCCGAGTGCTATTTTACAAAGATGTTCTCTCCGTTTTAACTTTATTAAACATGATGTCGTCGTAACGACAGCTAATTGAATCTTCCTCGTTTGCTCGGTTGGCAGAAACCCTCTCTGATAAGACTCAGCACTATCTCTGCATGAACCGGAGCGTTGGTTGCCTTGTTGTAGTTTTTAGGATCAGCCGGTTGCTTTGTGACCCTTTTCCAGCCAATGGCACAGCCTTTCCGTCCAACCCCGGGCACCCCAGTGTCTTTATAAGAGCACGGCAAGGGTGGACCGTGAAGATCTGTAACTGCGCTAACAATACCGTGACCCACGGTCGTTTTCACGGTCGGCAGCTAGAGGATTCTTCGGGAGCGAATCCTGGAGAACCAAAACCAGGGCCCAGAAACTCAGATTCCGCCCCTTCTGCGTATGGGCGACCTTGTGGTTTCCTAGCCTTGACCTCTGTTTCCAGTCATGCTGCCTGCGGAAATCCAAGCTAGAAACCGTTGAACGTCCTCACCTGGAAAAGCACACGAAGGGCACCGAGCCTGCGAGCTGGTTCGAATTTGACTCAAATTCTGGTTTTCATCTTTCTGGCCCTTTTCTTTAAGAGGCCTGCATGGCCACAGTAAGAACGTTTGCAGGAGAGCAAAGCCCCTTCAAACGTAGGCTTAGAGATCTCATTCACGGTTTGAGAGAGAGAAAAATAGCGAATGCAAACGCAGCAAGCACAGTTTGGGAGAAAGAAGTACTTTGCACGGGGCGGGGAGAGGGGGTTTATGGGCCACAGCAGTGGCGTTGGGGGAGCTGCTGTGGAGGTCACTCTGACCTTGCCTTTATCCCCTTCCATGTCCAGACCTGAGAAAGAACTTGGAGTAAAATTGCCACACGATCTTGCCTCAGAGGAAATCACAGGCACCTCTTTTACCAACCGAGGGGCTCAACTTGCAAGGGCAGATGAGTGTCCCCGGGCCCCTTTGTCCCCTGGCGCTCAGATCTTCTCCCTCCCCCTGCTTCATGCCCGGTGGGCCGGCCCTCGGGTGCTGGTCACCCTATGGAAAGTGTTCCTGGGCATCTTGTCTTTCCCAACTCCGGGCGCCCGCCTCCACCCTGGCATCGCCCCCGCCTCTCCCGCAGCCACCCCACTGTCCCTGAGGGTGCCCTGCCGACGAAAATGGATCAGAGTATTTTGCAACGGGTCCGTTTAATTGTTATCTAGGACAGCTGCTGGGAATATGTGCAGGTACACAGGCCCGATGAACACATCTTCACTGAGCTTACGTAACCGACTGACTCATCCAACATGATGTGTTTTTCCTTAACCTTCTGGAGAGGGGCAGGCAAGCAGTTGGGGGCCGGTGTTGCTGGAGAGAGGTCCTGGGGTGGAGGGGGCGCCCCCAGACAGCCAGGGATGGGTGGTCCGGTGGTGGTTTGACTTGGGTGACGGGAAGAGTGGAGACACAGTGGGAGATTTCAGGAGCCATTTCCTGTAGGTATAAAGGAAGCAGACACAAAAATTCAAAGTTATACCTCTGTATCTGCCCAAAACGAAAATTGAGAGTTGCCTTATACCTGTTCCAAAAGGTCGAGCATCTTCGAGCAAACCAGCAGATGCGAGGCTCACGGGGAAAAAGGCTGCTCCTGGCCGTGTTGCGGCCTGTCTCCCCGGCCAGCCCCCCCGCATCTGAACTTAGTCTCTACAGCGTTGACCTCGCTTCTCTTTTCAGATCCTTCGATGCAAACGAGGCTCAGCCTCCATCCTCAACCCTGTCCGTCTCTCCCTCCCTTCCCTTCCCTCTGGCCCATGGCCGTCCGCCTGAGAGGTGGGGTCCTCCGCATCGGTGCCCCGAACCCTGCAATCCCTGATGCCACTTGAGTCAACTGCCCTATTTCCGCCCTTACCCTCATCCTGTGTTCTTGCTGAGCCGCACCCCTGGGCACTCGCCCAGTCCTGCCCTGAATTTCGTTTCCTTCGCCTTGAGCTTTCAGCCAGCCTGCAGTGGGTGCCTGTTACTTGTCACGTATGATGCCAGGGCCCGAGATGCCCCTGTGAACAAGGGAAACCACATGACGCTGCCCCTCAGGAGTTGACACTCACCTCTTGCCCTCTAGGCCCGTGCGGTTCCCTGTTTCTGGAACGACCCCCCCTCCCCTGCTGTCCTGTCTGTGTTGTTCAAGTCTAGCCATGCTTCACGGCCCAGTTCCTGGCTCTCCTCCTTCCTGAAGCTCATCCTCAGCACCCCTGGCCAGAAGTCACCTCATCTGCTGCGAACCTTCTTCTCGTTGGCCTTTTGTTTCTTCGTTGTAGGTTGAAGGGTTCTCTCTCTCTCTCTCTGCTTTCAGTACAGTCTCCCGCCAGGCAGGGACGGTGGCCTCCGTATCACAGGCCCTTCCCCAGCAAGCCAGCGCAATGGCCCGAATGCACTTAAGAATGCCATAAATGTTTGCCAAATAAATTCAAGAATTAATGCAAGTTTACTTACATTTTCCTCCCATGTGTTTCGGCTGTGTGCGGCTTGCTCTTTATTAATCCTGATAGTTGAACGAAATCCGTTTTCTTTGCCTGTGCTTATGTACCAGGCGCACAGTAAATCATTAGAGCCCGGAGTGTAATAAAATTGCGGTGGCAATGCAGATCGGGGGAATGTGTACGTTTATGGGCATATTTTCTTAAATTATACAAAGTTAATGGAAGATTGTATCCATGCGGGAAAGGTATCTTAGAAAATTGAGTGTTCAAATTGTCATCTTCCTGATTTTACTTCTGATGCTGAAAATAAATGGTTTTTTGTTTGTTTGTTTGTTTTTTAAGATTTTATGTATTATTTTTAGAGAGAGGGGAAGGGAGAGAGGCAGAGAGGGAGAGAGACATCCATGTATGGTTGCCTGTCACCTGCCTCCAGCTACAGACCTGGCCGGAGACCTGGCTTGCAACCTGGTTACGTTTTACGTTTGATCATCAACAGTGGTTTTCTCTGGGCGCTCACCTGGAAGGGGGAGGGTACAGGTTCAGACCTGGGTTGGAATCCCAGCTCCGCCGTTGACTGATTCTGCAGCTTTATTTAACTTACCTTCACCTCAGTCGTCATCTCTGGCTGTGAGCTTTCGTTCACTCATCTTTGAGTGTCCCATCCTTAAAGCAGTGCTGTGGCATTAGGCACACACTCAGTACCCACTGGATGGATGGGAGGGAGGGAAGGAGGGCATTTTGTGTTGGGTTTGTCTCTTCTATTTTGAACATTAACAGTGATGGCTGTAAGCGGGTGGCCCAGGGAGTGCTCAGCCCAGATCTATTTTTACTTTCATTTCAAATTCACAAGGCTGCCGTTTGCATAATGGGCGATTTTATTGGTCTTAAGGAAGTCGAGCTCTTTGTTATACATGCCGGGCAGGTCCTCCTGCAGGTCTTGTGAATTCCTCCCTTTGGGGCTATCCTAATGCAGTTCATTTCAAGTTACAGTATTTTGTTTTCGTAGCGCAAGAGTATTAAAGGGGAGCATTTGTTTTGCATTTTCAAAACGTTTCTTACAGAAGTTAAAATGTAATCATTAAGCTGATAACAAATTATGACAGCTCTGTCACCCAGCACACAATTGAGCCCTCGCCTTGCAAACATAATGCCGGGCCATTAAATTACTGATGCTTACAAGACTCCACGGGTTTTTGACCAAAATGCCCTTCCTGCCAGGTATCTATGTTGTTAATCTTACAGCTTTGGGAGAGCATTTGTTTCTCTCTGTATCTGCCTTTCTGCATCCTGGTCAGTTCGGTGCATGCCTCCTCTCGGAGGTTTTCCCTGTGTTTCCAGACAGTCGGCAAGAAAATGGGAAGATTTGGTGAAAGAGGAAGTCACACAAGGAGAAAATACTAGTAATACCACCAACGAGAAACTAGGCGAAGTCTCTATAGCCAGAGAACTCACTTTTTGCCAACTGTGTGTGTGTGTGTGTGAAGTGGTGATTTTTTTTAAAGTTCACTTGTTGCTTCTGCAGAATTGTAAAGTTTTCCATTGTACCAAGTAATTTGATTCACTTATTTACTTAGCCCTGAGGATGAGGGAGACGTGTATTTTAAAACAGCGTTTTGGCTTCCGCATCAGGAGGAGTGGTTATTCTCCATAATGTTATGCTTAAGTAAATTACACCTTTGCGGTGTCTAAACTGTCGTGCCAAATTATAGGACATTGTAATTATTATGTGGATGTGACAGGTTCGATTATTCCTGGATGCTGTTGAGAAAGCTGCCCTTAGCCGTGATTCACAGTAGTAAACAAAAGAGTAACAGGAAAGTGCCCTTTATAGGAGACTTAATAAATGTTTCCCACGAAATAGCAGGGGGACAGCCCTGACCGGTGCAGCTCAGCCGGTTGAGCATCACCCCACAAAGCACAAGGTCGCAGGTTTGCTTCCCAGTCGGCGGACATGTCTGGGTTGTGGGTTTTGTCCGCAGCCTGAGCACAGGGCACGGATGAGAGACCGTCGGTCTATGCTACTCTCCCTCTCCCCTTCCCTCCCTTCCTCTCTCCCTAAAAATAAAGAAAATGTTTGAAAAGCAGAAAGAAATACCACGGGACAGAATTAACTGTAATACCTAGATGTGGAAAAGCAGCCTGTGCCCTGCGTTGCTTTTCAGCATGTCCTCTTCAGATAAATTCTCTCTCAATTGGGCCTAAATGAAGAGCCAAGTGCCACTTGCCATCAGCACCGCTTCCCAGGTGCCTGGTCTCAGCCAGTTGTTTCAGACTTTCTTTCCCCCTTCTCTGAAGCCGTCAACCACAGTGCCTACTAAATAGAAATGCAGCGTGATGAGCCCCTTCCTCTGTCCCTTTCCAGGTTCCAGGGGCTGTTTTATCAAACAGTAAAAGGGCTGGAAGGCCGCAGCGTCCGGCAGGGGGAAAGAGAGGCTGGGAAAGACCGTTGTGCCAACAGGTAGCGGGATCCCCAGCGGTTCAGACAGGGCTGCCCACCTGAGCTACGCCATGCTCGTTGGAATTTGGAGCTCAGTTTCTTAATTGCTTCTTTAGTCTTTCCCGCAGGGCAAGTTGGATCTCTAGAGAGTTCTGTGCAGAGCCATCATGCTAACTAACGGTGCTTGGGAAGCCACTCTCAGAGCAATACTGTGGCTGAAGCCAGCATCCAAGGTGCCCCTTTATCACCAAAACCCCGGGGGGCCCTAGGGGTGTTCCCTTCTTTTCCAAATGGAGCTCAGATTCCGTTCATCAAGCCAGCTTGGCACTTAATTTTCTGTTAGGCCACCAGCAGCCGGTTTCTGTGACATCGTCCTCCTTTGTAGGTGCATTGACTTTGATTTCCTTAGGTCCAAAAACTTCCCAACCCTGGATATCGGTAGGCAGAGCCTTGGAAGCTCAGGGTCCAGGAGCCAAGCGCACTAAGGAACGAAAACAGCCCGAAAGGCCCGCGGGACTGCTGAGTGCCCATAATCACAGTCTAAAGCTCCCGGTTTCTCCCTTTCCTATAACATTATAATAATAAAAGGTCGGGCGAGGCCTTTGTCTGCCGGGCCAAACAGGGTAATCAACCCATTTAACACCCGCCCAGCCTGCCACCCAAATGGATTCTCGCTATGCCCCCTCCCTTTCCGAAATATTGTCTGAGTTTTTATACATCGCTGCCAAACATTGTGCCGCTAATGGGTTCTTTCTGCTGATGAACAGGTTTTGGATTCAGGAAGACTGAAAGAATATGATGAGCCCTATGTTTTGCTGCAGAACAAAGACAGCCTCTTTTACAAGATGGTGCAGCAGCTGGGCAAGGCAGAAGCTGCTGTCCTCACCGAAACAGCCCAGCAGGTAAGCGCCCCACGGGGAGCTATAATTAGGGTCCGTCTCCACGCGCCGCCCCCACCTCGCAAGCTGGCACCACGGCCACGGTAACGACCACTCTGTGCCCTTTTCAATTATACGCCTCCGAAGACGCCGCTTCACGGCTGGCTCTTAACAACCCGTCCCGGGCTGAAGTCAGGTCTGCTGAGGATCGGCAGACGTGGTGGAATGAGGTGCAGGATGTGTGGCCTGGGAGAGAGGCTGCGGATTGGGCTTTTTGTGCCTCTGGGCTCTGCGGGGTCAGAGTCTCATACAGCCCAGAACACACAGTTTACGGATCTGTTGCATTTCGTTCTCACTGGCACACCGGGCGCGCTTAAGATGCAAATGCTGTCAAGGTCCCCCTGGGAAATTGCAGAGTCTGGGGGAGGTGAGGATGGGGATATGGGGACTGTTGTTCATTCCGTCTAGAAAGATCTACCAGGGAAATGTCAGGCACACGCTGATCATTGACATTGTCAACCAAAACACCGAGAAGAACAGAGATACTCAGTTTCTACCTTGAGTCATTGCTCTGGGGAGCAAGGAGGATGAGTCCCTGCCCCTTGTGTACCCGGCCCTGTGGTCCGGACTCTGCTGGTGTTGTCCCTGGTCCGGAGGGGAAGGAAATCGCCCGGGCTCGCCTCTGGCCCAGTCGCTAGCAGAATCGGAGTTGAGCCCCAGGGTTAGGGATGGTGGGGCCTGGGTTCTGAACCTGGGTTCTGAGCTTTTCCTAATCCTCAGGTTGTGCGTGAGCACAGGGAAGCTACGCTTGCAACCCTCTTCTTCTTTTTTTCTCCCAAAGATTTTATTTTTTATGATTTTTAGAGAGAGGGAAAGAAAGAGGGGCAGAGAGGTAGAGAGACGCCAATGTATGGTGCCTTTCACCTGCCTCCAGCTACGGACCTGGCTGGAGACCTGGCTTGCAACCTGGTTCTGTGCCCTGGCTGGGAATCGAACCAGCGACCTTTGGGTTCGCAGGCCGATGCCTTATCCACTGTGCCACCAGCCAGGGCAAACACTCTTCTTTTTGATTCCCGAACTGCACACCATGTTGTCACTTACTGCATTGTCACCCAGTTGTAAGATCTGATGGACCCTTTGAGTGTCCCTTTCTAGTCCCCAAAACAGCCAGGAATCTCAGAAACCCTTTTGTCTTGGTTATTGTACTCTGGTTTTGTTTTGTTTTTTTTGTATTACATATATTTTTCATAATTTTCACCTGTGCAGTAAGTATTTATCCATCATGTGCTTATCTTGCTCCTCTTCCTTACTTTTTATTTGTGTATTTTACAGATCCTGTACTACTTTTGTGTTGTTATTATTATTTTAAAAGGTCCTACCACTGGCCTCTGAGTTAGGTTGAGTTTTTCCTAGATCGTATATTTGCTAGGGCATTAGTTGAGGCTAAAGAGAATTCTCTCTGCGCAACATGGAAGCTCCGTGTGATTCAGAACACGTGTGTGTACGTGCATGTGCGTGAGTGTGAGCTGGAGGAAAATGGAGAAGACGTATGCACCTAGCTTGCTCTCCTCCCTCGCTGCAGAAATGAACAGATACCATGCTTCTTGCATTTTAGAGTCTCCCTTCTCCTGGGACCTTACCAATATGCGGGCTTCCTCGTGGACACACCCTGCTCAGAATTCGCCAGTCAGTGGGAGAGCTGTGCTCTCATGCTGGCTGAGGTCTGCTCCCATGGGTACCCTCTCTCTGTCATGTCACAACCCCATTGGGTTCAGTTGCAGTGTGGCAGCTCTTCCGAATAGTTCGCCATTGGGATTTCAGGAGGCTCCTGAATTCACCAAACATAGGCTTTAAGAAAATTCACAATATCCATGCTGTTTAGGATGATTTCTAAGAGGATATGGGGAGAGAAAATCCGTTTCCAGAAGTCCCCTCTAACTTTCCACTATTCTTTAACTTTGACAATCGCATGCCAGTCTGTACACCAAAGTCAGCCCCGATTGGAAGATTCTTTGAGAGGTGCCGGCCCTGAACATGGGCCACACAGTTCAAGGAGGCTGAGCTGACCAGAGAAATGGTAATGAATTAAACCCGAGAGAAGGCAGGGAATTAGGGACAAGCCCCCTGGCCCTGACCTTGAGCGTGTATGGCATTGTCCCCTTTAATCTTCACAAGCCGTTCTGAGTTGGTGTTACCCCTTTTGACAAATGGCAGGAGAGCCTGAGTAACGGCCCAGAGTCACCAGGTAGCACTCCAGCCCCCGGCATCTTCTTTAACTACCTTTCTGCCTCCTGGAATACCGCATCCCCCGGAGGAAGTGCGTCTCCGCTACACCTCCGAGGCTCTGTAAAGACGCGATCAGAAGCTCCACAGAAGGGCCTCCCAGATGTTTTGTTTTCGCCATGCGCGCGAGGCAAAGCTGCTACTTTCCCTGGACTCAGGGGCCCCTTCTCGGAGCAGCATCATAACCACACCCGGCACTTAACTCGGTGTGTTTTCAGCCGGCAGTTTGTAGCCATGAATTAGTTCCGACGAGGTAAGGCGTCTCATTCCACCCATGAGGCAGCCAGGGTGGAAGGAGGGGCAGTGGTTTTTCCAGGATGGGCAGCGAGCCCCACAGCAGGGGGCTGAGAAGGGTCCCGCTCACAGTGACCCTCGTGACCCTCACCGTGGACAAGACCCCCTCACACCTCTCTGCCTGCGGGCAGAGCGGGTCATGAAACGTGGCAACCGACGAGAAAAGGAAAGGTCCAACAACGGATTTTTATACCCGGGAAACACGTTTCCAGTGTCCAGTTTCTAGTATTTTGGGCCAGGCAGCTGTAACCATTTTAGTGAAGAGGTGCTAATAATAGCATTTTCTTGATTAAAGAAACACGTTACATGAAGCAGGTTACAGGGAAAGGAGTTGGCTTATCTGGGGAGGACTACCAAGCAGCCAAAAACGAGATGACTTTGCGTTTGTCCTTCGGGCTGTTTTTAGTTCTTTATTTGTCTGTTGGAAGCCAAGATGTGGCCAGTGGGGTCAAGCACAGCTTGGCACGGGTGCCTTCCCAGCCGCCGGCTCCAACAGGCTTCGCCCGAGTCGGTGATGGCAGCAGGCCTGCCGTGTCGTGTTGCTGTCCTCACGCTGTGCCCATTCAGCGTCCGTGCCACTGGCGTGGTGGACCCCACGCAGGCCAGCATGGCCTGGGACCCTCCTGCAGGAGTCCTCGAGGCAGGACAGGGGTGGGTGAGGACAACCATTTTCTCTCATCACCTCCAGAGCCTGCTTGACCCCCCCACCCCCCAAATATACTTTCCACTCTTCGTAACAACTCGGAGCCTAGAGTGCAGGAAGGTGGTATCCATGAGCCCTGAGTAGAGGCCTTATTTTTTTTGAGTACTTGCATTTGTATGGAAATAACCTCAGGGGTCACCCAGTAGAGTCCAAGCATTACCGAAGAGTTTCTTCTCTTTCTCCTTAAGTGACAATATGTAGTATGTCATACGCAGTGACGTTTTTGGAAGAGCAAGTGTGGAAGCACCAAGAGAAAAGGTACACTTGACTGTACATGAAGGTAGCTGTCTCAGCGCTTTTCATCTTTGTATCGGAAGCCCATTATCTCCATGATAACTTTGTTGACAGCACCCACAAATATATTTGGAGCCAGGTTTTAGAAAATAGATCCGGAATTGTGTGACAGAGACCCAGCTCATGACACTTGTCAGCCTCAGATAGATGGTACATTTTCTGTTTTAAAGACGCACACAAAACTTTTCACATTCTTCTTTGGGGGAAAAAAAAATTACATTTGAAGGCCTTTTTCACCCAAACACATTTTGAGATAAGAGCTCACAAGTCATGACATTATTTCATTTTGTTCGGTGTATCTGTCAAGGAACCGAGATACGATACAGCCGCTAAAAACCGATGATTGCGGAACAGAGAAACTTGACAGCATTTCATTTCCTTTATGTTCTGATTATACATTTATCAGCAAACCTGTATCTCTTCCAGTTCAGCCAGAAATTGTTAGAATTCAGAAACTCAAAGGCTTGGCAAAAAAAAACGTCCTATTATTTGGTATCATCTTGCATTTTCGAGAAGTTGCTTGGTTGAGTCATTGTGAAAGATTCTGCTTCGCTTTTCATTACGGTGCCCTCTCTCCACAGATCACATTTCTATGGGCCGTATAACTGCAGCACAAATTAAATGCCGGGACATTTCATACGTACACGCCAGCGTTTCAATACTTGTCAATCAAGAGTTTATAAAATACAGGGATTACAACCTGATATTAACATCCAAATCTATTGTGCTCATTTTGTGTGTGAAAATGAGAAACCCTTGTGCGGACGGTAGATTTCCCGGCCCCTTTGTTGCCCTGTTTTTAATTTATCTTCAGGGTTTGAGTCAGTAAAATGATTCTGCTTATCAATTGAACGTAGCGATCAAACCTATCTGTGAATCGGAACGATCAGGACCAAAGTGGATCCACAGGTTGTTTGGGTTTTTAATGGGCCTCCTTCCTTTATAGAATAAATATATCCTTGTTTTGTTGTTTTAATTGTGCTTCTGTGAGTGATAGGAGTTTGCTTCACATGAATAAGTGGACATAGAAATGCCTTGCCTTTGGGAGGAGGACTTTAAAACTTTAAACTTGCTGTTTTTATGTCTTGTTTTTTTTTTTTTTTTTTTAATTCCAGGCGTACTTCAAAAGGAATTATCCAGATATTACTCAGAATGGCCCTGTGGTTATAAGCACTTCCAATGGACAGCCCCCAGCCTTCACCATTTTTGAGACAGCCCTGTGATTCTACCATGATGTCAAGCCTATTCCAAAGTCATTTTTCCAATCATTTTTGCACCGTCTGAACTACACTGTACTTTTTCTTTTTTTACACTAGCAACAAATATTTGCACATACAGAATGTTAGTTTATTTGGGTTTTTCCTCTGACTTCATCCAATGATTTCAAACTCTAGTAAAGTTACTTTTTATTTATATTTGCATTTATATGTTATAGGTTTTGGGTTTTTTTTCTTTCTGATCCAAATCAGAAGTGCAGGCCACACCAATAAAAGCTATCCACCCGGTTTTGTGCCTTAACACACTCAGAGCCAAGGCTCATTTTGCGAGGTATGTGACAAAGTTGTAAGAGATTTGTTGTTTTTTGACTCCTCCCCAAATTACATATTACTTTCCAGCTCCATGGGGGATTCTGTTTACTTGAAAATGGTGTGAAACCGCCATGCTGTCTTACAACTTGCTTTAATATACCCCAAAATCCGTTCTCTTCCCCCATGGGCCTCTGGATAAATTAGCGCAGATAAAACTTGACAGGGAAAACAAAAACTACACTTATGTATAAATGGCATGATAGTAGGGGGGTCCACTCCCCCGCTCAAAAAAAAATAGAGCGTTAACATACAGAAAGGCAACATTTCATTGGATGTTCCAAAAGAAAAGGAAGAGGAAAATAACGGTTCCTCAAAATAGAAGCCCTTGTAGATGAGTTGATAATGAAGGACGCAAGGTCCTTGATCATCTTGTAAATGGGCATGACTTTGACATGGTCACTTACTGTTGCCGTTGGAGACTCGCTGTGGTGGTGATATCAAGAAAAGCCAGGCTGCTCGTGGTAATTCCTGAACTTTGATTTGGGTGTCTGGTTCCCTGCCGGCCAACCTCCCGTTGACTCTAAACCTTTTGGTATAGACTTTACTGAATGTCCTTCTACATTGCGTGCATAGCCTATCCTGCCTTGATGAGAAAACAGGAAAATCATTGCAGGCATCAACGGTCATTCCACAGTGTGTTCTCAGGATGTGCCCAAAAGGTTCACGTGTTCGAGCCTACCCAGGTTAGTTTACTTTTGACCGTAACTAGCAGTTTGTTTAGGCCTTTCTGATTAGTAAATATGCCACACTGCAACCCAGGGCCTGCTGTACCTTCTTTGAACTGTGGGTCTTTAGTTTTTCTTGATGGTGGTGGCTATGGCATGTAACGGTCAAGTTACTAAATGCTTTACTGTCATGGTTGTAAGCAAGGTGTCATACCCTCTTGGAAGAAGGTGTAACCACCCTCAAGTTGCATAATTTAATATAGATGCCTTTGGACTCAACAGAAACCGGTGTTTTACAGATACAAGCCTTAAAACACACACACGCACAGCGAACTACCAAAACACATTAAGTGCCGTAGCTGTTGAACATTTTATATCTAGAAGTATTATGGCTAATGTTTAGTCCAGTGAACCAGTAAGTCGTTTAATAGTCAAGGTTAGTATTTCAGAAGACTGAAAAGACAGCAATGGTAATAATGAGGTTGGTGAAAACAGTGGAAATGTTGGAAATGTATGTGTGCTTAGTTTGCCTTTAGAGGTTAAAGGCAATTTTAAAATGTTTCATTTCTGTTTTACTGTCATCATAGAGTTTTTAGTGAAACCAGATTTATTGAAATAAATGACAATTTTCACCTCCACATGGAGTTCTGTACTTTTATTCGGAGAAGGATTCCTGACTCATGTCCTTACTGTGTTGAAAGTCAGTGAGTTTTTCTGAGGTCAAAAAAAATCTTCTGTTACAGGTGGGCTCTCTTGATGGATTAATTAAGTGGACCAACGTTCTAGTCAGAGAGGTGGTTTTCAGGCCGGTTAACTTAGTTGCTGTTGAAGCCAACCCAGTCACACCACCTCCCGAAAAAAGAAGGCATGGGCTTATGCGCTGTGTGTGAACAAGTATTCAGGTGTTGAGGTTTTTGTGTTTGGAAGAGTGGCTTTGCCCCTAGATCAACAAGACTCATCTGTTGCTGCTCCATTTAAAAGGCTGTAGAACATGGGTTCTCAAAGTGTGGTCCTTGGGCCAACATCATTAGCATCGTCTGGGAACTTGTTATAAGCAATCTGTGTCTTAACGAAGCCCAAAGGGATGATTCTGGTGTAAAGTCTGAGAGCTGGTACTTAGAACCTAAAGAACTCCTAAAATTCATTAAAACACAGAAAGCCCAATTACAGAAATAGACACAGAGACTAGACTAAGCACTTCACAAAGGAGACTTCCAAAAGGCCAGTAACTGGAAAAGGGCTCACTCTTGTCAGTTACCAGGAAAATGCAGATGAAAATCATAAGGAGACACCACCAGATACCCATGAGAATGGCAAACAGAAAGGCTGAGAGGACCAATCAAAGGCCAGTGGAGCAGTGGGAACTCTCATGCACTGTGTGTATAAAAAGTGTATTCTGAGAAAACGACTTCATAAAACAGTTGGACACATATATTCATGCTGCCCACCCTGGGATCCATTCATTTCACTCCAAACACATACGCATGTGCTCCAAGAGATGTGTTCAATGATGGTCCCAGAAACATAATTTCTCATAGCCCCAAACTAGAAATAACCCAAACGCTCATCGACAACAAAAAAAAAGAGGAACTGCGATGTAATAGAAACTCCAAAGCAATGAAAGTCGTTAGATTACATCAACGACACAGGTGACTCTCGGAAACTTAAGCCGGACCCAAAAGAATATTTACGATTCCACTTACACAAAGTTCAAACATCATCACAACTGAACTATAGAGTTCAGAGTCCGAGTAGCTCTTCACCTTGGGAGGGTGGAAGGTGTTGGCAATGGGTGAAGTGAGAGAGGAACTTAACTGGGGGTGTGTAAAATGCTCTTTGTGGTGGGGGCGGATGGGGCTAGAACAGCTCTGGGCTCTTCGTGAATTTGCTGCACTTTCTGTCGCAGCCCACACGTCACAATTGAGTTAACGAAGAACAACGTGCTCAGCCTGTTTCCCTTGTAGAATCTTCCTCAAATTCAGACGCGTACTTGCCTGAAATGGACTAATCTGCATCTGGAAAATAGTTTCTGCTTAAATGGGAGGCTGTTGAAGGGTTGTCTTGTGGTCCGTAGCAAATGGCCGCACTTAAAGCTGTTGGGATGTGAGAGATCAAGGTCTCGAGTTTCTCTGATTAATAAAATCGCACGTTCTCTTTTATTTTTAAAACCTCTCTGAGGTACGATTGACGTATAAAGGCCATACAGATTTAATGTACGCAAATTGATAATATGTGTACTTCCATGTAATTACCACAATCTATGCAATAAACTTGTCCTTCACCTTCTGAAAGTTTCCCCTGTACTCTTTTGTCATTTCCATTGGTGTGAATGACTTACAAATAAAAATCTAATGCTAAGTGCTTTTGATACTATCATAAATGGTGGGTGCAGTTAATTTGTAAAGAAACAGGTTAAATCAATTCAACGAGGTGGTGAGTTAGACTTTCTAAGGATTGTGACAATTGGGTGAGTTAACTGTTAATTTATCAACAGGTTAATCTGTTCCTGTGTAAGCTGATGAAAATCTGTGCTGTTCTAACTGATGTTTTGGAGATACTAGAAGCCCCTTTCCACCAACCTCCATTTGAGTTTCGTAATCTAATTCTCAAAAGATGCTCAGTATCTCTTGCTGTGACCTACGAGGTCTGTCCCGAAAGTATTGAGCTAGTGTCAATATAATGAAAACAGTTTGCGTGGCTGGTGCTTTCGGGACAGACCTCATATATGAGACTTAGCACCTGGATGTGGAAGTCACTTCCCATCACCAATTCTGTTTTGGATAGTTTTCAACATTCACCTTTGCCTAGAAAAAACTGTATGACATTCTAGACTCCACATCTTAAGGGGGAAAAAAAACCTTCCTTCTTTTTCCACAATGGTAGTCAGAAAGCAGCAGTCCATGCTTCAGCTTCACTCTGAAGTTGAGAAAGGGTTAGTGATTTTCTCAGAGGGCTGTTCAGTTTCAGAGACTAAATAAGGCAGTGGCACTAGTGGCACTAGTCTGTCAGCTAGTGTTGGTCCATGAGCTGTTGGTACCTAGGAATTGCAGGAAAACTAGAAGCTTTGCACATGGGTGGAATCTCGTTGAACAGGCTAGAGACCAGATTCGGCACTGAACATGCATGTGCTGAGGTGCACTGGGCCTGGAGCTGTATGCTAGCCTTGTGCATGCCATAGGATCATTTGTTAGTTTGCGCTGGGTTGAAAATGACAAATAATGAAATAAATCGGATTCCTCTCAGACAGTGGAGAAGCACTGCTTTAACACAGTTATTAGACATAGGTCATTAGCACTCGTTAAACGTTAGCCTCTTTATAAACTGTTATCCTATCAGGAAGAGATTATGCCATGTATTTATGTATAAAATGAGACCATGTAGGCTTTCAACAGGCTCTACTATAAATTAGCCATATTCAATGGCGTTGAAACATTTAAAATAAACTCCTGTTCAAGGCTAGAGGGCCCCCCATAGGTCTAGAAAGATATTTAAAGAACAAAATCATACTGTGTGCATGTTTATACCCTCTATATTTTTGAGTCCGCCACATGGTCTTATTGAGAAGGAGCCTGGGGACACTTAAAAAACCCTTTGGAAAACATAAGATTTTATGTGTAAACTATCATTTCTCCTTTTAAAAACAAAGAATATAGATTAACTGAGCTTTTGTTTTTTAAATCTAATGTTCTAAGGAATGTTAACCTCACTTTTTTTCCAAAAATGAGAACAGCATCATGTGTTGAGGAGTGGAAACATGTTTATTTGAATCTAGAACTTAAAAATAACAATAAAAGAAATAACATGCCCGTGCCCTGTAAGACTTCCTTCGGTACTCCAGGCCCATCCAACTTGCCTTGGGGGTCAACGTTGGGATTGTATGATTTTTTTCAACAAGAACCAAGATCAAGACTGAGGTACACTAAGAGTGTTTTACAGAAAGCTGACATTAGAGGATTCTAACCACTTTTAGTCTTTTCATTCAGCAGCTATGATCATAAGACTCCCAATTATCTATCCCAATCCATGGGAGCTTTGGGTATTCCAAAACGGTATTTAATCCAGAAGTTAATCATATTTAATTTTGGAGGGTGATATGTGCAAACTTTTAAATGTAAAATTTGCAGACTAGACAAAACAACTCGATGAGACACAGTTTACGTCATGCTAGGAGTATTGTATGTAAGAAAGGAACAGTCAACAGGGGGTTGAAGATTTTAAAACGTTCCATTTTATGACACAATGAATTTTTTTTAATCCGCCAGTCCATCTTGAATCTGAGATAAATGAGAAATAAAAAGGGAAATTTTTATTTTCATTTTTGCTGTAGAATGCCAACTAATAAATGTAAAAGGATTGACAGGAGAAAATACCATGCTGCAGCCATCTTCATAAATCAAACAACATTCAACATTGGCTATGAAATAAATGTAGAGGCAGTGTTGGGGAGGGAGCCAGCATTTTCATAGACTGACAGTATCTTCCCCAACTAATTAGTTTATAAACTGAGAAGTCATCTCTTTAAAGGGGGAAAACCTAGCAGACGCCACCCTAACCTAGTAACCCGAGTTGACAGTACCAATAACGGGCCAGCTGACATTCTGGCCTCTTCACTTACGAGGCAATGACACCATCTATGTGGTATTTCTGCCTCCTCTGTCAAAGGGAAGGAAGAGCATAGTCTAAATAAAATCAATAGTCAAACTCAAAGAGAGGACATTCTACAAAACAAAAATATCAGTGACAAAGGTTAAGGAACTATTTCAGGTTAAATGGACACTGGAAAGAAAACAATTGGATGCACTGTGTGGTCCTGGAGCCAACATATTTTAAAATGCAGTGAAGGGCAGTATTAACTGGTAAAATTTGGATGAGAAGAATACATATACATGGTAAATACTAGAATTGTACCAATGTTAAATTTCCTGAATTTATTATTATACCATGGTTATGTAAGAGAAGGTTCTTAGGAAACATAAACTTGACGTATTTAGTGTGTTTAGTAGTAAAAGGTTATGATGTCTACAACTTAGTCTCAAATGGTTCTGCAAAAGTGATTTTTCTATATAATATATGTAGCACATGACATACAATCATTTTTGTTATGCATATGATCCTGGATCAAAAACCGTATGTGCCTATCCATAAAGAGGGAAAGCACATACAGAGAAACTTGTGGAAGTGAACTTAGATGAAGGGTACACAGCACTACAACTTATAGATTTACTTTTTTTTTTTCCAAAATAAGTTAAAAAAAAACAAAACACCTTGCTATATAGTTCACCCACAGAGTGAAGAGTCCGCATCAAGATAAGCAACAGGTGACTCTTAAGTGTTCTATGCAAATCATCAAACAAATTCTAGATTTGTGGTTACGGTTCACACGGCACCCCCCAAGTTGCACTGCTGCAGTGTAGCTTTGGAGAAAAGCACCCCTTCTCCTGGGGGGCATGTGGAATCAAGGTGCCTCCTGCTCACAAAATTACTTTTCACGCAGACAAGATACAGCATTATGTGATCTTTTAAGGACATGATAATACCAAGTGCAGAATTACCGATGGGCCAAATTTCCAGGATGGTGTTATACACTCCACCTTTCCCAAAATATGTAGAGAGAAGTCATAGTGCCTCCTTCAGTTAGGATAAACCAGTGAGTTTACATTTTCTTTATAAATAATGTCTTATCTGCCCACAATAAGATTCTAGCTTCAATATCTTAAAGTCAGATCCTCTTATTAACTCTTGAGCTGTATGGTTCTTCAGAAGAATTTTGTATCATGGTCTACATATCTTTCCAGTATTCCTATCCTGTAGCAATATCTGGCCAGTTCGCAAATTCCAATGTATTCCCATTTAAAATTCAGACCATGTGAATACCTGACTTAGTAAGGCTCTGTATTTGGAAACAATTTTTGAACAATGCTTTTTTTTTTTTTTAAGATTTTATTTCATTATTTTTTAGAAAGAGGGGAAGGGAGAGAGACATCAATGTATGGTTGCGTTTCACCTGCCTCCAGCCACAGACTTGACTGGAGACCTGGTTTGCAACCTTGTTAAGTGCCCTGGCTGGGGAATCGAACCTTCGACCTTTGGGTTCGCAGGCCGGTGCCTTATCCACTGTGCTACCAGCCAGGGTTGAACAACGCTTTTAGGTCAGGTAAATAATCATGCATTTATAATGTTTTTATAAATGCATAAATATGATTGCCAAAGGGTTCAGAAGAAATCCAAGTTAACAGTGAGGAACACAACAGCCACAATCATGGTTGCTACTCTATATCAGATCTAGCTTTTATTGAAATTTCAGCTTCTAAATTAATTACACATTGGCTCTAGGTTTGTTGCCATGTGCTTTCTGGGGGACGCACCTAAAAACCTGTTATTGAGCAAAGTCATTTTTAGGCAAATTTCCCTGAGAGACTTGGCGTTTCCCCATATCATAATAACGGCTGAGCTTCTGATTTACATGGGCAGGGGCAGGAATGCAGGTGACAGCTAGGGACCTGAGACGTTACTTTTTCACTGGAATTTGGACTTTCAAGTCCAAAGCTGAGCTCCAGAGGTGGTGTAGGTAGGCGGGTAGACAGTATTAATAAGCCAGCCCAGCATGATGTCCCTGGCAGAACATGAATTTGTCCAACCTGTGGAGGAAGTACAGGTGAGCTGTCGGCAGGTGGCTTTTGGTTCCTGTCCTTGCTTTCTCGACTCTGGTCCTTTTCCCCCTAATTAGAACATGGCTTCAGCTTCTAAGATTTCCTATGAGTCTTTGGGAAGGAGACAGTATGTAGCCTTTCTGAGAATAAGTTCTATATTGGAGTCAGCCATATTTAACCCTCCCTGATAAAGATATGGCTGTGTTGATTTTATCAGTGTCAGGAGCCTCTCTGTAAGTTTTTGAGTAGGGTAGACCAGATAGCCATTCATGTATTGTGATGTAAGGAACCCTCTATATAAGATCCTCTATATAAAGGGAAATCCTCTATATAAAATGTGTTCCTCACTAATGCTTGAGGGGCGATTCATTCATTTGGATACCTGGTGCTCTTCCCTTGAGGCCCTTTCTAAAACAAGGTCCTGTGTTCATGTGAAGTTGGAAACCACAAAGTCACTAACAGGTTCATGTATTGCTGAGTGGCCCACATTGCTTCCTCTAATCAAAGAAGCAAGGGATTCCCCACATGGTTCGGAGGTGTGGGTGTTTGTGATCTGTCTGGGAGAACCCATCCTTGGTAAGCACAACTGAATCTTCACTGGTGAAGATATTTCAACAACTACGTCGCGTGATAATATCAAATCACGACAAGGACATCACCAGCATCCTGACAATACATAGGCAATTGAATTTGCCTTCCCTTTGTGCAGCCAGATGTAGATTTGAGCACCACCCACCTGCCAGTCTTGCCTATTAGGCCAAATTAGCACTCAAATCTACCCTGGATCCGAGTTGGTTGCAGGATCTGGTAGGGCTGGACATGGCATTTACCATTCTGGGGAGAAGAAACTTGACGAACCAGGCCTGCTTAGGAAGGAGACATTTTGCCAGGTCTCTTTGATCAGTGGCTGGCTAAACACGGCATCTGAACCATAGTAGAGGAATCGGCGCCCGGTTGAGAGAATGAATGGCTTTCATACTGAGTCTTAGTCAAACAAGTTGATCCTTGTTTCAGGCAAACAAATGTCACGTTCATCTCAACATCAAAAAATTCAGAGGCAGTTTGAACTTCCAGGCAACTGGTTGGAGACAGTGTATTTGTGTGCCAACTGTGCCATGCCACACCAATTATTTCTCTCTTTTCTTCCTTTCTGCTTTAATGTAGGAAGTAACTACCCCCAGCAGAGCCCACTACAGACATGTCCAGGTCCATAGCAAGGGCACAGATGGAGGCCCGCCTATCTCAGTTGGTAGAGCTACACATCCAGAGAACAGTGTTCAATAAAATGTGTTCTCTTCCCACCTTGATGACCCTTCAGAACTACCTAGAAGGCCTGCTTCGTTTAGAACGCTTGGTTTCTCAGAGTTGTGGGACAAAACGTGGAGGTGTGGCGGGGGAGCTGGCCCATGCCCATAGCCCACATCTGCGAGCCTTGTGAGCACAAGTAAGGCCATCCCAAATGGCACAGGCATGTTCTGTCACCCGTCCCTACCCTCACTGATGGGCCCGCCTAGGCCAAGGATGACTCACACCAGCAACGTTGCCTGGTACCATCACCCTTAGGAGGATGGACTCAAAGCAATAGGCCCATGCAGGTTCTTGAAGTGGGCTGTAGGCACTTGGACAAGCCATTCCGGGGTCTGGGGACCTCAGGTGGTCCAGATCAGTGCTTCTGGATGTTTAAGATGCCTAGAACTAGAACCCACATGGGGATCATATTAAAATGCAGGCTTTCATTGATATGCAATAGGTCAGAGAGCTGGGCTGAGCGCCTGCGTTTCTAGCGTGTTGTTGTTTGGTCCATGGACCACATTTTGCCTAGTGTGCAAGGTGGGCTTTGGATAGGTGGGTGTCCTTGGCTCTCCTGAGGACTGGAGTGCGCTCCTCTGAGACTCAGGGCCAAGAGAGGCCTCTTGCCCTGGTCTCAGGGCAGTTCCGGCTCCTTCTTTGCCCACGGTCGGTTGGCAGCGATGGGCTCCGTTCCCACACTGCTAGGCCCTGGTCCTCCCAGCCTTTGATCTCCCACCCACTCGGCCCAAGTCGAGTTTCTCTTGGCTTCTTCCTCGGCCGCGATTCCCACTCCTGCCTCCGCCTTTCTCTTATGCCAGCACACCAATGTAAAATTAACATTTCAAAAATATTGGAAATGAATGCTGACGAAATCGTGTTTTTGTTTTCTTGGGATGTAAACGCACGTAGTGACAACGATCCTGGGTACAACCCTTGCGGAGGAAATCGCGTCGGGCTCACCCATTTTCCTCTACCTGGAATCAGGATTTCCAGACCCAAATGCTTGCTAGCGCGGAGTGGGCTGGATTTTCCTGCCGCATTTTCCTTTCGACAATGTGAAAACTGCTATCTCACCATCTAAAGGAATCACAGCCTGCTAAAAATAACCCGGGAAAGTTGGTATCAGACCAGGGAAACACCTCTCTACCCCGCTCCCTGCCCATTGTTGAGACGAAGCTGGACTTGTGTGCACATATTTGCCCTGGCTTTGAGTCCTTTTCTTCCCTCCAAGGCTGTTTTTCACTATTTGCCCGAGTTATTTGAACAGGTGGCTTTGCACAACCTATGCTAATGTGAGGCTTTTGTGTGCTTTGAGATTGCGCAGGGAGTCATTTCAGGGAGAAACGCGGCTTTCTCGCTGAACTATTCGCACCTGTTCCGGTTCCGATAACCACCCAGCGTGGAACTAAACCAAACGAGAGAGGGTTTCTTCCCACGAGACACGAGACACGGCGCAGCAAGGCACGGACCCTCCTGGACCCTCCTTTTCCTCTCGTCTTGGGCACGTGACTAGCAGCCCAAGGGCCTGGGCCTGTGACTTAGGCCAGGTGTCGCCCTGGCTCTGGCCGCAAGCGAATGGACGTTAGGGATCCCTGCAAGGAAAGTTTTGGGGACCCTCCCTGGACTTTATCAAGGGCGGGGTGCAGGTGGGCGCCAAGGCCGCCGGCCTGAACGGGGTTTCTGATCCCTTGGTCCCCGCCACTGCCAGCCGACGGGTGATGGGCCGCGGGCTCTGAGCTGCGCGCTTGGCGGGCGATCACAGGCGGGCGCCCCGGGACGCTAGGCGCGCGCGCTCCCTGGCCCCAGATCACAGGCGCCCGCCCTCCGCCCCGCCGCCCGAGCCCGCCTGCTCCCTGGAACGCGATCACAGCCGCGCCTCCGGGCCCCGCGGGCGGGGCGGCGCGCCGCACGGGCCCCAGGGGAGAGCCCTCGCCGGTGCGTTCCCACGGGGCGGTCCGGGGCTGGGCGGAGGCTTCTCCCAGCTGCCCCACGTGTCCTCGCCGGTGGGGAGGTGGCGCTGGCGACAGGGAGGCCAGCGCCCGGCGGCCGAAGGAGGCGCTGCGCCGACGCACCGGTCCCGCGGTGCCGGCCAGTTAGGATTCCTACGCGGGGCGCGCCCAGGGTGGGCTTTCTAGAACCTTATTTAAAGAGAGCTGTATTCTGTTACTCCCTGGCCACAAGAAAGAAAGACCTGCACACGGAGTAGGCAAGGCTGGCTTGGATGTAGTTTAAAGGGATCGGGTCCTGGCCGCAAAGGTGGGCGTGACGGTGCCCGGAGAGTGTTCACCTGGGCCGCCGCGCCTCACCTGCGCGCGGTGGGTGGGCGCCGCGCTGCGGTCCTTCGGGGGAAGCCGAGGGCACTCAGACCCGCGCACACGCGCACACACTTATAACACATT
This sequence comes from Noctilio leporinus, assembly GCA_004026585.1. Lineage (NCBI taxonomy): Eukaryota > Metazoa > Chordata > Mammalia > Chiroptera > Noctilionidae > Noctilio > Noctilio leporinus. Next base: position 7,325 of record PVIW01002726.1, on the reverse strand, counting down.
GACAGAACATTATTGGAAGTTCAGAAAAAGTAATCTCACATTAAACGCACAAAATTTGGTTAATGTACTCGTGTAAAAGGGGGTTATTGAAAGAGATTTTATATAAAGTAACACTCACCTATATTACAGGTGCAATTCGATGAGTTTTAAAATGTATGTAGTTATGTGATCTAGACCTTATCAATATATGTAGTAACATTCTTATCATTCCTAAAATTTCCCTGGTGTCCCTTCAAAGTCAATGAATGTTCTTGCAGCTCCAGCTTTTAGCAACCAGTAACCAGGTTTCTATTTCTATAGTGTTGCCTTTTCTAGAATATCATCTAAATGGAATCATGAAGTTTGTAGCCATTTCAATCTGGTTTCTTTCACTTAGCAAAGTGCTTTTCAAATACCTTCATGTTTTTGCCTTTATCAGTAGCCAGCTCTTTCTTATGGCTGGGTGATATTCCACTGTATGGATTTATCACAATTTTTTAATCCCTTCACCAATTGGACATTTGGGTTGTGTCATGGGCTGAAGATACATTTGCATTTAAATCCTTGGAACCAGTGAAAATGACCATATGTGGCAAAAGATGTGATTAAGGATTGAGAAGCAAGTTGATTTTGAATTATCTAAGTGCCTTAAGTACCATCACAGGTACACTCTCTCATAAGAGAGGCAGAGGGCATTTAGAGAGAGATTCTTGGAGGAGAGGTGCTACAACTACAGAGCAGAGGGTTGCAGCCACAAGCCAAGGGATGCCAACAGCCACCAGAAGCTGAAAGAGGAAGGATTCTCTGCAGAGGGAGAATCTACCTACACCTTGATTTTGGATGTCTGGCCTCCAGAACCAAAGGAGAATAAATTCTGTTGTGTTAAGCAATGAATAAGCATTCCAGCTTCTCCATCTCTACACCCACACGCAGTATGGCTTGTTTTGTTTTGTTTTTAGCATTTTAGCCATTCTAATGGGTGTGTAGTGGTTTTAATATGCATGTCCTCCCTGGCTAGCCATGTTAAACATCTTTGCATCTGTTTATTTGCCACGTAGATTTTCTTTGATGAGAGGTCTGTTCAACTCTTCTGTTCAGTTTATATCAAATTATCTTTTAATTATTGGTCATTTGTATGCTTTTAATATGTACGATAACTGATAATAACTTGTACAAATACAACTTCATGAAACAATTATACAACTAACTATATAAAAATAAAGTTAAAATAAAGCACTTAAGTTTACATGTTATATTATGAAACACAGTATACTGAATAAGTTGTTTAATGAACTCTATTTTACATCTCTATCAGATGTTAGCACTTGGAACAATGGGGCTGAGTCAGAACTTCCTATCAGGTGCAACATCAAGTCTACTTATTTATTTTGTTTTTGTTGGAACACAGAGGGTGTTGTAGCAAAGGGAAGAAGAACATAAGTTGCATGTTTTGCAACATTTGGGTATCTTTGCCATGAACTACTCCAAAAATCATTAACTATTTCATCTTGGATAGCTCAGCTTCCAGTGTTTCGGGATCAGGAGGCTGAAATTATTCATCTTTGTTGTGTATTGTTCAACTTTTTGTTTTTGGTTTTGTTTTCCAGAGTCACGAGATTGGCTTTTTGTTTAAAACTGCCATCTTTTAGACACAGCAGTGAGAAAAGTTGATTAGAATAAATGCTTTCATATACAATGAACATCGACTAGTATCACAAATATGTGCTGAGGTGACAGGACTTGTAACAGGCAGGTAGGTATTGAACAGACAATGTGCTACCTGAATTGACAGATATGCTGGCCACGGTGGTCACATGTGCATGCCTCAGGGGGTCGTACTTCCTGGTCTCCTAGGTGGGTTGTACCATTTTAAAAGGGAGATTATCCCATTTTACTAAAAACCTCTGTATAAATATATTTAATTTAAAAACATGTTTTAGAAGATATATCCTCACATAGAATATATATTTTTTAAGATTGCTTCTTAAGGTCATGGAAAAGTCTGAGAAACTGCATACTAAGCAGACTCACACTTACGATTTCCCTAAATTCTCTTTCACTCCAGGTCAGAGGGATGCATGCCCTAGCATGTGTCATGATCGCCTTGGGGAGGAGCTTGCCACCAGGCAGATTCCTGTCACCATCTTCCCTGGGAGCCTGCTGATGTGGTTAGGCCTGCCTCTTCTCCCCACATTGTTCTACAAAGGTTGTTAAGCTTTGGGAAACAATGCATGTGGCCCCGAGTTGTCTCCAACACGACTTGTTTAATTTTCCAACAGAGCTCTCTTCTGACATAGGGAAATTTTATATTCTACAGTGTAGTAACAAGCGAGGGGGGGGGGGAGAAGGGCATTGTTCAAGGACTATGTAACAAGAAAAGTAACTTTTTTAAAGGAATGTAATAGTAGATTCTGTTTTTTTGGTTAAAAACTGCTGAACAGTCAGAGCAATGTGGGCGGGTGCACTGGTAAATCACCCATCATGAAATGGGCAAACACATTGAAAGAATCTTAAAAAAAAAAAAAAAAAGAAAATTCCCTGAAGCCAAAGGCAGCCTCTCACAACAACACCAGCAGGTCAGACCTGCTTTCATTTCCCTGTTCCCTCCACTGCTTCCTCCATCGGAGCGCTGGGGTGGGTCTGAGAGCCCAAAAGAGAACTACTATCACCCTCACTTCTTGAGAGAGCATGACTTGCTCTTTTCTGAGTGTTTATTCTGCCCCAGAAAGCATCTTTAGATCCACTGCAAAAACAAAAGGACTTGGTGCCTGGTAGAACAGTTGCTTTCACTTTTCGACTTTAAAATAGGATATGCTTATAGAGAAGATTGAAAAGTATTGGGAAGTGGGAATAAGGGGAACCATTTCTGGCTAGGCCTCCTATTTAAAAGCACGTGCATTTCCTGCCAATCTTTTTTTCTATTGAAAGGCTTTTTGAAAACAATTGTAGCCATGCTATCTACCCAGCTTTCTTTCCTGCGTCTTTCTTCCTCATGATCTCCTGGCCACTTTTCCATGCTGTGAGACAGACTTCATAAATATGACCATTAATAGAGGCATAATGTTTCGTTGAGTGGATATGCCATTGTTAACCAGGATCTTATTTACAGAGGCTTTAAAACATGCTTATATGGTGATTTTATGCAAGATATTTAGATTTCACTGCAGATGTAAAAGGAGGGGACTGGATGGGGAAAGATCCCTGGACTGGAGTAGGTCTCACTTTGGTTCAAGCTGAGACCTTGTGACCTTGATCATGTGTCATTACTGTACTATGGCCTCATTTCGCGTGCTCATCCATAATTCACCTACCCATGCAGCTTTTCAAGATTCCTTCCCGCTCGATGATTCTGCATTTCTATAGTCTATTCTACTAAAACAAAATGTCCAATTTTGGCTGTCTAGGCTCCTTACCAATCCAATCATTCTTCGTACATCTGAAGGATAGTAGGTACCTAATGAGTCATTTTATAGTGATTTGAATTGGTGAATATATTCTATTGAATTTAATTGCAGTCATTTAAGCCATTGAAGTGAAGTAGACCTGTACATGAATAGACCTCAGTAAGAAGAACAAACTATTTTAATTATTTCATGTATAGAAATAAGTGACAGATCTGACTTGTCTCCTGCACATTCACCCAGGTCAGTGCTAATGCACATCTCATGTCACATCGTGTAGAATGGCCTTAATCAGCACCATAAGCCTCAGTGTCAATATTGAAATGGGCAACATAAAAGGCCAGGTGAGTAAGGAAATGGGCAGAAAAATACACATTTTATTAAAATAGGCAATAAAAAGGAATGTTATGACTACGATGGCCTCCTCTGATTTACCCAGACATCACTGGATTTGTTCCATATGTAGCAACTTTCAGTTTGCAAGACTGTACACCTCCAAAAATAATAGGAGAGATTCTAACCTGGCCGTGTGAACCTGATCTACAACCCTGTTCATTAAAATGTGCACACCATTAGCATATATTGCTGCTACGACTTTGTACTTCTTTTTAATGTAACTTACATTTGCTTCATTTTGCCAGGTTAAACTTCCTCCTTCTTCTGAGCTTCTCTCTTTCTTTTCTTTTCCTAACCAGCAGTTTCTATTTAATATCTACCGAAGAGACTAGACGTAATATTATAGAGTAAGGGTAATCTCTTTATTTCTGCATGAGAATAAATCCAACCTTAATAATTTAATCACTACTTAGAGAAATTTAAAATACAAAGTAAATAATGCTTCAAAAGCAAAAACTCCAGTGCTTAGAAATATAAAATCAATGCATGCAAATACTCTAAAGTGATATTGCTATCTGGTGGTTAAAAGCATCATCTAGAATACCACATCATGGCTAGGATAGTAAGAACAAAAAAGAATATAACAGATCATGTTCTCAGTGGTCCTCAATAGAAAAAAAAAAGACAGATGGTGGGAAACAAGGTAAAAATACATTTTCTCCAATTGTTTTCTAAAATGGAATTAAATTTAGTATAAAAATACAATCATCTCATTTTCTTTTGGTCTTCAGTCTGCTTTTATCAAAGGTAGAAGCTTTGGAAAATTGGCCTCACTAAATTACTAGGAAAATCCATACATTTTCTTTTAATTCTGAAAAAAAAAAATCAAATTAACAGCATCTTAAGAAGATTGTTAACTCATATTTTATAAAGTTCACTAAATTTTAAACAAGAGCCTTAAGTTTGCCAGCTGAGTTCTAGTTTATAAAGAAAAGTGGTTTAATTGACCAGAAACAATATTACATCTATTGATTTTTTTCAAGAAGTAAAAAAGAAAAAAATGAAATATTCCTGCTGTTCTGTGGAGTTAAAAAATGTCTTTATTTGCCACAAAAATGCATAGCATGTCTCATTCAATTACTGAAGGTACCTTAGGGTAAGAATTCACTCAGTCAGGAGAGCCATTGATCAATAAGAAAGTGGGAAACCCATTCATTCAGTTCATTGATTCCGCATATTTATGAAGTTCTTCCTATGGGCCAGGCACACAGGAGGAAAATATTTAACTAGAAATTCTTTCTTTCTTTTTTTTTTTTAAGATTTTTAAAAATTCATTATTTTTAGAGAGAAGGGCAGGGAAGGAGGAAAAAAGGGAGAGAAACATCAATGTATGGTTGCTTTTCACCTGCCTCCAGCTGGGGACCTGGCTGGAGACCTGGTTTGCAACCTGGTTATGTGCCCTGACTGGGAATCGAACCAGCAACCTTTGGGTTTGCAGGCCGGTGCCAATCCACTGAGTCATGCCAACCAGGGCTTAATTAGGAATTCTTAGATCATAATCCAATGCTCTGAAAAAGTCTACATCAAGCCTTCCTGAATCTTAATTTTCAGAAATACGGTAACTAGCAATTGCTTAACATATCCCTCTATGCATGTCATCAGTAATTGATTATAGAGAGCTTCCTCTGTGCAAAAACCTGAGGAGGATTCATAGGTACAAAGATAAAGTCCCTACCCATAGTGGTCACCGCCTGGTGAGGACGGGAGACAGCGTTACTGATACCAAGCGCCTTAGGGGCAGAAAGTGCTGGGTGTTGTAGGAGAACTTGCCAGAGCTCCAAGGAGGCAGAAATTGTCTGTTTGGGGGCTGGATTATAATGACAGATTTTCTTTCTTCCTTGTTGTGATATGCTATGAAATCAGGTTTGGGGTAAGCCTGTTTTTGTTGGACCCTCAAGAATAAATGCACACCCGATACATGCCAGGTACCCCAAAACATTTGTCTAATGAGTGACCAAGTTGACGTTTGACTTAGGTGGTAAAAGGTATTTGCTTACAAGGACAAGACGGGGGGGACAGACAGGTGCAAAGTACAGGTGCACATTTCAGGTCGAATTAGGGTAATTGGCATAAGGTGCTACTGCTCAAAGGCTTAATACAATCATGTGCTCCTTCTCTGCAGGGTCCACTGTTACGTGGCCTGGGGAGGCTCCCTGCTCTTTATAGCTACAGCATTTGGGATCCATGGCCCCCAGGGTCGCCAGGGCAGGGGAAGAAAGGGACGAAGAAGCCACCCTGGTCTTCACTGCCTTGGACTTCGTGCAGCATCAAGAGAGCTCATTGTGTGGCCACTCGAACTGAACGGGAGCTTGGGAATGTGGGGAAGGACTGAATTTTGATGAGTACGACCCTCTCTGCCACTCAAGTCCCTGTTTCTTTGCATACCACACGCGAGTAAAATTTTCATGTGCCCCATTTCCTCTTAGCCTTTTCCACATCACACAGCTCCAACTCGTATTTCCTTTTATCACTTTCGTAAACTAACGGTAGGTGCTTCATCCAATCTAGCTGCTTGGTAAATGCTCGTGATAATAACAATTGCATTCAAATCTCAAACTGGGCACATGAATACTCTGCATTTTATTTCTAAGTACAAGAGGTCAAGTCTCTAGTATAATTTATTTGATTATAATGTATTTGACTTGGGTGTAGGATTTAAAGAGATTTTCCTTTAGAGTTAACCAAGACAGAATTTTGGCTAATGTTTATATCTAATTAACCTCTCTGTGCCTCAGTTTCCTTGTCTGAGAAATGGGATTATGATATTAATTTATAAGATCCTTCTTTTCTTCAAATAACCCCAGCACTTTGATCTTCTTTATCAGGGATGACTGCTAGATGTTTATACGTTACACATAAACATGTAAAACAACTGACAGCTTCATAAGAAATTCCAATGAGGAGCATAGACAGAGTATCAGATATTTAGACTATATCGTATATGTAGTACACATGTGGTCTCCAACATTTTCCTGTCATTTTTTTTCTTTGATTTTGTTTTACTACTTCTGAGGATGCAAACTGAGTTGGGTTAGTCAGAGGAGTATTGGGTGAGTGTTTAATTGTCTGAGAAGAAAAAAAAGGTTGGATAAAGATTTCTCTGGAACTTAAACTCAAAAACTGGGAATTGGTCAAACTGAATTCACTCTGGATTTGAATCCGACACAATTATCTGAGTATCAGAACACACACACAGACACACACACACCAATGAACAAAATCTCATGATTTTTTTCAAAAAATCCTAGGATCTCAGGTTTTTTTTTGACACAGGATTGATTGTCAGTTAAAAAGAAATTTTGAAGTCCGGGATTGTGATTCCTCCTACCTTGTTCTTCTTTCTCAAGATTGTAGGAGGAATCACAATCCCGGACTTCAAACAATACTACAAGGCTACTGTCATCAAAACAGCATGGTACTGGCATAAGAATAGACATATAGATCAATGGAACAGAATAGAGAGCCCAGAAATTAACCCAGGACTCTATGGTCAACTCATATTTGACAAAGGGGGAAGGAACATCCAATGGAGTAAAAACAGTCTCTTCA
>PVIW01002725.1:0-201983 GCA_004026585.1 Noctilio leporinus | reverse complement strand
TGTGAGGCCTGCAGCCCAGAGCAGAATTCCTCCCAGGGTTGACAGCCGCTTCTTGAGCCCTCGCCGCCTCTCTGCAACTCTCAAGCAGTCCAGCCCGAGCCCGGAGACCAGCAGGCCCAGAAACCCCAGCCCATTGGACAGGAACATCAAAATCCTGGAGACCCGGAGCTCGGTGGGCAGAGCCAGGAAAGAGTCGAAGCCCTTACACTGCGACCCCACTTCCTCCTGGACGACGCAGGCTTGCCAGAGGCCCATGGTCCAGTTCTCCATTTCGTTCAAGTCCAGGTTGAGGATTTTCCAATGGGGCAGGTAAGTTGTCATGATGGAGAAAACCCATCCCAGCAAGGATAGTAACAGTCCAATGAACTGCATGACCACTCTAAAGACCAAAGCCATGGCCGCAGACCTTCGGACGCGGGCCGCCCCTCTAGGAGCTGCTGTCTGAGTGGCGGGCGGTGGCGAGCTGAGCGTGGCTCCCTGGGATGTGAGCTTTGGTCGTGAACTCGTTGGGCCCTCTGAAACGCGTTTTTGTTCTTCGTGAACGCCACCTTCCACGTAAAGGCTCTGTTAAGCTGGGAGTTAGGCTTTCTGATAAGGATTTGACCTGTTCCCTTCCGATTTGCCTGGTAAAATTATATCCCCAACGCTTGATGGTTCTAAGTCGAAGGGTGAACAAAGAGGTCTCTATGACCCCTCACCCTAAAGGACAACAGAAATCTTTGTGCTTCAATATGGATTAATTAGATTTTAAGTGGTGATAAAAGGCCAGCTCTCTCTATAACAGGACTTCATTGTCACGGCTGAACCTGAGATTTCAGGATGCAGAGCAAGCCCTTGTAAAGAAGGCAGATCCTCCCTATAATCTTCACTCTCCTCCAACTCCCTCAACCTACACAAGAGCCTGGCCCGAGTTCTTGAGTGTCACAGGGACTCGGTCGGGACTTGGCAGGAGCGGCGGCCTCGGATTTCTTTGGCAGGTGGATGCTGGTTCCCTGGGTTAATTAAAATGCGGACAACAGAGGCCCCTGCCCAGGGAGGCAGGGCGCATCCTGGGAAGCTCCGGGTTGACCGGGAGAGGTCCTCCATCCTCCTGAAAGACCAGGGGTACAGCATGGTTTCATACAGAGGTGTTTTCTGTCCAGAGCTGAGCTGTCTTGACTGTCACTTGTAGGACAAAGCAGCCCCAGCATAGAGACTCCCACAGTTTAGGACACAAGACCCCACAAGAGCCACAGTGGGGTGACGTCTGAGGCTTCATCTCATCTGGGTATTCGATTCATGTCACCACAGAACTGGCCCCTCAGAGATCGCCCAGGCCACCACAGCTTCTCTCCACATGGCCCCGGGGCCTCCGGCACCTGCAGCAAGAAGGCAGGATCTGGGGTCCCGCATGGGGGACCCTCCAGGGGAGCAGAGCCTCTCTCTGCCTGTCCCATGTCAGCTGTTGCGACTAGCAACAGAGATGATGTTTCATGATCTCACTGGATCGGGGAGCAGAGACAGAACCTCCCTCCTGCTAGATCCAAACTAAGCACAAGGGTCAGCAGTCTCCATTATTTTAAAGATAAATCCTCTCTTAACTTGTACGGAGTTGCAAAATCCCTTAGGACACACTGCTGTCCTCAGGGGACTAAAATAAGAAACTGTCCCAGTTTGCACATAGGCACAGGCTCCACCCAGCATGGGCTAGAGATCTGCCCCGCGCAGCATCTCCAGGAGACTCTGGCAGGAAGCAGGCGGGAGGGAGAAGTCCCCCTGGAGCCATTGCTCACAGGCAGATGGCTGTTACCATCACGTTGAAACCGTTTATTGAAAGTGGAATGGGCCCTGGCTGGTGTGGTTCAGTGGATAAGGCGCTGGTCTGCGAACCCAAGGGTCGCTGGTTCGATTCCCAGCCAGGGCACGTAACCAGGTTGCAAGCCAGGTCTCCAGCCTCATTTGTGGCTGGAGGCAGGTGAAAGGCAACCTTACATGGTAGTCTCGCTCCCTTTCTCCCTCCCTCCCTGCCCTTCCTTCTGAAAATAATGAATAAAACCTTTTTTAAAAAAAATAGTGGAATGGATCAGGGCTCTGTGAGGTAGCAGCTCTCCATCCCCAAAGTGTGGAAAGGGTTGTGCTCACCTGTCAGGGTGTGCAGGAAGAAATTTCCACCGTGGTGGCAGTTGGACCTAAATAACTAAGTGCTTTGTGGACTCATTGTTCTTTCAACATTTAAAATAAAAATAATTTTTTAAAAAAGGGTTTGTGAGCACCTCCTTCCAGCCAGGCAGTGATGGAAGACACAACTGAGACCAGTGTGGGTACAGACCCTGCCCTGGTCCCACATAGGAAGAAGGTACCAGAAAACAAGAAAATAGGAGAATTCAAACCAATGAAAAGAGTGGGTGGGGTGTCCCAGGCAGAGGAAGCCTCAGCCACAAGAGCCCTGAGCCTGGAGAGCATGGAGCCCCCACCCCACACTCCTGGGGCCTCCCCCACATTTCAGTCTGTGGGCTAACTGCTTGGGTAGACCTTGTGGAGCAGTGGGGACTGGGGCAAGGAGAGGTTCAAAATCACTCTCACCACCCCACGTTCAGCATGGACTACATTACGGGCACCCCCCTTACACAGTCCCATCAGAAGAACACCTGTTTCCTAGCACCAGTTCCAATCAACCTATTGGATTAATAAGGAAACCCAGAGACAGAGCCGTCCCAGGTTTTGCTACAAATTCAAAGCTGTTCATGGTGAACGTGGGGACAAAAGAGGTTCCCTCTCTGAGCGGGGACTCCAACTGCCCGGAGTGGAAAAGCATCTTCAATGAGCGTGAAGCAGGTGCCACGTTTCCCGCAGGGGCATCAGGAGCTCGTCTGAAATCGTTTGTAATGAAGGGTTCGGGTCACTGGGAGGGCGGATCCAATCCAGGAATCTCAGTCGAGAGGAAAAGGCAGCGCAAGCCTGTGAGAGTGAATGACCGTTATTGTCCGAGCTGAGCGCCGCAACCCCTGCGAACAGAAACCGCATTGTTTGGAAGGACTGATTAAACTGCAGGTCTGAAAATGCACGTCGGCCCCTACGGGAGAGCGGTGCTAACTACAGCCTGTGACTTTTCCCCATGACACGGACCTTCTCTGGAGTGAGTTATGGTATTTCCGGGTCTCAGGCCTGAGAACTCTCACTGAGCTGACCTCATTGTGGTAAAATAATCAGAAACAGGTTCGCCATTGCCATCGATCTGAGCAAATCAGGAAAAAACTGTTTAAATCCAAGCAACCCAGCGAGGCTCAGATTTAATCTCAGTAGGAGGGCTTTGTGGTGAGATTGTGGGAATTGCATTACGAGGAACTCATTCCACACCCTTGTCTGAAACCTCAGCATCATTTTCTGCTGCTTAAAAAAATAATTCTGTCTAAAAGTAAAACATACCTGGCCCTGACCACGGTGGCTCGGAGGGTTGGGCACCATCCAGCAAACCAAAGGGTCATGGGTTCGATTCCTGGTCAGGGCACATGCCTGAGTTGCAGGTTCGGTCCCCAGCCCAGGTGCATGCAGGAGGTAACCAATCCCTGTTTCTCACATCGATGCTTCTTTCCCTCTGTTTCGCCCTCCCTCTAGGATCAGGAAAAAAGAAATGTAAAAATGAATAAATAAAGGTAAATTAAAGCATGTCTGTTGTAAACTCATTTCACATTTCAAGTGTCCCGAGCAGCGCTGAACCACAAGGCCCTGGGTGAGTACAGAAAAGAGTTGAGAGTGAGGGGGGTCTGCCTTGAAGCCCCCACGGGACCTTGCAGGGCTGTTTAAAACCCCAAGGTGTTGTATGTCAGTTTTGCCTTAAAAAAAAAAGTAGACATTTGTTTACTCACAAAATCCAAGTCCTGCAGACAAGAAAATAAACATGCATCCAGGACCCAAAAGATGTTGAAAATAAAACCCGCCGTCCTAAAGACCACCCCCACCGTCAGATGGGAGCTATGGCTCCTCTTTTCTCATGTCTAACTCTCAACTCTTCAATACCCAAATCTGTGTATCCTCCGGGTCTGCCCTTCCTTCCTTCCTCCCTTCCTCTTACCCACGTCAAGCCAAGAAACCTTTACCACGGCCCATGAAGCCCCAGGCACCGTCCTGGGGGCAGAGGCACAAGGACAGGGTCTGCAGGTCTGCCCTTCTCAACAGCCATCCTCTGACAGAAATCGGAGGAAGGCCCCCCTGGAATCCAGCTGCCACCTCCCCTCTGGGTGGCATCCACCCTAATTAACACCTCTCGGTCCACCCCGACCCAGCCTGAGTGGGAGCCCTCAGAGCCTGGCTCCAGCCCACGCGGCTGCGGTGGGACCGGGACACTCGTGCCTTTGGGTGGGGCCTGGGACAGCCTGAGTCTGAGGGTTCTTTCCTAAAATACTATATCTGAGTAGGACTAACATAGGAAAGGGGGGCTAATTGTTTATATACTGATCCCTGTAGTCTGTAATTATTCCCTCCCCCCACCCGGAGGAACACATTGGCCAGAAGTCAAGGGAGCAAGATCTCTGAGAGAAAGAGCAGCCCCCCACCTCACCCCACAGAGCAAGGGGCTCACCGGTGACGATGGACCCCCAGCTGCTGCACCCCTCACTCTCAAGAACAGCAAGAAAGATAATCTCCCCGGCATGCATGTATTCATCTATTTCTTCACTCAGCCCAGCATGGAATGGGGGTTCAGAATCCAACAGCCCGGATGCAGATGCCGATCGCGACACCTGCTTGCTCTCTGGTGGCCGGGGGAGCATGGCTCAGGCCTTCCGCGCCCCATTCCCCGCTGCGGCGTGAGGCTCTTTCTCACCTGCACCCCACAAGGCTGCTGGGGGCAGTGGAAGAGGCGAGGCAAAGGAAGGACTCGGGAACGTGCCCAGTGGAGGGTGGGAAGTAAATACAAGGTGTCTCTCATTAACTAGGAAAGTTTATCAAGTTCCCGCTATGTTGCGTCCCAGGACCACGGCCCTTCCTCACAGCCTGTTGGCCGGGATATAAGAGAACCACACAAGATGACCAGGACAGCCATCGGTGCCCGGGAAACAGGGAGGATGGACATCCAGGTCGGTCAGGATAGAGGAAGGGACTCAGTGAGGACTTCCCAGAGGGCGTGACCCACACTCTGACTTCCTACTGACAAATTAAGACCCTGCTGGGTGAGGACAAGTGGGGAGAGGCCAGGAGAGAGAGCTCCGGAGGACAGGGGCCTCGGCTGGTGCTTCTGTAAGGTGGAGCGGACCATGGAAGACCACCGGTGCAGAGGACACAGCTGCACCAAGAGGGGTCGGCTCTTCCGTCCTAAGGAAACGGAACCTGATGCCGAAGGCCAAAGGGAGGACCTGAAGAATTTTAAACAAACTGGCCCCACCAAGGGTAAACAAACCAGCTTCCTACGCTCCCTCAGCTCCAGTTTCTATAGCGATTCTGAAAGAAAACTTGCGTTTTTCTTGTGTTCACTCCAGTATCTGTAGCAACCCCTGTCTGGGCCCTGAGTCATGGCCAACTGCCCCTGAGGCGGCCGTTAGGACTTTGCACAGGCCGCTGGCCAGGTGACAAACGCTGCTCCTGCAGAACATTTCCCCGTTTCCCTCCTTGTTTTGTGTAGTCATTCCCAGAAAGGGCCCACCGATTGTCCCTCATCTGGGGCCCCGATGTGGTGGGACATGTGGCAGGGCTTCTGCGGCCTTTCGGACAAAGCACTTGGCTGAGCTATCAAGTCTGTGCAAGTGTCATCAGCAGATTTATTTGAGGAAATGTATTTATGGGACTCAATAGCTGTTCTAAATGGGGCCATTATCTGGCCTTCTTGCTGCTGCTATAAATGTCCCTCCAGAGCCTGGGTACCCACAATAAGTCCATAATGCTTCCCGGACGTGACTTTGAGACAATATTTATGCCGGTTCCAGTCAGTGCACGCGCATGTGCCTGGGCAATTTCCGTCGTGTTTCTTGAATGCGGAGGCACACACTCAATGCCAGACACTTTATTAAATGTTTCCAGGGCAATTGAAGGCACGAAGAGGAGGGAAAACAGAGATCTGATGAATAGCCAATGGAGACGAGGGTTAAAAATGCAACCCTAAATTATTCGTTGCTTGGAATAGGCCCAGGAAAAATCATAACGGCACATCCCAGAGCCACTCAACGGGGCGCCCTCCCCTCTGGTCCCTGGGTTCGCTCTCCACTGGAGTGTATGAGGAAGAGCCCCATTGCGTGGGCACTTCCAGGGGACCACCTGCAAGGAATAGGAGGCCGAAACCTCTCTTGCTGAGCACTCTGAAGGCCAGGGATAGCTGCATCTTTATTCAAATGGAAACTCGAGATCCCGTGGGTCTAGATTGCACTCTGAGACATGGCTGCTTTGAGATTTCTTACTGAATGTCTGTGCCAAACCCGAAAATACCTTCTACACCTTCTTGGTGGGCTGCCTCACCTCCAAAGCACGTATTTTAGATTCTCGAAGTGTGTGCCTGGTTTATTTATTTTAAAAACTGTATATGGATAGGCATAAGCCTGTACACCCAGAAATACAGAAATGTAGTAAATATCCATGCAGTTGGGTGCCTCTGACTGGTATCTAGGGAAATTTAATGAGGAGAAATTACTATTGAAAAAATTAAATTACTACAGAATTTTCCCACCCTAGGAAGAAAAAGAATCTCTCAAATTTGGTGGTGTATATGCTTTAGAAAACAAGTCCGGGCTCTTTGGTCAGAAAGGACGAAGCCCCCTGCCCAGTCTAGATGGTCTGACAGTGGTCAGAGGAGGGTGGGCAGTGGGAGAGAATGAAATTGCTCTGCTTGATGAAGGGAAATGCAGACACCGTCCTCTGGTGGTTCTGGAAGTTGGAAAGAGGAGCTGATGTGAAAGAGAAGGGTCTAGAAAAGAGGAGAGAAGGGTCTAGAAAAGAAGAGGAGGCACCAGCATGGGAGAGGGTCCGCCGAAGGGACTTGAGGGCTGGGGTGTTTGCTATTCAGCTGCAAGCTGTACTCTCTTCGGAGCAGCAGGAGTCGTCTGGGCCCCAAGCCATCCATCGGATTCTGGTCCTGTCGGCATTTTGGGAAATGAGGTGGCAGTGCAGTCGGGGAACAGGGAGCTGATTGAGGAAGTGAGAGAGTGGACAGGGCACCCAGAGTCCGGGAAACTGGAATCTGTAGGGAGAAACAAATGAGGAGTCCTCCGAAATCTTAGTGAGACTAGGAACATTCCCAGACAGAGCATGCCCCAGGGTCTCAAACCAGTTTGTCTGGATGTTAAAGGGAAAGGGTGTGTGTCAAAGGCTGGAGACCTAGGGTGACAATTAGTCATAATTACGTGGATCAAAAAGAAAGGAACCCACGTGGTTCATCAATTCCAGATTGGCTGCTCCGAGTTCCCATTGGGCACCAAGTCAACTAATGGCCCATGATGCGTTCTTTGGCTTTCTAAGAATGCTTTTAATGTTTTGTTGTTTCTCTACTAGAGAAAGCCTCTAGTAGACACAATTCCTTCTTTTTAATTCCTTCAGTTGATGAGGTGCTAGCTTCTTGTGTTCCCTAACTGAAGCCATTTTTTCGCCTTTCACAAATGCAACACGTAATGGCCCCATGTATGGAGAAAGGCGGAATGGGAATAAACAATTAGACTGTTTTCAAATGAAAGTGGTGCTATTGGCTTTTTACACGATCAAAGGAAGTTTGGAGGGAGATCCAAGATGGCAGAGGAGTTAGTAGAGCTACACTAACCTCCACCCAGGACCCATCTGGAATTACAACTAAATTGTGGAAGAATCATCCTGAACATTAGCCGGAGAAAAGCCTTACAGCCACGGACAGACAGAAGACACTACTTCACCGCAACATGACTGGCACGGGGTATGGAGGGGTGCGAGAAGGCTGCCTGGGCTCCCATGGGTGGCAGCTAAAGTGCTGGAGGGATATTTCAGTGCCCAGGGGGATCCCTCTGAGAAGTTTGGAATCTAAACCCCAAGCTGAGCTGCCCAGCCTAGAGCACCAGGGCCTGAAAGAAACCCAAATAACATCCAGCTGTGAAAAGCAGTGGGGTTTCTGTCCACCAGGGAGGAACAGCTGGAGATGCAGAGCCTCTTAAAGGGCCAATGCATAAGACTTCATTTGCAGCCATTTGCCCTGGGTTCCGGCAGAGGGACGGAAGCAAGGACTAGAGACACTTGAGGGGAGTCTGGGACTAATGGCTCTGGATAGAAAACTGAAGAGACAGCTGCCAGAATCCTGGGGCTGAGTCACTCCCCACACTGCAGATGCCATCCTTCTCAGGCAGTGCCTTCCTCCCTGAGCAGCATCAGCCGGAGGGGAAGCAATAGCCCCTCCCACAGGAATTGCTCTGCCCCACCTTGTGGTGCTTAAATTGGGTTGCAGATTATAGCTTCAGGCTATATCACTAATTAGTTTAACAACTAAGGCAGCTGTCTGGGAGCTCTGAGAATCCCTGGGCCCCGTGCTGCAAAAAGCCGGCCTTGGTGCACAGCCTGGGTCTCTGTGCATACAAACAGGCCCAAGAGAAGGAGCCACGCAGTGTGGATCGCTGGCAGCTCCAAACAGGCTGATCAGGGCCAGTCACACACGGTGTTTGACAAAGGCCTACACCAAAATCTTTGCAGATCTACCTAATACATAGAAACAAATACAAAGAAGCAGCCAAAATGGGGAGACAAAGAAACAGACCCCAAATGAAAGAACAAAAGAATTCTCCAGAAGAAGAGCTAGGTGAAATGGAGGCAGCAATTTATCAGATAGAATGTAATGATTGTAAGGATACTCAACAGCATTTTAAAAAGACATTAAAACCATAAAAACAGACTGATCATAAATAAAGAATGCAACATCCGAAATAAATAATACACTGGAAGGTATAACAGTAGGTTAGATGAAGCAGAGAATTAAATCAGTGGTTTGGAAGACAAGGTAGAAAAAACACCCAGGCAGAGCAGCAGAAAGGAAAAAACAATTTTTAAATGAGAAGAGCTTAAGTAATTTTTAAAACAAAATATTTTAAGTCAGACAATACAGAAATCTAGAGAAAAAAATACCTCAGGTCCCACTGCAGGTTTTTTCATTTTGTAAAAATTCTATACTAGTGTACTAGCTTCTATAGCTCTGTAATGCAAATATTTTTCATGTCAATAAATACAGATCAAAGCCCTGGCTGATGGTACAGTGGATAAGGTGCCGTCCTGCAAACCCAAAGGTCGCTGGTTCGATTCCCCAGCCAAGGCACATAACCAGGTTGCAAGCCAGGTCTCCAGCCAAGTCTGTAGCTGGAGGCAGGTGAAAGGCAACCATACATGGATGTCTCTCTCCCTCTCAGACTCCCTCCCTTCCCCTCTCTTTAGAAATAATAATAAATAAAACCTTCTTATAAATAAATAAATACAGATGATCATTTTAAATGGTTGCACAGTATTCTATTTCCTTAATTGACTTAATCAAGGTATCATTTTTAGACACTGTAGAAGCCATGAAGAGATAAATGCTCTCACCAGCATTTTTCGCACACTTGTCCAATTGTTTCCCTGGGATACATACTAGAAGAGGAAGGTGCTCACTAACTCAGAGCACATGTATTGAATGCTAGTAACACACATCTCAGTTAACACTGGGAGTACAAAGATGATCAAGATGGTCCCTCCTTCAGTGCTGCTAGTCTGGGAGGTAATTTAGGTATTAAACAAAGAAGTCCGATTAAATGAGATGAGTGTTTTCATGGAGGAAGTACAGAGTATCTTGGTTCAAAGGAAAGGCACTTTGCAAAAGGCTCTGGCTAACACCTTAGTTGTCTCCCCAGAAATCTTGTGGCAGGAGAAGTAACAATATATAGTTGATTCCAGTCGTCAAGCCATAGCGACCAGCAGAGAGGCCAAGTTCAAGGCAGCCCTTCGTGTGCCTGCAGCGCAGTCAGACCAGCCACGAGCTGCGTAGGAGCACTCTGCCCAAGGAAGCTCCACCTCGAGAGAGGTTGTTCCAAAGAACTAAGCCAAGGCCTCCTGAAATCATTGCCTTATTACAAGTGGAGTCTTCAAGGTACTGGTAAACATTATTAAGAGGGTAATAGCTACTTACCAGAAGCCTCAGAAAAACAGAAAGAGAAACACTGGCAGTCACTACCTACTAGAGATAATTAGGTGCTGAGGTAAAGCTTCCTAAAGTGTAGAGTGTAAGTAAGTAAATGAGAAAATTATGCAACGACCAACACTGAATTCACACACCGCCTTTCAGGAACAAGCAGATAGCATATCACTAATTATACGTGTACTGCAAACATTAGCTCTCAACCCCAGGAATTCAAGTCACATCAACCCCTAACACGCTCCAGCGTCTGTTCACCAGCCTAGGACGTAACCACGGAAAAACAGAACTGGAAACCGAACTGCCCAGGCTGGTGGTCTGCCCAGGTCCACTTCATTGGACAGGTGCCACATTTCTGCTTTGTCTAACATGCCTGAAATGGAGCTCCTACGGTGTGTGCAAGGTCAGAAGATCCATTGACCCAGGAAAATGTCGGAACCAGTTGGAACTACAATCAAGCTACATGATTTTAGACATTATGGGAGATTTATTCCAAGATGTTTCCCAAGAAAACATTTACCCTGTTTGTTTGTAAACCAAAGCATTGGACCAATTCTGGAGCCTCAGCAGAGCCCCGGCACCGTCAAAAATCGGGAAACAGAGGACGTTCGAAGGTCAGGATCAGGAAAAGGACATGGCCCCTGGTCCCCGACAGGGACATCTGGCGGGAGGGCAGGGGGAAGCCCTGGGCTGGGTTCTGATGAACACAGGGTAAATGGTTAGAGGGTGCTGGCATTCTGAGAAGGCAGTGCTGGCCACAGGGGTGGCCTGTCCCACCACTGAGGAAGAGGACCATAAAGGAAACTTTGATGTTTTTATTTAAGGCTTCTGCTCAATAATTCAACACAAAGATCAATTAACCTATGAAGCCATCCAAATGCATCAGGGCTAGAATAAAATTGCGTACTTTTTAAAAAAAAAATAAAATACTTCCCTCTTTTTTTTCTATGAAAGATTTTATTCATTATTTTCAGAGGGAAAGGGAGAGAGGCAGAGCGGGAGAGAGAGACATCATCATGGTTGCCTTTCACCTGCCTCCAGCCACGGACCTGGCTGGAGACCTGGTTTGCAACCTGGTTATGTGCCCTGGCTGGGAATTGAACCAGCAACCTTTAGGTTCGAAGGCTGGTGCCTTATCCACTGTGCCACCAGCCAGGGCTAATTATATACTTTTAAGACATTATTCAACACTTGGGAACTATTCACGTTTTTTGCTAATTGGCATTTCCCCACAATCAGAGGAAGGAGTGAACAGGCAAGCCATCCAAACTGAGGAGAAAACTGTTGAATTTGTTGGCATAAAGTTGTTGGTAATACAACCTTATTATTCTTTTAATGTCTGTGGGACCTGCTGTGATCATCCTTTCCTTCCTGATAGTGGTGATTTGTATTCACCTACGTTGTACCATAGACCAGCACGTCATTTATTTTTATTGCTGCATAATATTCCATTGTACGTGTGTATCCCATGTTACGCACCCATTTGCGTTGTTAACATGTGTTGGCTCTTACAAGGTGATGCTATAAACATTTGTGTACACGTTCTGTGGCGGATTCCCCCACCTTTGACATTGGTTGGCCCCTTTGATCCCAATTACCAACCTCTTTCCTTTCCTCGGCTGTGGAACTAGATGAGAGCCTCTTGGTCCTTGTCCTGGGAGGTAAGCAGATGGTGTCACCTGAGCTGGACTAAGTCTGGGAGGATACCTGGAAGCTCTCAGACACCTGGACACTCCGGCATCGTGGAGCTGCCGCACAGGGGCAGAAAAGGACCCAACAGGTACAGGGTTTCATAACTTGTTGAAAACTCATGCGTAAGAATTCTCATGCGATAGGTAATTATCTGATTTATGCACAAGTTGTGAAGGTGGTGCAACGTGCCTGCTTAGCTCTGTTCGTGTGCACACTGCACACTATTCTGCCTGGAAATCTTTAGGAATAGCTTGTTAAATTTCAAGGGAGACTTCACCCCTTAGCCCCATCTCCTCCTCCGAAATCTGCTTTAACTCCAAAGGTCAAAATGGCAAGAATGTAGTTTTCTTTCACATTTATATTGCTCACCTCACCCAGAACCGCGTCTGAAGTCTGCAAAGGTTCCTCCTATTAGATGAGAATTTGGCAAACCCCTCAGTTTTTATTTTCCTTGTAAAGGACTTGCGGGTAAGGTTGTTGAAAGAACGCTATGTGGGATAATAGACTGGGTCTTGAATTGACTTAATAAGCAATGAAAGGAAGGAACAGAAGGAGGTTAACTACGTGTGAAGTTATAGATGTTTTGGTGTCTGGAGTCTGGAGTCCATGTAAATAATATATGACCTCACTGTAAATATTAACTCTGCTAAAGTCTAGGTCTTGAAACACAAATTACTGGCGTGCCAGGGAACCAAGAGACGCTCAGCCCTCAGTGATCGTCCAACACCAGCTCGGGACACATAGGGCCCACGGGACTCCTGGACTGTGTCCTCCTGAAGAGTCTGGTCTTCCATGTTGAATAGTTTGTAAAGGACAAAAGAAAAAGAACCTTCTCCGCATAAAGTAAAAGGTAAAACACTCTAGCCATTCATCTTTTAAGAGCAATTACAGTAATTGCTACTGACCTGGAGTCTCCAGGCTATTAAGTTTTCAGTAGGTAATATTTTTTAAGGTAATAAAAGTGGTTTGACCAAGGCTATTAGGCCTAGAGGCCAGGCTTGTCTGGGGACACATGAGCCACACATGTCCTCCCACCAACGGGAACCCAGCCTGACTCTGGTCTCTGCTGGCCTCTCTGAAAACACCAACAGCCTCGGCACCTCCCGGTGGGGCAGCTCCTGGGTGACCAGGCTCCCGGCCTGGCTCTCTGGTGAACAGGGCGACCGCTCTTTCCAGTGATGTTCCTGATGCCTGGGGTTCCCAACCTAAGGGACAGTCACCCATGCCTGCGGGAGAGGACCTCAGAGCCCTGCTTCAGCGCCGGGACTTTACAGAGTGTATTAAAAGAGAGGTGTGGGAACCCTGCCACGGGGAGGGGCATAACGGTGGGAAGAAGGGAAGAGACTAGTGGAAGAAGATGTATGAATGACCCACGGGCATGAACAACCGGGCGGGAATTGGCGGTGAAAGCGGGGGATGGGCTGGGGGGAGGAGGCCCACCCCCCGAGGGAAAAACTGGGACCACTGTAGCGCAAGAGAAATAAGTAAAATGAGTAAAAAGGTGAAAAGACCAAAATAAAACAGAGGTTTTGATCTTTGACTCACAGCGAGACACGTGTGCGTGCCGGAGACAGAGATGGCCCAGGGGTCTGGCCCAGCCTCGCCCTGCGCACGGGTCCCTTCCAGGAAGCTCCTGGCTTGGGAAGGATCTCTGCCCAGTCCCCTGGCCAGCTCCCCAGTGGGACCGGCGAGTCCCCTCCTGGTGGCTCCTCCACTGCACCATAGACGCTCTGCAGAGCCCCTGCGTCTGTCCCCTGGGGACAACACAGGGTCGTTGTCCAAGCCTCTTACACGTAGCTGTTTCTGATAAGCTTGTTGTCAGCTTCCGCTTCTCAAAAACTGACAACTGCCTGTCCAGGGGTTCCTTAAGGGACACATGTCAGTTAGGTGGTCACTTAAATGATAACTGGTTGCAGCGGTCTGTCTCCCAGCAGTCTTTCTGCAGATCATGCGATGGCTTTTATCCACGTTTTGGGTGAGTCGGGGGAAGAAACAGAATGAAGGCTCCTCACTGGTCAAGGGGGAGCCGCTGACCCAGTCTAGAAACCAAGGCCCAAAACAAGCCAGGGCGTCACCCAGGGGTGAAAAGATAAAAGGCCACTGGGTGGGGCCTCTGACGCACAGGGTGTTGGCCAGGCTTCATTCCTTGGGGAAACCGTTCTTGAATCACACCACGCAGGGCGCTCAGTGTACCCTTTGGCTGCTCCAGACTTCTCGGGGTTGTCCGCTCAGAGGGGTACCAGGAGTGACTCTGGAAGGATCCCGGGCAGTACCCCAGGAAAGCCGGCTCTGAGAGCCGGGTGCCCTGCACAACGCCCACTTCTCTGAGGCTGGGACAACGACTGTGGGTCCTCGGGAGGCCAGGAGTGTCCTTCGTTCAGCCCATGGGTCATCGGTCATTAGGAAGCACCTGCCGTGAGCTGCACCGAGACCAGCATGGCCAATTCAGCTGAGCCTCACAGTCCCCTCATCGGGGGCCGCTGGGAAAGGGGTGACCGCAACCTAGAATGTTGTGGTGCACAGCCAGAGAGGTGACCGGAGGTCATGTTGCAGACACTGTCTTCTCTCTTTGCTATGGTTCCTGATCCGGCTCTTCCGTAGGATGCCCCACCCCCACCCCCACCCCGCTTCCCTCCCAGGGTCCTCTGCAGATCCCAGTGGTCTGTGAAGACACAGGCCACCTGTTCTCTCCAGAGTGTCCCCACCCACGACGCAGCTCTTGGCCACCAGCGTCTGAGATGTTCCTTTCCACGTGTCCCAAGCTGCCTCTGGAACAGCATACCTCCTCTGCTGGAATTGTGGCAGGAGGACCAAGGACAATCTCGCTGCCAATTTCGAGCCTCTACTATGTATTAAGACCCCTGGCTGGGTGCTTTATGCACAGTACCCTTTAGGCTGACCTAGCCCAAGGAGGCAGGCATTAATCCCAGCCGTGCGATAAAGGAGAATTTGAGAGTTAATAACATTTTCCCCAGGTTTCATAATTAATATGTTGCAGAGCCACGTATTAATTATGCCTCAAAGCCTATTTAATTCAAAGGAAATCGTTAGAAAACCAGAAGACTAGAAGGGCCTGTGATCTGGGTAGAAATAGAAGCTGAATGGAAAACATCATGCATTTTCCATTTTCCAGAAGTATGGTATGTGAGCCATTCTGTACCCATCGAGAGGACACTCTTGGGGAACCACCTAGAAAGCCCTAGTTTCAGGGGTTAGAGAAGAGGGCCGGTCCTCCGGGGTAGGTGCCCTCACTCTATATCGTAGTGACAAGCTTGCTTTGACATGTCATTTCCGAAGAAGAACGCATGTGTTCCGCACATTCGCATATTAATGTGCCCAGGACTTTGCGCCGAATGAGAATGCAGCCTTTCACTGCCATGTGGCAGGTCTTCGAAACTTTGGTATCCCCTCACGTCACCTCTAGCAAAGTCACTAAAACCCAGGTACACATCCTGCTTTGTTGGGTCCTTGTCACTCCAGCTCCAGGGAGGAGAAACAGCCAGAATTTACTGACTCCATTCCTGCTCACCTGGGAAAGGGGAAAAAGGAAATGGAGTTTTCTTTGGTTACTTAACGCTCCCGGCTAATTAAGTAGGAATTGGTGTTTGGACTCAGGAAAATAAATCTACGGGGAGGGGAGTGTGTTTTAGGTAAACCTTGCACTTCCAACCCAATCCTCCAGGCTTTTTTGTTTTGTTTTGTTTTGTTTTAAGAACAAACTGCGCATAACCCTGTGGGATATTTGAGGAGACTCGGACCAGGTAATTCTAAGCCGTTGGCAAATGTCACCGTGTCTTGAATAAAAGTTAAACAAAATGCGGGTATAATTTGCAAATCTGCAAATGAACCAGGTCATCTACTGTAGATATTCAGCAGCCATGGGCAGGTAAGCCATGACGGCCCATGACAATCAGAATGTATGTTTGGTTTGAAAACTCTGAGTGGTCTGAGTTCTCCATAACAGTCCTGCCTGGGATTTTATTTTTCTCATGCTTCTGTATAGAAATCACTGGATGTGGTATTTACCCAACATACTTCAGTGACCATCTGGGAAATAAAGCGTCCTGCTTACCCGTGGGCAAGAAGCAAGAACCCCCAGGTCTGCCTTAGTCAGATGATGGGAATGTGGATCCTGTCTGCCCCTCACAGATGGTATCTGACCTGCGCTCACTCAGCAAGATAGGAATCACATTTTCAGGGGGAGCCGGGGCTTCAAGTTGGAAAGGCCAGGAGGGGACACCACGCTGGCCCCAGCCCCCAGCTCACCCCAGCTGGCTCCACACCCGCCCTCATGACCACCTGGTCTCTCTGATGCCTCCTGTTGGCCTGGCCTGACCCGGCCTGGTTCCTGTCTCCTCCTTTGGCATATTTACCAAGTTTCCCATGTCTCACAAGCCTAGCTCCTCTGCAAATACCCTGGCTCTCTGGCGAAAGCCCCAGGAAAGCTCTCATTCACCCACACAATTGCTCAGTGACCTGAATGCGCTGACTTTTAGGTGCCAGAGATGGAAGGACAATAATTAATTGTAAGACCGTATTAATCCGTCTCTCCAAATACAAGAGAGGCAAGGAGCCAAGGCTACTTAGCCATTTTTTTGGGTGGTTTGCATCTAAATGAACGTGGTCACCGCTTTCAGCAATGGTCGTGAACGTTTTCTGCGTGCTTATCAGCCCTACGGCACGATATTCAGCCCACCTGGGGCTTCGCACAGCATAGAGGATGAGAAATTTCTGCTCTCCACCAGCGTATGATAATAAGCAAGCTGCGGCAATTAATTAGCAACTGTTTACGGAGTGCCTGTTTAGCCCCAGCATTGCACCAGGAGCTGGTACACCACAGCTCAGGGGTCGTAGGAGAGGCTGCGGACAGGCAGAGGCGGGGTCTGGCCTTGGAAGACTGCCAGGGGTCGGGGGGTACATACTCCAACCCCCCAACATCTACTATCAACTCTCCACAGTGTCCAACAAGGGGCAGCACCCTGGAAGTGCTTGGAAAGACACAGGAGCATTTCTTATTTGTTTCTGGTTATTAAAAATTAGCATCTAACGTCTGGGGTCAGGGATGCTAATAGTCTACAGCGTGTTCGACAGTCCCTCGCAACCCAGAACTTTGCCACTCAGAATGCCTGTAGGACCCCTGTTCTCTTCAGAACAAGCATTGCTATGAAGAGGCTTGTAGGCACACACATGTACGCACACATGAACGTATGTCCGCACTGGGGCTTTGTCAAGCCACGGCTGCCCCAAGCTACACCCAGGTGAGGCTGTGACAAGGTTGGTGGCTGCCAGCCAGACTCAGAGTCAGCCTCCTGCCTGCCTCTGCTGGTGACCGACACCTGTCTCCGTGTTTCCATGTCTCCCTTCGTAGGGAGGAGAGCAACCAGCCCCACGTGGGGAGTATGGGGATATGCGAAGGTCTGAGAACAAGACCGTGCGATTTAAAAAAACAAATAAAAGAGGCTTCTAAAGCAAAAGTGCTAGAATCCATCATCATAACCAGAAGAGATCACGGGTCATTGGGGTTCCAGGGTATGAAGCAGAGAATACAGAACTGGGGTGCTTAGCTTTCAGCGGTAGCCATCCTGGAGGGGTGACCAGGTTCTCGGGCCACTCACATCGGTGACCTACAGCTGCAGGTCAGCCAACAGCTGGCTGGTCGGTCCACAGCCTCAGCCACGCCTGGCCATTCCTGCGGCCTAATTGGGGTTCCAGGCTCCGGTTTGGGACCCTGGCTCCCCAACTTAAGATGACCTTGGACAGGTGATTTAGCCTCCATGTCTCAGTGTCGTCATCTATAGAGAGCAGATGAAAGCAGGACTGCCCTGCAAGTGTTAGGGTGGGGACATGTGCTAACACATCTGCAGTGCCGGTGACAGGCAGGGGTGCTGGCACGGGGGGGAACCCCCTTGCCTGTGGGAAAGGGGGAGCAGTGTCTCTGCTCAGGACAGCGTCCAGTCCAAGTTTCAGTCACTGCCTCCCTCCTGGTGAGACTCCTGCGTGAGACAATTCCGTGTTCGTCCTGGGAGAACTCAGAACCAGGAATCGCTGGCTATTCATCACTTTCATTGGCACGTTGAATCGTCGCTTTTACGGCCAGATGCTTCGCACGGCATATTTTCCTGCTGACGGTTCGAGAACTGATGCTGACGGTCCCCCATTTTTCCTGTCTCACAAGCCAATGGGAAGCAATAAAAAAAGGACATGACCAAAGACCTCTTAACGATGGATGAAAGAAGGAACTCTTGTGGGCATTCTGCCCACTGTCTTGTTGGAAACAAGTCATGTCCACATTTATTCTTCTGCCAGCATCTCCTGTGGCAAACGCCATGGTCCCCGGCAGTATTTCAACGAGCTCAGTCCTGACTTGACAGTGGCGCCAGGTAGCAAAACTACTGTTCTCCAAGGTGGGCAGGAGATGGAAGGCTCATATGCCAAATGGCTGGTGTGACGTTTGAGGGTCTCTTAGGTACTTGGCTGGGGAGCAGAGCCATGAATCACTAAGACTTTCGAAATGTCTTTATGACACCCATTTTTTATAAAGCATCTTAGGAAGGAGACAGTTATCACATGAAGAATTTCAACTCGCGTGTAACTCTGGTGCTATTCTGGTCCACGAAACCCAGATACATTTGATAACGTGATGAAAACATAGCTATTGGCCATAAATATGGATTAAAAATTCTTGTTTTCAAATTTGGAAGTTCCTGCTCCTAATACCAACCCTCCAGATTTGCAAGGAAGAACCTTATAAATCAACAAAAATTCATGTTCAAGTATATTAACACAATTATAAAGCATAGATGAGACAACATGTATACAACATAACATAAAATTATTAGCCCTGGCTGGTGTGGCTCAGTGGATTGGCACCAGCCTGCGAACCTAAAGGTCGCTGGTTCGATTCCCAGCCAGGGCACATAACCAGGTTGCAAGCCAGGTCTCCAGCCAGGTGTGCAGCTGGAGGCAGGAGAAAGGCAACCAACCATGCAGTGATGCTTCTCTCCCTTTTTTCCTTCCTCCCTGCCCTTCTATCTGAAAATAATGAATACAGTCTTTTAAAAAATACATAAATAAAATAAAACGAGTAGGCATGCAGCTTTGAAGAGGACCTCCTGCTAGGGGTTTCATTTTCATGATAAGAGGACCCAGTTCTACCTTTGCTGTTCCCTAACCCATTACCCTTTTAGAGCCCACTCTTTCAGGAAGCATTTACATAAGGACATTTTGCCTAGGGAAAGATAGCTAAAGAACTACAGGCTCAATACGCTGTCCCAGTGTGATAACCTGCAGGCCAGTTACATAAAAGAGGTGACAGACTGGCTCAGACAGCAGGACCTAGAGCCTGGAGCCTGGAGATGCTTTCTTATCTAACAGACCAGCAACTGCCCGGTGACAGCCAACAGCTGTCATGCAGCGTGAGGGTTCCGGTGACCCCAGATCTTTCGAACTGTCACCATAAGCCAGGCTAGCTGCATGGGGCAGGCTAACACAGTCCCTGACTGAGGCCACATCACAGACCTAGCAGAGGATGGGGTTTCAAAGGATAAGTGATAGTAGCCTATAAATAAACGTGTAAGCCCATTTGAACCTGCAGCACAGGTTAGATTTGTCCTGAGCGAAATGTCTCAGATTAAAGAAGCCGACGCTTCCTACTTCCTTCCTGTTCCTCCTTTCCTCTTTCCCTTTCCTGTACCTTAACTTTCTTCTTCCAGATCCGTTTTCTCCTTGGCCAGGTTGGTCATATCTGGATACAAGCAATTCTTAATTATCTGAGCTAGTAGTTTATATTTGGTTCTGAAATGCATTTTTCTATTTTCTTAGTTTATTGGCACTATTATCTTTAGGTTAATATTAAAATTAGTCTTAAGGAAGCAACGCCACCCTGTGCTAACACCCAGCAGGACCTCCTTTCTGTCACAGAAACGCCCTGCCGCTTTTCAGGCCTGTCTGAAGACACAGCTCCTGCCTTCAAGTGCCCAGGCCTATTTTGGGTCTTTTTTGGGTCTGATCGCTGGAATACCTGATCTGCGGGCTGATGGTGGAAAAAGCTTCCAGCCTCATCCGCATCTGCTCTTCTCAAACGTGTCCATCTTTCCATGTTCAAGAGCTAGACAGCATCGTTTGTATAAACCAGGAGTCATGCCCTTGAAACAAACAGACCAAGAGCTGGAGAACACCTTGGGTCCCACCAGCCCAATGTGAACCCTTAAGGAAATAGGTTCCCTCATAAGCAGATATATGAGTAGAGTGAGTGAGGCAAGGGAGGTATAAACTGGAAGAAAGTCAACGAATACTCTGAGAGTGAAGAAACGTCATCAGGGGGTTAGTGGCTACTCAGGGTCCGCATGATCCAGGAAACAAAGACATGTGAGCTATTACTAAGATGTCTTATTAAAATAATAATTTGTAAGCCCTGGCTGGTAGCACAGTGGCTGGGGCACCGGCCTGCAAACCCAAAGGTCGCTGGTTCTATTCCCAGCCAGGGCACATAACCAGGTTGCAAGCCAGGTCTCTAGCCAGGTCGGTCTGTAGCTGGAGACAGGTGAAAGGCAGTCATACATTGATGTCTCTCTCCCTTCCCCTCTCTAAAAATAATAACAAATAAAATCTTTTTTTTTATAACAAATAAACAAATAAATAAAATTGAGCTGTGGCCTTAAGGATGGTCTAGAACACGGAGCAGACAAGAGGCTAGGAGATTACCAGTGTGCTACCGCAATACAATAGTAAGAGGGTGGACAGCTGGGGCAGGTTTTAAAGAAAATTGGGCTATCAGAAGGGGCTGTGGAAGCACAAGGGTGGACTGGAACGGCTAAGGGGAGAAGGGCCCTCGGGTCCTGGAGAAGCGCTTGAACCGTCAAGCCTTGGGGACTGCTCCCGTGGGTGCCTGCAGAGGGGACGCTGGGCTCCTGAGACACTGAGGCAAGCACGCGGGGCTGGGCCGGGGGAGCAGGCGGGTGTGAGCAGGGTAAGAGGCAGTTGGTGTGAGCAGGGGTGAGGGCTGCGGAGGGTGCAGAACTTGGGTTCTGTGCTGGGCAGAGTGGCTCGTGGTTAGTGAGCAGAGGCTCTGTGAACCAGCGGAGTGGGGAAGGAGGGTACTCAGGGCGGGACCCCTGAGACGACCCTGCAGTCCGCCGCCATCCGGACCAGGTGGGAGAGGAAAGAGGCAGGAGTTGCCCGCTGTGAGGGCAGAGAGCTGGCTGTGAGAGCAGCGGAAACCAGGGGACGCCCGCTGGCCCCGGGGTTGGAGAGTTGAGGCTGAGGGCTACGGACTTAGACACAAATGGAGCTTCTGGCCTTCAGTGATGGGGCAGCCATTGCCCAGCCATGCCCCTCTGTGCTCCCCCAAGTCCAGCTCCTCTGAGTCCCACCAGGAAGGCCATGCCCCCCAGGCCCGCGGAGCTCCTGCACCCAGCGGCTGCAGACCTGCTCCAGGGCCTTCAACCAGCAAGGCCAGGAACTCTGTCCTCGATCCTCCATTTGTTAGTGAGTTAAACAGAGCGTGTGTGTAGAATGTAAGCGTGTGTGTTTCATTCCCTTGATTTAAAAATGCACATCGTGCCTACTGGGACGCAGGGCTGAAAGAGGCTGCGGGGACACCCAGGAGACGTCATCAGAGAATCAGCCAGCAGGCTTTGCAGGAGTCAGCCAGCCCCAGATTCCAGGGCAACAGAGACTCCTAGCGATGCCAGTGATGCCAGTGTGGCTGGCAGAGCCTGTGCTGCTTCTCTGAGAGGCGCACCACCCAACGCCGTCCGCCCACCACGCACGGGGACCACGGACGTGGGGCCACACCTACTCCTATCATCTGAAAGGTCCCCAAGAGACAGGCTCATGACGGATGACAACCTGCTACTAAAGACACACTAAGTCTGTGCTCTAGGCCAGGCGTGGTTTTAATAGCTACGAGTTACCTCACTTACCCCTACCTCATGCCTCCAAGCCAGGGGCTGGTGTGCGTGTGTGTTGGAGGGGTGGGGGGTGTTCTACTGTTATCCCCATTTTACAGATGAGGGAATGGAGACACAGAGAGGTGAAGGAGTTGGCCCAAGCTCACACAGCAACTGACACAGACCCTCCTTGCCCACCCCACCCTGTGAATGGCGAAGCCAGAAACCGGCGTGACAGAACTGTGGGTGCTTTCCTTTAGAGGAATGGAGAAGAGAGAACTGTTTCTCATCATGAAACTACTCCCGGAAAACAAGGGGGGAAATGGACAAGCCTAAACACAAAAATTCTTGAAATCAGTTTGGCTTTAAAATAACATAAAAATTTAAAAACTGGGGAAATATTCATGATACATATTAGGAACGAATGGCTACATTGACTAATATTCCAAAAACTCTTAGGGTGGACGTTACAACAAGGCGTTTTCCAGAGAAGGAACTAAAAAAGGACGATAAGCCAATGAGGGAGATGCTCAGCCTCATTTACACTTTTTAAAGGTTCATCAAGCGAGCTGAGGGAGGGCACTTTTCACCTATAATGTTTGCAACTACCTCCATCTCAGTTCCGAACCTAGAAGAGAGTTTCCTCTCTTCCCGTAGTTGGACCTGGTCACTGGGTAGCCAGAAACTGACTCCCTTCACCCCCCTTCTTCAGCCTCCCTTTCTGCATCCAGCCTCCCTTGCACTGCGTCCCGGTCCCACTACTGCTTGGACTCTGATGCCCTGCGCTGGCCACTGCCCCCTGCCTCCTACACGATGTCCCCTCACCCTACATGGGAGCTCCTTGCTTCCCCCCTCCCCCCACCAACCCACACAAGAATCGACCAGTGGATGCATGGATAGGTGGGAAAACAGACGAATGTTTCTCTCTCTCTCCCTCCGTCTCTCTCTCTACCTCAAAAGTCAATAAAGAACACCTGGCCAAAGGTACTAAAAAATGGGACCCTAGAGTGGGTGCTCGTCCACTGTCAGAGGAGCCTCATCCCACAGTCTCCTTCCTCGTCCGTCTCCTGCCCACCTTCCCCTGGGGCTCTCCCTTCCTTCCTCTTTAAAAAAAAACATTTTAAATCTGTTTATTGAGTTTTCGAGAGAGAGAAATATTAATTGATCACCTCCCATATGTGCCCTGACTAGGTATTGAACCCACAACCCTGGTATGTGCCCTGACCCCCGACCTTGTGGGGTACAGGATGACACTCCGACCAACTGAGCCACACTGGCCAGGGCCTTCTTCCCAGATTATCAAACTCTTACCCCCCATCAAGGACCAGCTGAAAATCCCCGCCGCCGTCTGAGCTGGGACGGAGCTTCCTGAGACACACCTTGTCACAAGCTCCTCTGGTCAGCGTTCCATGGGGGTGAAAGAGAGCCCCACAGAAATGATCCCTGAACCCCAAGTGACTTCCACAGGTGCCCCCCAGACTCTCGGTCCCTTTGGGTGGAAACACTTCCACGATAAATGTTCACCTTGTCCGCTGTGCTTGATAAGTGCTCCGTGGGTGACGGCCCCTCTGGGCCCCCGGTCTGAAGGGGGCAGAGGGGTCTGTGTGCACGGGAGGAAGACATGAACCCCGTGCTCGCAAGGGGGAGAAGGCCGCGGGGGAAATGAGCCTGACTGGCCCCACTGGCGGTGGACAGTTTCCTGCAGTTGTTGGCCGTGAGCCTCTCACCCCATGAGCACTGTCTCCCCCTCTGCCTCCCTCCCTTCCCCTCTCTTAAAACTAAAGAATAAAATCTTGAAAAAAGAAAGAGAGAAAGAAAGAACAAAAACACTGGCATTTATCTCCCCATCCTCCCGTCCACCCTCCCGGAAGGGACGTTGTTCAAGCTACAGGCCCCTTCACTTCATCTGCAAGCCTGGCCGCCCCGAAGGGAAGGAGTCCTGAAGTCGGGGTGGGAAAACAGACGGGTGTGGGGTCCTGTCCTTCTGGGCCAAGTCTTGTGACTGTCCCCACGCAGTCTTGGCTTGAAGGGATGGAGGCAAAGAGCCACAAGGGGCACGAGGAGGGAGGCGGGAGCGTGGTGAATGGGGAAAGCCGGCACCCTAGCTGTGCTGCTTGAAAACAAGGCCCCAGACTGACGCCCCTCGATGAAGGGGCGGGGTCCCTGTCCTCCGCTCTTGGACGGGAGCCTGGCGACTATCCGGGCTAAGGCCCTGCGAGGGTGGGCGGGCTGTCTCGCAGCTGCCCGTCACCGTGCCCTGTGGCCTTGAAGGTGCATGTGCACCGGGCGGCATTTGCTCGCTTTCACCCAGATGGCCTTTTACAAACCAATAAACAGAGCGTTTTAAAGTAAAAATAACTTTTCTAAATATGCTTGTATTTCGTCTTTATATAAGAGAAAGAAAACAGCCACTGTCCACGTAAAAAATGGCTGTGGAAGGGGGGTTGGCCCCACTCCCCTCAAGCTACCCGAGCGCCCCGTGACCTGCGTGTCCTGTTTGGACTGGACAGAAGCTGAAGGCAGGGCCTTGTCATCCTGGCTCCTTCAGCGCCACCCGGTGGCCTCGGGGCGGCAAGTCGGGACGCGCTGGCAGAGACCCAGTGCGACAGCCCTTTGTCTCCAGAAGGCGCTTTTCCTGTTGCCACCCGGAGAAGAGCAATCGTGGAAACAACGCCTGATTTTTTATAGCGACAGTGGGAAGAACCAGAGCTCTTCCTTCCCCCAGGACCCCCAATGCTGGCCGGGTGGGGCATCTTGTTTCAGGGCCGACCTGCCGCCCTCTGTCCCCAGGCCGGCGGGAGCAGAGCTGTGCACAGGCTCCGGCCGTTTTCTGCCCGGGGTTACAGAACTGTTGCTACCAAGGACTCTCTGACAGGTGTTCTTCCCTTTCTTTTCCTTTTTAAGTTTGTTGGTTTTTTTGTTTTTACATTTTTTTTAAAGATTTTATTTATTATTTCCAGAGAGAGAGAAAGGGAGAGAGGCAGAGAGGGAGAGAGACATCCATGTATGGTTGCCTTTCACCTGCCTCCAGCCACCGACTTGGCTGGAGACCTGGCTTGCAACCTGGTTACGTGCCCTGGCTGGGAATCGAACCAGCGACCTTTGGGTTCGCAGGCCGGTGCTTTATCCACAGCGCTACCAGCCAGGGCTCTGTTGGTTTTGTTTTTAAATAACATTGAGCCTGAATTTCCCTTCCCTGCAAGGTTGGGAGCTTGTGGGTTTCTGATGAGGGACAATGGTGCTGCGCCCTCCTGTTGGGGAAACTACAGCATCCATGTTGCCACCAAGGAACCTTGTCGTTCAGCCGAGGTGCCCAAGAGGCGCTCTACAGTGGGTGCCATATGGAGACCCCAGTTTCCCCTAGAGGAATTCAGGAGGAACGACTTCAAATGAAAGGCTTAGCCAAATCGGAAAAGGAGACGTCCCGAACCAATGACGACAGAAGGTAAGGACAGTCCCTTCTGGCCCCATGTTAATAACTGTACCTGTGTCACTTACCCCATTGACACAGTAACATTCATTGAATGGTTCTGAGTGGCACCCTTGAATGTGAAGTATGAAAAATGCCACATTCTGCATTTTCCTAAATCCTACCCATCCACCTGCGTGTTGAGAAATCCCATCTCAGGTGGGTCTGGGGCTCCTCCCCATCTGGGGTCACACGAGAATCACTGGCCTATCTGTGGCACCCAGAAACCCAGGGCTGGGCCTCTCCCCTTCATCCATCCATCAGAGTCACTGCGAAGACCCCACTGTGCGCACGCCTGGTCCCTGAAGGCTGTCAGCACCTGGGCGCAGGGCCTGGTTTCCTTAGGAGGCTCCCCTGCAGGGCTCATGTCACCCCGCTGTGTCACTTTGGCAGGAGGATTGTTTTGAGCTGAAGACAATTGAGAATTGACCGATGGAGGCAGAGTTCTCTCCCCCACCCCCAACTCCTACAAGCAGGGCATAATGTCCCGCTGTCTGGCTCCAGAATGAAGGGACCGCCCTACTCACAGGCAACGCAGGGGTCTGCACCAAGATGAGTCTGCAGAAGCAAACCTTACTAAAAACCTTTGTCTCCCATTGTGTCCTCATATCAGCCCCACCATCTGTCACCTCAAACCCTAAATCCCACCTGTAGTCACTCCTCCACCATTCCTGGCCCTTCGTGACAGCAGTGTCCCAGCCCCCATGTCTAAGTGCTTCTGTGAGGTTTGTACTTTTTCTGGAAAGCCTTGTGCACAGCAGTTTGAAAATACTTGTGCATTGCATGTCCTTTCTCTTGTTAACCCGTCTCTTGTCAGTTAAATTCACAAGTTCCTGTTACATCCAGACTCTAAGAGGATAGGGAAAAGGGTTTCTCCCTCCCCTAGCCCTTGGTCAAGTTCCTCTTCCCCAGGGGTTCAGAGGCTGGAGGCTGGGGGTGGACAGTGACGGTGGCTTGCCTGCTGCAGTACCTCCTCAGCCCTTGCACGAGCCTGTGGGGTAAACATTTTCATTTTACAGGTGAGGAAACTGAGGCTCGGTGATGGGTCAGCTTTGTGCCTAAGTTCACACAGCTAGGATGACGCAGCACAGGTCTCTGATGGTTACTCATATGGACAGAACTGTCCCTGCTCAGTTGTCTTTGAAGAGAGTCGCAGTCAGGAGGACACCTGGCTGGGGAGCCCAGCCTTCTACTGAGGCTTGGAGGAGACGGCACCCCTGTAGGGTGCAAAGTGGGGGTAAGAGGCAGGTCAGCTGGCCTTGGTCAGACCCAGGACAGGAAAGTGGGGCTCCCCAAGGTGACCAGCCTGACCACATTCAAGCAGGCTCAGGAAGAGGAATGGAAGCAGCAATGTGTTTCTTTTTCAGGGTTCCTTCTGCCAATTTCCATTGCCTTTAGAAGAAAATTCTTTAACAGGATTATGGTTGCCACCGCGTGTGTAAAGAAGAGACATGTCCGCAGTGGTTTTGTCCCCTACTGAGAGGGCCCAGGATACCCAGGAAAAGATCCAGCGTTGACAAAACACAACTAGAGACTTCACAATGCGTCTCAGACTCCATGAATCTTGCAACATAGCAGTTTAACCTGCGGGGTAAATTGGTCATAAAACTCTTTGTAGTGAGGAAGTGCTCAAGGTAATAGGCCGGAAGCCAAAATAACTCTGGGCTGGATTTCCTGCTGAGTATCTGAAGCCTCTGACAGCCCCGGGAGAGGCTGAGGCCTGGCAGCGGAAAACCTACTTTGGCCACCCTGCACATTTTAGTGGCCCTCCACTTACCTTGTCCTCTTGTCCCCTACGTGCAGCCTGTCAGTTCAACCGGCGAGGCCTGCTTGCAACCCACTGCCACACCTCGCCGTGGCCCTCGGCCACTGCTCCAGACGCCTCCTCTCTTGTCCCCGGGGGGCTGTGTCACCTCCACACGGGCTGTGTCACCTCCACACAGGCTGTATCACCTCCACACGGGCTGTGCCCTGACGTCTGATTCAATCTCTCTCCACACCACAGCCCCAGCCATCCTGTCCTGGAGTCCCTATCACAAGTCTCCTTCCCACGAGGGTCACTATCGAAAGTCGCTGTGCGGGCACAACCCTCCAAGACCCCTCTCCCTGCCTCCTTTACTTCCTTCCTGAGCACCACCATCTAACCCCCTATATTTCTCCTTACCCACCTTACCGTCTGCGCCCCGCGCTGGGACAGAAGCACTGCGAGAGCAGGGACAGGGGTCCGTTTTGTCCTCGGCCACATCGCCAGCACCTCGAAGAAAGCCTGGATCACAGGAGATGGTCAGTGAGTATCTCTTAAACAAATAAACCCCCACAAGTCTTCACTAGCTGAGACTACAGTCCACTCATCCATGTTTGGGGGCCGGTGGCCAGGCTCGGGGGCCTGTCACGCAGGGCTGTTGGCCCTTGAACAGGACTTTCAGGTCGCTCTGCTCGCGAAAGAGCCTGCAGCTCTACTGAGGTTTTTGGTCTTGACTCATAAGACCTTGTCGCTCTGTCTCTTCAGCTCCACAACATGAAAAATGAAGACCATTCATTTCTAAAGATGGTGGTGTACTAAGTGGACACACTGGCGTTGGAAAAGCAGTTGAGTCCTTCTTGCTGTTGGCATCTCTAAGGCTCCAAGAAGGTGGAACCCCAAAGCAGCAGGTCATTCTGCACTGAGGTCCAGGGGCGCTGCCATCGAGTTTGTAGGTGTAATCGCAAAACTGCAGGACCCCCTGTGGGAGAGCAATGATTTCTACATCAGCATTATTCCAGCCACGTTATAGCCACTGATAGCGCCACCTGGTCCTCAGAATGGCATTTAGGGGCTACACCCAGAGGTGAAATTTAGAAGGAGAAACCTTTATGTAATTCCGTTAAAATATCCATGGATTGAAATGAGCAATGTTTACTTAGTGAATGGAATGGTACTTCCTCTCCCTCTCATACACGTTTTTCGCACTATGCCCTGTTTTATTCATACGTCATGTGTAAAATCAGGTGCTAGACCAAAAGAGACCGGTGAGCGGCTACCGCCCGTCATCAGGCTTATTCTCCCCTCCGCTCACCCTCGTCACGCAACGCGTGATGTCTCCCCGTCCGGCGGGGGCAGGTCCAGCCCCCCTCAAAATGGAGCTAGTGATGGCGGCAGCCTGTCGCCCTGCTGGTGATAGACCCCTTTGGATGAAACTGCTTCCCTGCGGAGATAAAGCAAGCTAGACTCACAGTCTAATTGCCTTGCACCGTATCTCCCCGCCACACACACCCCTTTATAGGACAGACCGTGATCATTATGCTCACTGCCAACCAGGGAACCCTGCCCTCCGCGCACGCAGACGCTGGTGCCTCAGAGCCAGCCTCACTCACTGCCTCCAGCCTTGGCCAACGAAGCAATTTAAAGGCCCCAGGGGTGGGAGCATCTCCACCCCCCCCACACACACACACACAGTAGCCCTGAGACAGGTAGCTGAGGGGAAACGCCACGGGCGGACGTGTGTGCTGGAGGATTCTGCCAAGTTGACAAGCAATGGGGAGGCTGGGGAAGTTCAGCCTCTCAGCCAGCGGGGACGGAGGTGCACAGTCTGTTCCAAACAGCGAACATCTGGAAACAGGGTGGTCTGCCTGCCGGCCCCGAAGACCACCCCCAAGCAGGGCTTCTTTTCAGGGTTGTGTTTGCACAAATTCACTGCATCCAGATCAAGAGGCTATCCCTAATAGTTGACGCTTTATGATCACTCCAGTGCGCAGGGAAACCAGGAAAAGCAAAACGCTTTCCAGTTTATTTCTTGAAGCCGATAGAACTGCAGCCACGCTGAAACCCCATTTCTTCAACAGGACCCTTTCTCCTGTCTGTCTGTCCACTCGCTTCCTTAATCATTAAGCGCTTAGGACACCAGGTTCTAGTCCGTGTGAAACTGTCTTCAGAACAAAGCCTCCAGCAGCTCCCAGAGGTGAGTACCACCCCCGTGCACGCGCCGTGCCCAGCCACTTGCAACAGGCCAGGCCAGGGGTGCCTGCCCTGCCCCACAGGGGCAGCCTCACATGTAGGAGAAACCAGTTTTGCTTCCGTAACAAACAGTAAGTTGGCCTAAGACACTTCAGTGTGTCTTCAATCAAGGCTTTACCCCTTCCCCCAGAAGACAAAAGATTGTGGTATAAATGATATAAATTTTGTCCCTGGATAAGATGTCTAGAGATGTCCTTTTCTGGTCATCACTCAGGGACCAGGCCTTAGACCAAAGGCATGGCTTTCTGACTCGCCACTAGGCCAGTGTCTCCCAGTGTGGTACCTGCACCTCCTGAAAGCCCAGCTTACAATTCAGAACCTTGAGCCCACACTCAGATTGTTTGAATCAGGATCTCTTGGTGGGGCACTCGGGCCTGTGCACGGTGAGAAGTTTTCTCAGGTGGCTTGAAAACCGCAGGATGGACGCACCTGGACGTCCCTTCTGGGCCCCAGAGCACTTGACCTAGATCATAGACATAGTTCCATTACTCTCAGCCTATTGCCACCATCTGGACAGTGAAGAAAAATCTTACCTGCTGCTTGGTGTTTGTCCAACTTTCTTCGAACTGCTGAGATCAGACGGGCACCATTATTTATCAACCCTTCTCTTGCAAAAGGCCCTGTCAGCCTTTTTTTTTTTTTTTCCCCTAACTCTGCGCGAAATGTGCCACCGGAGGAAGGACCTGGGAGCCATGGAGATTATTATTTCCTTTCACTCCACGTATGAGCAGGCCGACACGTTCCAAAGAGCTTCAGATACTTCTCTTGGTCTCTTAACTGTATTGGATTGCCGCTGCCGCCAGGCCCAACGGAGTCAGCACCCTTTGAGCTGCTCGGTCTCCCAGGGTCTCAGAGCCCAGTCTCGGAAGCCACTTGCTCAGTCACCTGGGAAGAGGGTCCAGCGCTCAGGGCCCCGGGTGCAAACAGCGAGCTCTCCGCAGCCTCGCTGAGTGCTTGCTCAGGGCTTCCCATTCTCCGTTATTTTTATTTTGGAAGCGAGAACCAGGAGGCTGGGAGAGGTGGAGTAGCAGCCTGAGGGTCGCACGACGGGAGCTCGGCATCAGTGTTGTTTGCTGCTGCTCGATTTTCTGGCCTCACCTCTGGGCCTTCGGAGGGGCCCCCCAAACATGGCTGAGTAAACGACGTTGCTTCACAGGTGCGATTGCTCCCCTGAACGTGGGCAGGCCTCTCCCAGGTGGGCTCCCTGAACCACGTGCCCCGGAGTCCCCGCTCTGCCTCGCTGTCTGATGGAGTGAGTTCTACCGGAAACTGCTCCTTTCCCCCACAAATGCTTGTTCACCGTGTGCTGTACGCTGAACGGAGGGTCCCCTCCCCCGATGTGTGTTAAAGCCTCTCCTCCACTATGATGGTGTTTGAAGGTGGGCCTTGCGGTGACTAGGTGATGGGGTGCAGCCACCTATGACCTGGGAAGCTGGCTCCCACAGACACCAACTCCGCCAGTCCCTTGATTTTGGACGTCCCAGCCTCCAAACAGGTGAGGAATAAACCTGCTCTTTAAGCCACCCAGTCTGTGGTCATTTTGCTACAACAGCTGAGACAGGCTAAGATGTTTCCCAGGCAGATAGGCGGCAAATATTCGTTTGCATTCAGCCTGCAGGGTTGAGATTCTAGTGCCCCCGCCCCTGCCACCCTCATCCCCCTACCCCCACCCCTGGGCAAGGGCCAACCCTTGTTTACCCAGGGTCCCTCCTGCTCCAGCGTCAGAGTTTCCTTCAGAGGCAGGCCTGTTCCTGTCCACCCGGTTTGGCTTGGGTGCCATCCCTCGTGACTAATGACACACACAGGTATGACAGACACCGGATTATCAACCGGATGTGCAAACACATCTCCAAGCTTTTATGATTCTATATTCTTTTCCTGGCCGGTGATCCCCTTGAAATTATTACAAGTAATAAAAAAAAGCACTAAGCCTGCCATGTCAAAGAAATCGAGCAGACTAGAGACTTCAACAAATTTATGGGGGTCAAAGCAATGTGGGGAAAACTGCCGTCTGCAGAGGTGGCCCAGGAGACCACGGAGCTGCCGGCGGAGCGTCGGGACGTGCCGAACTCAGTGGTGATCCGGGGAAGGAAATGAGATGAGGGGAGACGAATGAAATGCAAAGATACACGTTTTTTCTTACAGACGTGACACATGCGCCTTGTAAAATTCAATGAATATCGAAATGCCTAAAGTAACGTGAACAGCCTTGGCCTCCCATCCTGCCAATGCTTGGAATATGCCTCCTGAGACCTGCATGTACTCAATAATTACTAAGTCTCTTTCCATACCTTTTCGTTCGTTTTTTGAAACATGCACAAATCCGTATGTATTTATAGGTGTTTTTAAAGATAAAAAGGGGTCACACTATAAGTGTGATGTCATCATAGGGAGCTGAAGTAATTCCTTAATGGTTTTTCTTTTCCTATGGGTACAGTATTACTCAATACATCTCCCCTCTGGAGCGGATAACTGGATCATTATGAAGGTCCACCTTTCAAGACAACTGAAAGTGACGCTGGAGCCAGAATCCCAGGACCTGAAGCCACACGGGCAACCACAGAGCCCACCGAGTCCCACGTCTTCGGCTCTGGGAGGGCTAAACTGAAGCCCCTGCTCACGGCTGCCGCCACCCCTGTTTTCTGAGCCAGGCTGTCTGATTTTCCCACCAGAATGAGCAAATCCGTGGCGCTGGAGGTACTACAACTACATGTTTTTCCTTCCCTAGTTCCTAATGCTAGGTTCATACCGCAGTGATAATAAGGAGCATTCTGATCCTCTTCAACGCTAGTTTGGGAAAATAAAGGTGAATAAAAAACACCCACCATCCTCACTCCGTATGTATCAAAGCCCTGTGGAATCAATTCTCCCACTCCGAGCCGGCTGAAATCAATGGAGGGAGCTCCTGGATTCGTTTCCTCGGGACTCGGCATTGTAAAAATAATTGCACTGTGCTGCCCGCTTCTCTCGTCTTTCAGGAAAGAGAGGAAATGCGCCTTCCCCGGCAGGCTAGGCTTCACCCTGCGTCTAGGGGATTGTCTTGTCAGGAGGATATTACCACGCCCCTAGCGAGCCTGGCAGTGCGCCCCTCAATGAGGTGTTTAAAACTGGCTTCCTTTTGTTCCCATCTTTAACGTTAACTGCACAGTATTACCGCCGCCAATGAGGTGTTTGACAGCAAAACTGCCTTCCCCGGTGAGAAGAAACACACTTCCTTTGTTTCCTTCCTTAAAATTAATTGAAGCTTTTGAAAACTCATCCTATTCAGCCAATAGTTGCACAGGAGGGGAGACGAGAAGGCAGTTTTGGTTTGTTTTTAATTCATTCATTCATTCATTAAAATGCAATTTCATTGTTGATGTATTACATCCATCCCCTTTTTTACTGTTGTCTTTGGTCACCTATCAAAGGTTCCCAGCACATTCTTTCTAAATGTTTAGACCAATTAGCCGAACACTCTTCTGTCCCTCTGCTTTATCCCCCCCCCATTATAGTTTATTTTTCATTTATTGATTTGAGAGATAGAGAGAAATCTTGATTTGTTGTTCTATGTTGATGCATTCATTGGTTGATTCTTGTAAGTGCCCCAGCTGGGGATTGAACCTGTCCCCTTGGCACAGAGAGAAGATGCTCTGAGCTACTCAGCCAAGGCTAGATTAAGGGTGTTTAAGGGGTTAGGGAACAGATATGTGGAAGGGCTGATGGGATTTTAAAAAATATTTTAATTTATTTTTAGAGAGAGAAGGGAGGGAGAAGGAGAGGAAGAGAAATATCGATGTGTGAGGGATACATTGACCGGTTGCCTCACACATCCCCAACATCCCCTGGCCCGCAACCCAGGCACGTGCCCGGATCGGGAATCAAACCAGCGACCCTTTGCTTCTCAGGCAGCTCTCAACCCACTGAGCCACACCAGCCAGGGCTGGTGGGACAAGTTTTAATTGTAGAAACTTAGCACTTGACTACTTTATGGTGAAGGGGTGTCAACATCAAATCCTGAGCAACGAACTCTTTGCTCCTAAAGGTTATGTCCTGTCCTTTGGCTGAGTGAGTGTGTGTGTGTGTGTGTGTGTGTTGAGGAGGAAAGACGGGGGTCGGAAGGCTTTGGTTCTGGGTTCAGCCGGAGGTCAAAGTTCTCGTATCTGTGCATGCTTCAGAAGCCCAGCGTGAGGTTGTGGTCTGTTGGCTTGGAAAGCAACCCAGCATCTTGCCACACATGATAGGACCATTTTGAGCTGGTTCTGTGGCTGCACAATCACACACCTGTGTGCTGGAGCCTGGGTACAAAGAAACACAAAGTGCCTATCCTTGTTTCCAAATCGCCCAGAAATTCAGTGGATTATTACTGTGGTCATCTTATTTGAGCTCAGTTCCTATTTCTTTTGCAGCCACTGCACCTTGTGAGTTCATCTAAATTGCTGGTTCGTTAAACTTCACCAAGGAGTAAAATGTGCCAGGAGATAAAATTCCAGACCAGAAGTCAGTAGACTACATGCCCTACTTTGTTATTCTTCCTCTTACATTAACCAACTGACCTTAGGCAATCACTTAACTGCTGTAACCTGTTTTCTTGCCTATAAAATAAGTATTAAGTCTTAAGGCCCTTCCAGTTCTAATTTCTGATTCTGAAGAGTAGGATCAGACTATTATTTTGTGGGAACTTCAACTGTACTTCCTCTAGTAGCTCTTCTCTGATCTCTGGCTGTATCTTCCTTCTCAATTTAAATCCTCCACATTCTGGGATCAGGCACAGGTGAAGGTTTCCACAAAGGGATGGAAAGTATATATAATAATAATACCTCATCTCATTCGCACTAGGAGGAACATGAAGACTACAAAGACAAAACTGTTTTCAGGAAGGATCTTCGTATGGCTAAAGAAATGTAAGAAGTGTTATAAAAAGATTTTATCGGCTTGGCTTAAATGTGGGGAAGAAGATCCTCATTACAGGGCCTCCCACACAATTGTCTTGTGTCATGTGAAACCGCTTACTGCCATGCTGTCTTTAAAAGCTTTTCTGGATTGGTCACCCTCCTGTTCACAGGGCTGTTATCTCTATTTCCAGGAGTGTGATTTTTTGATTTATTGAGTTCGTTATATTCCTTGCTAGACATTGATCGTACTCAGATGTTTTTTTTTTAATTTTAATTTTTTTTTAAAGATTTTATTTCATTATTGTTAGAAAGAGGGGAAGGAAGAGAGGCAGAGAGGGAGAGAGACATCAATGTGTGGTTGTGTTTCACCTGCCTCCAGCCACAGACCTGACTGGAGACCTGGTCTGCAACCTGGTTATGTGCCCTGGCTGGGGAATCGAACCTGCGACCTTTGGGTTCACAGGTCAGCGCCTTATCCACTGTGCTACCAGCCAGGGCTGTACTCAGATGTTTTATATTGTTCTTAGAGTGGACTCATGACTCAGATTTACACAATCAGAATACTACATACTTTTGGTTAGAATGTTTCTTTCAGGCATACATCTATGACCCAATAGAACCAATGGATTCTTTATAGAACCTCAGGACATTTGCAGAAACTCTCAGGAAGAATAAATTCTGATGGTGGCTACATGCCGTGGGCTACTAGGAACCATCTTGCCATGAGGTAACACAGAGAAAACAAAGTCTAGAGGTGAAAAGAAAAACTTCCTAATTACAGTATACTGAGTACCTGGAGCCTACAGTTTACTCCCTGGACTGTCACTTACAGATAATAAATTCCCTTTTGGTTTCAGCAAAAGCCATTTTAAATCACAAGTTTTGTCACCTGCAACTGAAATTAATCAAACTAGAATTTGTGAACCTGTAATGAAAGTCCATAGTGTGCTGTTTTCACACCTAAAATGTGAAAGTCAGGAAGCCAGGAAGGCTTTCTAAAATTGAGGTAATCGCTGTGCCACAGAAAAAGGACACACACACCCATGCGACATTGTGGGTTTGGTTCCAGACCACAGCAACGGAGCAAATATCACACTAAAGAGAGTCACATGAATTTTTTGGTTTCCCAGTGCACATTAAATAACACCCAGAACCATCAGAAAATTGAGCTATATGGAAATCCAACAACCAAGAATTTAAGGAAGACACATTCACCCAGACCAGTAGGAAGAGTGGAGTCACGGAGATGGGAGGAGAGGAGGAGTGGCATGGAAAGGTGATGTCATTGGAATAGGTGGGAGGGACACCATGGGAGCAAGTGATCCCAGCCCCAGGCCAGACCACACAGCCCCAGCAGATAGACTCCCATCACCTCTGGCTGTAAAAAACAGTAGAGGTTGGGGAGGTGGAAGAAACTGCCAGATTTTCACTGCTTAAAGGACCAGCACATTCAACGTGCACAAGCCACCCACTCAGGAATTCACCCTGGGGCAGCAGCTGAAAGGGCGTCAGGCTCACACAGGAAGAAGGGGATGAAGTGACTGGAAATAAGGTGAGTGCCAATGAATCACCAAAAGCCAAGCTGCAGCATTATCTCTTCTCAGAGCCCTCACCACACAGCCACAAAGTGGTAAAGCATGTTGCCCCACCCTGGTAATTACTTAAGACTCTACCTCACACAAATTACAGGGCCTTTTCTACATAAGCCACACTACTAAGACCAGGAGTCAAAGCAGCTCTACCTAATACACAGAAACAAACACAGGGGCCTGTCAAATTTAGGCAATGAAGAAATAAGGCCCTAATGAAAGAAAAGAACAAAAAAACCAGAAAAGAATTAAGTGAAAGAGATAGCCAACCTAACAGACACAGAGTTCAAAACATTAATTATCAGGATGTCAGAGAGCTCCTTGAGTGTGGCAAAATAGTAAAGGAAGAAATGAAGGTTACAATAAGTGAAATAAGGAATAACCCACAAGAAACTAACAGAGAAGGAAAGGAAGCCAGGACTCAAACCAACAATTTGGAATATAAGGAACTGATAAACATTCAATAAGAACAGAATGAAAAAACAAGAATTCAAAAAAACAAGAATCCAACCATAGGCTTAGGAACCTCTGCAAGATCTCCAAACATGCCAACATGCAAATCATAGGGGTGCCAGAAGATGAGAAAGAGCAAGAAATTGAAATCTTACTTGAAAAGAATGAAAGGAAACTTCCTTAATTTGGTGAAGGAAAGAGACATACAAGTCCAGAAAGCACAAAGAGTTGCAAACAAGTTGGACCCAAAGAGGACCATACTAAGACACATCATAATTAAAATACCAAAGGTTAAAGGTAAAAAGAGTATCTTATAAGCAGCAAGAGAAGAGAGTTACCTATGAAGATGTTCCCATTAGACAGACTATCAGCAGATTTCTCAAAATAAACTTTGCAGGCAAAAAGAGGCTGACAAGGAGTATTCAAAGTGATAAAAGCTAGCACCTACAATCAAAAATTACTTTATCTAGCAAAGGTATCATTTAGAATGGAAGGGCAGGTAAAGTGCTTCCCAGTCAAGGTAAAGCTAAAGGAGTTCATCACCACCAGGCCATTATTACAAGAAGTGTTAAAGGGACTTATTTAGAAAAAGAAGATCAAAACCATGTACATTTAAAATGCAACAAATCCACAACTATCAACAACTGAATCTAAAAAACAAAAACAAAAAACTAAGCCAACAACCAGAACAGGAACAGAATCATAGATATGGAAGCCCTGGCTGGTGGCACAGTGGATAAGGCGCCAGCCTGCAAACCCAAAGGTCACTGGTTCAATTCCCAGCCAGGGCACCTACCCAGGTTGCAAGCCAGGTCTCCAGCCAGGTTCGTA
The DNA here is from genome assembly GCA_004026585.1 of Noctilio leporinus. Classification (NCBI taxonomy): domain Eukaryota; kingdom Metazoa; phylum Chordata; class Mammalia; order Chiroptera; family Noctilionidae; genus Noctilio; species Noctilio leporinus. The sequence goes on along the minus strand of PVIW01002725.1, from coordinate 165,119 downwards.
GCTGGAGGCAGGTGACAGGCAACCATACATGGATGCTTCTCTCCCTCTCTACCCCTCTCTTTTCCCCTCTCTCTAAAAATAATAAATAAATCTTTTAAAAAAAAATCATAGATATGGAGATCATTTGGGGGATTATCCCCTGGGAGGGGGAAGGGGAGAATGTAGGGAAAGGTGAAGGGGTTAAGAAGAGTAATTGGTAGGTACAGAATAGGGGAATGGTAAGAATAACATAGGAAACAGAGCAGCCAAATAATTTATATACATGACCCATGGACATGAACTAAGTGGGGGATTGCTGAAGAGAAGGTGTACCAGAGAGAGGGGGTAAAGGGGGAAAACTGGGACAACTGTAATAGCATAATCAATAAAATATACTTAAAAAATACTTGTTGCTGAAAAATGCCAACCATTATCTGAACCTTCAGTAAATTGTAACATTTTGGTGGTGGGGCGTTCTATCCCCATTTTAGTGAAAACGCAGTATCTGCTGATAAAGTGAAGGTCTGCCTGGGCAGTAGAATTATACGTGACTTTCACTTACATGTTGATTTTAGAAAATAACCCCCATGAAAAATAACTTCACAATCTTATTTCACTCTCAGAGAAGACAGTTATTCCTGTTAAGGCTTAATTTAAAACAAAATAGTTCAGGGAGAGCCAACACTTCCCTCCCCCACCCCCATTGATTTTCACAAGTTATCTCCTTATCTTTTTCGCTCTGAACTCCTCCCAACCACAGAGGAATTTAGGAATTTGTCCCTTTATGATGAGAAGGTCTTTAAAAAAAATGAGTACTATTCTTTCCAACTTTGTGGTCCATGATCTATGCAGTCAACTTTATAGGAATCAAAAATATGTATCTTTTCTGTTGAGTACCTAGTTCTTTCAAGTAAAACTTGAGCTTTCAGACCATATTGTTATTATTATAACTTTAAAAAATACTTTGAAATTCAGGCTCTATTTCTGTCCTTTCAAGGCAAGAAAGGGCTACAAGGCAACAACAAAAAAAGTGAGAACATTCTTGGTTTAAAATGCACAAATATTACCTAGGGATGTAATCATAGATTCTTTTACTCCCTAACTCCCCCTTGCCAGAGAATTCCTGAAGGACCATAAATTTGCCCAGACTTTTAAATTGCTGGATTTCTGCATCCTTTCATACCTCAAAAGTTTCAGCAATTTTCCCTGAAAAGAGCAAAAGTAGAAGCAAAACCCCAAGCTTCAAAATTTCTGTCCCTAAATTTTTATTGTTTCTTTTGGCACAGCAGTGAAGTGGACAATGTTATTTTCACCAAATAGCTTAACTTTCACTGCTCCAGCAAGAATACAGCGTGAGGCAAAACTACCTTCAGTTTTTAGTGCACAGTACAGTTTATTAGTGTATATAGTCTTAATTACTGTGTTTTCTGTACAAACAACTGTAAACCTTTTGCCCCACCCTGTATAAATTACATGGCTTTTCAAAATTAATGTCAACTAAATGAGTTTCTCGTTATTGATTTAAGCATTTTAAAATCAAATCCACACTTAGTGAAAGGAACTGTTTATTTCGTGATTTTCATTGTTATGTCACCTATTTTAGCTTATTAATTATATATGTACGAAATTGCAAGTCAAAGAAAGTGGGGTCATTCTAAAGGGGGGGAAATGCAAGGAAAAAACAGCTCTAAGAGTTAGAGGTTTGGGGCGGTGGCGATCAAGAGGCACTTCTCCACGCCGCCTCCCGCCTATTTGTCCAGTCGCCTATTTGCCCCAGTTACAGGAAAGGCGACTGTCGCAGGACGTCCCTGCGGGGCGCTGTCACCGGCCACACACCGCCCGGGAGCAACGCCCAGCGCCGGCGGAACCGCGAGGAGCGCGCCGAGCCCGCCTTGCTCCGCCAGGGCGAGCGGCCGACTGGCCCGCAGGGGCCGGCGAGCCGGGCTCCCGTCCCGCCCCGGCCCCACTGCCGCCGTGACCCCGCAGCCCCACGCGGCTCCCCGCGCAGCCACCCCGCAGCCTCGGAGCGCTCCGCCCGCCCGCGTCCCAGCAGCGTCCCGCACGGCTTCCGACACAATCAAAAGATGGAGGCGCGCTTTCGCTCCGGCGTCGCTCGCCACCAGCGTCTCGGGTGGCGACGCCGGGCCAAGGACGCGCCGCGGCGACAGGAGGGGTCTTTGCCCGGCCGCACCCGGCTGCCGGGACCCCGCCCCCCTCCGCCCCCGACCGCGCCCCCTGCCAGGACTGCGGACGCGAGGGCGGGCCCGGGCGGCAGCGGCGCCCGCAGCGTCACAAAGCCGAGCGCGAACGCCAGGGTGCGCGCCGGTCCCTCCGCGCCGCGGGGACCCACTAGCGGCTGCCCTCGTGGGGCGGGGCGCGCGAGCTCCGCCTCCCCCGCGCCCGGGCCGCCTACGCCGCCGGGGCCGCCGCCGCGCGAGGCGTTCTGGGAGAGCCGCGCCGGAAGGACGCCCGGGCGCTCGGCGGCGGCGAGGTTATAAAAGGGAAGGCGCCCGCGGCGGGCGGAAGTGGGCGGCGCGGCGGTTCGGGGAGCTGCGGTGCGGGGTCTGGGCTGCCCGAGGGGCGTTCTCTGGGGCGTCGCCAGCGCAGGCCGCACTGACAGGGCCGCCCGCCCGACGCACCCGCCGCGTTCCCGGGGCAGCGTCCGCTCGCGGCCTCCGCGGCCCTGCAGGCCCAACATGGCGCAGGAGGTGTCGGAGTTCCTGGGCCAGAACCCGCGAGCGGCCGCCTGGGTGGAGGCGCTGCGCGCCGACGGCGAGACCGACAAACACTGGCGCCACCGCCGGGAGTTTCTGCTCCGCAACGCCGGGGACCTGGTCCCCGCGGGCGGCGCCGCCTCCCCGGGCGCGGAGGACGCGGCGGACGCGGCGAGCGGGAGCCGCGGGCGGCGGCTGCAGCAGCTCGTCTCCTTCTCCATGGCCTGGGCCAACCACGTCTTCCTCGGGTGCCGGTGAGTCTGCGCGCCGGGGCAGCGCTCCGGGTTTTCCTTCGGGCCCGGGACGGGGTGGAGCGCGGGAACCCGCCGCCTCGGCGAGGGCGGGCGCCTCTGCCGAACCGGGCGCGGCGCGGGGCGGGCAGGGCCGGGGGCCGGGGGCACCGGGGCGGCTGCGGGGCGGGGGTACCGGGGCACTGGGGCGGCTGCAGGGCCGGGGGCTGCGGGGCGGGGGGCGGGCGGGGCCTGGGCGGCTGCGGGGCGGGGGGCCGGGGCGACCGCTGACCGCGCCGGCGGGGCCGCGACGTGCGGAGGCCGCCTCCCGGCGCTGGTGCCCGCGGCGGCGGGGAGACGCCCGGCGGGTGGGACCCTGGGTCCGCCCAGCGGTGGCCGCCGCGGCGAAAACTGCTTTTGAAAGCGGCCTTTCCTTCTTTTCCAGGTACCCTCCAAAAGTTATGGATAAAATTCTGAGTATGGCTGAAGGCATCACAGTGGCCGATGCTCCCATCCATACCACCAGAGACGAACTGGTTGCCAAGGTGAAGAAAAGAGGGATATCAAGTAGCAATGGTTAGCAGATATAGATGTGACATACATAGGCGCTTGGAGCTGAGTGGATGCCTGTTGTGCCCCGAGAGAGCGGAGTGCGTGCGAGTGGCCGGGGCGCGGCGGACCCCGGCTGGACCCCTGTCCCCCCACTGCCTTAGGGGCGCAGGTGCCTGTGGTTGCGCTGCTGGGTTTTAATAGAAACGAATGATGTTGCTCAATGCTGTCTTAAGAAATTGATGGAGCCGTTCCACGTGATTTAAAGAAACTACTGGTGCTGAAATAGATTTGTTTTTTTGGTTTGTTTTTTTGTTTTTTGTTTTTGTTTTTTTTTTTTTTGCCTTGTGCCTTTATTTTAATGACTGTGCATCTTGTAAATTTTCCATTTATGTGTATGAGGGAGACTGAGCCACCTGTCTGTTTTCCTTTTTTCAGAAGGGGTAGAAGAGCCAACGAAGAAACGAGTTGTGGAAGGAAAAGCCAATTCTGCGGTTGAGCAAGATCATGCAAAGATTTCTGCCAAAACGGAACGGGCCCCAGCTCCGCAGGAGAACAGCTCAGCCGGTGCCGGGTCCACTACCAAATCAGAGGGCGGGGCGAACCCCTCTCAGGGCTCTGGTGCCCCAAATCAGAGCAGCCCCCCAGGTGACGGAGATCGATCTGCTTCCAGCCAGAGCGGCAGCAGCGTCTCTTCTCAGGGAACGGCGGCAGGGCCGGCGAAAGCTACTGAGTCAGAGGCTCTGGATAAACACGGTTCCGCGTCACTGGTGTCTTCGTTGTTGAAATCCAGTGTGAATAGTCATGGGGCCTCGTCCACAGATTGCGGTCAGCCAGGTGGATCGCCTAAAACGAGTGCTTTGGAAGGCTCCTCCGTCTCAGCTTCTCCGAGCATCTCAGAGGTCGAAGTGCCTTTGCTGGGCTCTTCAGGGAGCTTGGAAGTGGAGCTGCCGCTCTTGTCTTCCAAGCCTAGTTCAGAGGCGGCTTCAGGTGGGCTAACTTCCAAAACCAGTTCAGAGGCAGGTGCTGCGTCCTCGGTGTCTAAAAGCAGCTCCTCGTCAGCGGCGTCCTTACTAACCCCCAAAAGCAGCACATCAGCCAGTGCATCGTCAGCAAGTGCGTCACTGCTGACTTCCAGAAGCACTTCACAGGTAGCGGCGTCCCTGTTGGCGGCCAGGAGCAGCGCGCAGGCTAGTGCGTCGCTAGTGTCCAAAAGCGCCGCCTTCGCAAGCGTGTCCCAGCTGGCGGCTAAGAGTAGTTCACAGACTAGCACATCCCAGTTGCCTTCCAAAAGCACTTCCCAGTCAAGCGAAGCGGCTGTCAAATTCTCCTGTTGCAAGTTAACCAATGAAGATGTGAAACAGAAGCAGCCTTTTTTCAACAGACTGTATAAAACGGTGGCGTGGAAATTGGTTGCTGTTGGTGGCTTTAGTCCCAATGTGAATCATGGCGAGCTCCTGAACGCCGCCATTGAGGCTCTGAAAGCAACGCTGGATGTGTTTTTTGTCCCCCTGAAGGAACTGGCAGATCTGCCTCAAAATAAGAGCTCTCAGGAAAGTATTGTTTGCGAATTGAGATGCAAGTCTGTGTATTTGGGCACTGGCTGTGGAAAAAGCAAAGAAAATGCAAAAGCTGTTGCATCGAGAGAAGCATTGAAGTTGTTTCTCAAGAAAAAGGTGGTGGTAAAAATATGTAAAAGGAAATACCGAGGCAGTGAGATCGAAGACCTAGTGCTCCTCGATGAAGAGTCAAGGCCCGTAAACTTACCTCCAGCATTGAAACACCCTCAAGAGTTGCTATAACATGCGCAAAATACCACTGGCTACCGCAGATGGTATTGGGAGAGAGAAACTGGCTTTTGTGTCCTATAAACGTGGGCTTTCACAAATTTTATATTGCTTTTTTTCCAGTTTTGCAGAAAATTGACATTCACATTCTCTTCACACAGTACAAGTTGTAAATAATGAATGGCAGTACACGTTAAAGATATGCGTGAACAGCATACCAATATGCTGTTTTATTTGTGGAGGAAAATACTGTCTTCTATTTTTAATGATACATTAGGTACGATGTGTAGCTCTGTAGTCTTAAAATTTTGTACTACAACTGATTTGGTGAAATGTATTAAGTTGTCTACCATGCTTTTTTTCCCTAGGGAAACGACCTCCCACATCCGGAAAAGGGACCATAGTATTTGAATGTCTGATGCTTAAGGTTTTGAGAATGTTGCCCGTAATGTTGAACATGTCTGTTAAAGAATAAAAGGAAAATTAGTTGCTTCAGACTATTTTTATGAGAAGTTGTAAGCACTTTTTTGATACAAAGCAGTATAAAAGTACTTAAGGTTATTTTATTCTGAAGTTGTTTAAAATTCACCATGATTTTGACCACTGCAGATTCTTTTAAGTGGGTTAATAATTTATGTTTTGAGGTAAAATGCAATTTACACATTTTCTTAAAAGACATAAATGTGGGTTTCTATATTAAGCATATTTTGTGACTACTGCTATTAACAGATTGATTTGTTTAGATAATAAATGCTTTAAGCTATTTTACCTTTTCAAGAAGTTGTGTTTCTTCCCCCCTTACAGTCAAACCAGTTCCTGCAAATAAGTGTCCCACTACTGGTTATTGTAAATTACAACCAAGTAAGTTTTCACAACTTGATGAGCAGAGAAGGTACAGTTTGCAAATCTAGAACTGGAGGGTTTTTGTATTTACAAATCTTAAAAAGAATACTGAGGAGAGCCATGCTCAGCTCCTTAATCAACCTGTTTGATTGAATTACCCTTAGTAATGAAACAAAATCCTGCTTTTTTGGGCCTTGGGTGATTCTAATTGTATTACTTGACAGTAATATATTCTGTTTCATATTTCTTCAGACTGGCCAGTATTTTTTGTTACCTTTGTGGCTTCTGGCTTTCAAGATGCTGCACAGTGAGCAGTAATAGTGATAGTGTACAGAGAAAAACCAAGAAATGACCTTTTTCATGCTGGTTATATTAGACTAGGAAAACTTACGTAGCACAATTTAAGTGTTGAAGTTATTTTTATTTTACATTCAAGAAATAATAGAGAAAGGTACTTTTTAAACTTGAAATCAGAATTGTTTTTATTTCACCAGATAACCTTTAAAAATGATTGACTTGAGAATGTTGTTAGATATCAGAGCATGTTCACATTCTATAAATGGGTTATGAGAAGCAATCACATGAGTGTGAAAGCACTTTTAGTTAACCTCTCTTTCCTCAGTTTTGGAACGTGTCAGGAAGGCGAGCCAAATATTACAAAGAACACATTTCTGTAACTAATGTAGTTTGGGAACTTCCTAAATTGGCTTGTTTCAAGTGAACATAAAGGTTATTGAAAACATATTTTAAGTTCTAGTAACATGTTGGAACGGTAGAATGTGGAGGAAGCTGCTTAGTGTGAAAGCAAATGTTGAACCTGTAAACGCACGCTGTGAGCTTATTAAAAGGTTATCAAATCAGATCTTAGTTCCTGATTTAAGAAAAATGCATACTTGATCATTCAAGATAGAGCAATCCTGAAGAAAACAAGCTTTGGGATCTTAGTCCGGAGAATGTAGGCTCCCTCCGGAATTGTCAACTTCATCAGCGGAGAAGGACTAAAGCCCCCTCAGAGCCTCACAGGATAATGCGCTTAAACTGCGCTTCCCAGCGTCTTGGCTCACCGGCTGTGTTCCGATTCCCTCCCAGCCTACTCTAGCTTTTCTCGTGTGGCCCACTTTTCAGGTGGAGGGAGCTGGAAAAATCGGTGACAAATCAATTTCCAGCTCCTGACTCCATAGCCTAAGCTTTTAAATGTTGAATTGTGTACCATTCTCACTTTTCCAAATGCTAAAATCTCTTGATATTCCCCCTAAGACTGGCTTTCAACAAGTTTATTATTAGGGACCACAGCATCTTTCCAAAGCCTCATTTCCTTACAGTGAGTCGTGCCAGTAGCTCTGTAGTGGTACTTGCAGGATCTGAATACTCTCAATTGGGGAATTATCTGAGTGCAGTTGAAGTTTGATTATTGAGATGGGAAAAAATAGCACAAAAGAGGCCAATGTCCTGAGACTGATTGTTCTTGACAATGTTAAAAACAGATTTTTGTTTATTTAGCTGTACAGTTAGAAAATTACTTTGAAGAATGGTGTCATGCCTTTTTAACCCAAATCTTGAGTCTGTTTATATATAAAGTCCAAAGTTATTAATTCAGTGCCCACATATTTAGGTCAAAAGATAGAATTATCAGCACTCCAAGAACTCACCCTGTGAATAGCCCACCTATTGGATACCTACCTACAATAGGCTGACAATTTACATGTCTTATTTATGGTTTTCCAAGCCCTGAAGGTAGATTGGTATTAATGGCTTGGTTCCAATTTGGGGCACAGGTGTGAACCCCAATGAGAAATGCTGTCCTATGGTATTTGTTTTCCTGTGTTCTAGAAAATAACACTTTGAGGAAAGTTTGAGAATTTTTCTTTTAGGAAGTTTCTAAAATTAACTTGAAACATCCAATGTGTAACAAAGGATCATTGGAAAATATTTTCTAGACATTGTAATTGTAGAATGCAAAGGGATAATTTACAGAGGCAGTGGTATGTAATCAAGGAAAAAATCAATAGTTGTTGAAACAATCTCATTGCTTTTTACCATCTTTTTATTCAGTGTTTTCCCAACACTAGCCAAGGAAAAGATGGTTCTTGTGAAATAAAAACTTAATGGAGGTCTATGGAGGCAGTTTAGTTTATCTTAGTTTAGTTTATCTTAGCCTGCGCTCGTGGACCGTACTACATGGGGGAGTAATTAATAACCAGTTCGGAAACAGGGTAAAGTGTTTGCACCTTTCTATCCTTGGGTTTTCAAATTTTGAGTGCAAGTAACAAGAGAAATATATGTAAATAATTCTATTTTGAAAATCATTTCCCCTGTAATTCACATTGGTTAGGAGTCATCCTGTTAGAGCTCATACAGAAAAGGAGAGAAGGATAGTGAGGAAGTGAAAATCCACTCATTCCAGCCCTGGTAGATTTTGAGAAGTGGAAAGAAAGGAAGCAGGCATTGAAGGTGTGGGTCCTGACCTGCAGCATGAAGTTAAGCTGTATCAGAAATACAGGGTGGGAGTAGTGACAGTTTCCGTTTGCTGAGCCTCCCTGGGTTACCGACTATAAACAAAGAATGCATCATTATGGGAGGGTCCAAGAGCTTGAATAAGAAATGCCTGTCATCAGGACGTAAATACAGAGCCATTGAGTTGCACAACACAGAACATAACGGATGTCATTTGATGCCACGAATGGTGGCCCTTGAAGTTTTGGAATCTCTGAGATTGCTGTGTGAGTAAATTTATTAGAAAACTTTTAGCCCTGGTTGGTGTGGCTCAGCAGATTGAGTGCTGACCTCTGAACCAAAGGGTCACGAGTTCAATTCCCAGTCAGGGTGCATGCCTGGTTGCAGGCCAGGTCTCCTGTGGGGGGCGTGGAAGAAGCAACCACACATTGATGTTTCTCTCCCTCTTTTTCTCCCCCTCTCTCTAAAAATAAATAAAACGTTTTAAAAATTTTCTACTAAAAATAATTTAAAATAAATATTGGTGGTTCGGTGAAGCATGGATGGCATATCAATTCTAACTTCCTGGGGTTGGCCTATGTTTAAAGTTATTTCTTGACAGCTGGGGGCGCTGTTTATATTTAGGAACTATTTCCCCCAACATTCTTCTATATGGGGAGCTTTTTCAAGACAATAGGTAAAATCAAACTATCTGGGGAAGTGAGGCTGCGTGGGGAGGTTAAGGGCTTTTTTTCCCCATCTACTCACAACCCCTGGGGGGAATTTCAGGAAGGAGGCAGATGAAGAATTACATCAGCTCAGATACGGCATAAAACTGACGGCTCTGTGGTCTCTTCTACAGATAAGGCCGCTTAATTACTGCAGGTTTGCTTCAGTGTATTTGACGTAAACACTTCACTTGCTCAGTTTCCTCTTCATCTTTTTCTTTGCTCCATTCATTCTCGTCACGTTTGCCGCCGTGAGCTAACAAAACTAAGCCAAGATTCTAAGATGTTTACTTCCCGAACCCAGGGAAGAGAGTAAGCACTTCAGAAGTCAGACACCTTGTACATCTCCGGGTGCGTCTGGTTCTGGGAAAACGGTGAAAAAGCAAAAACTGCGGACCCCTTTTATCTCCATCAGCAAAGCAAGAGGGGGCAGGAATGACATACAGAAAATAGCATAAGGTCAGCTCAGCACCGTCCGCGTGAAACGGGTCTGTGAATTTTTCACAGACTTGGGCGGCTCTTTACAATGTAAAATGCCACCCCTTTTTATTGAAAGGGGATCCGTGCCGCCAGGTAGCAAAGCCAAGCGGCCCCACTGATCCACCTACGGCGGACAAACTGGAACAACAGCAGCAAATTGCGTTTCTGTTGCTGCTGTAACTCGTTACGACAAATTGGGGGCTTCACATGAACCTGTAGTTTAGAGCCAGCGCTGGTCTCCCCGGGCTCAAACCCTCTGGAGGCTGCGAGGGGCAGCTGCTCCCCGGCCTTCCAGCGCCCCGACTCCCGCTGCTGCCCCTCCGTCTGCGGAGCCAGCGAGGGGTGCCGGGGCCCCAACCCGCAGCACGCCGGTCCCACTGCTGCTCCACATCTCTTTCCCACCCTGACTTCGGACCCCTCGTGCTTCCCTTCCCTAGTCACAGCCCCCACCCCCTGACGGGTTCCTTGGGGTTCCCATTTGGAGATCATCTGGCCAGCTTCGTTCATTCCGTCCGCAACATCAACTCTCCTTAGCCGTGTGACGTAACACAGTCTCAGGGGAAGGTGAGCATGTGGGTACCCCCGGGGGGTCCATCATGCCACCGACCACAGAGGCCCGAATCCGCCGCCGCCGCCACCATTATCTTTATTTAGTTTTCAAGATTTTATTTGTTTTTAGAGAGGCGGGAAGGCAGGGGGAAAGGGAGAGAAACATCCATGTGTGGTTGCTTCTCACGCGCTCCCAGCTGGGCACCTGGCCCACAACCCAGGCGTGTGCCCTGACTGGGAATCAAACCAGCGACCCCTTTGGTTTGCAGGCGGGTGCTCAGTCCACTGAGCCACACCAGCCAGGGCTTATTTTACTTACTTATTTATTTATTTTAAAAAATATTTGCTTTATTATTTTCAGAGAGAAGGTCAGGGAGGGAGAAAGAAAGGTAGGGAAACATCAATGTATGGTTTATTTTATTTTATTTTTTTAAGTTTTATTATATTTCTTTTTTTTTTTTTTTTAAGATTTTATTTCATTATTTTTAGAAAGAGGGGAAGGGAGAGAGGCATCCATGTATGGTTGCATTTCACCTGCCTCCAGCCACAGACCTGGCTGGAGACCTGGTTTGCAACCTGGTAATGTGCCCTGGCTGGGGAATCGAACCTGCGACCTTTGGGTTCACAGGCCGGCACCTTATCCACTGTGCCACCAGCCAGGGCTGGTTTATTTTATTTTTTGAATCAAACTATGCATCTTTAAAATGTTGTCTTTCAAACGTCACAAATGGCAAATACTGGCTGCCTTGCTTCTGAGCTGCTGCTTACAGTGTAGGAAGTGACACCGCTGAGGGATGAGTTCAGGGCGGTCCCGGAAGCGCTGTGAGACCCAGGGACTTACTCCGCAGGATGTCAGATGACAAGCGGTCGCTACAAGTCCAGGACGGCAGCCTCCCGCGACTCCAGGTAACCTTAAACAAGAAAGACTTTCTCTTAGGGGTCAAGTGATATTTCAAAGTAAAATTTCAGCTGTGATAGCAAACAAGTGGAGCGTTTGAAGTCTTCTTTGAGGGCCCGGGAGACAGAAGAGCTGCAACTTGGCCATAAGGAACCTGGAGTGTGTGGGAGTATTGATGACATAGTAAGAGCTCCGTGGCAAACCATTTACTTAGTGCCTGACCAGCCTCACGGATATTAAATATTAACTTCTCGCTGCTGAGCAAAATGCTCATATAGTCATAGGGCTCAAGCACGGTTGAACAAATAGTCAAAGGTCACACTCATTATTAAAACACTTGATTGTACATTCTGCGTAGCCATAACAGTTAAATCCTTCCGAGGCATTTAAGAAATCACGTTAATACCTCAAATTCCGGTGCGAGTATCCTCGAGGTTAAAGAGAAGGGTCGGTGAGGAACACGGCAGCGTGTTTCACTTCAGATAATACGCATAACTACAGAATCAAAGGTTGTTAAAAAAATGTACAAATCTCAATTGTGTGTTCAAAGAAAGAACATCTTTATTTCATCAAGTTACCACTTTCAAACCATTTTACATGTTCAAAGGCAAACCCTGAATTTCATGAGTACACACCACCAACAATCATTTGGAAACATATACATGTAGCAGTGTTGTGATGGTTCGTTTTTCTTTTGTTACCACATGTATTTTTATATATTTGTGATGGTTCGTTTTACGTATCGGCTAGTGTAGGTCACGAGGGTGCTCAGGTTTCGGTTGAACATTATCCTGGGTGTGTCTGTGAAGGATGAGATAAGCATTTGAATCTGTGGACTTTGAAAGCCCTTTGTTGGCCTGGTCCCGTCCCCGGAAAACCTGAACAGAACAAAACGTGGGAAGAGAGAATTGGCTCTTTGCCTGACCCTTCCAGGGGGGACCTCAGTCTTCTGCCTTCAGGGTCAGACTCGGATGGAATTCATACCCTCTGCTGTCCTGGTCCTCGTATCTTCAGACTCGGCCTGGAGCCAGACACGAGGACTTCACAGCCCATTGTACACCTACACACACAGTCCTGTTACATACATATTTTATATATGCGCACCAGAGTGCAGTTCCATGACACAGCACCTAGAAAACCAGTGCAGCAGGGTGGAATGGGGCTTGGAGTTCTCTGAGTCATACAGCAGAAACACCATGTTAACAGCTGCTTCCTGCACCTCATCCCCTTCGCTGTAGGACATCTGGCTCTTCTCCCAATCTTCTCCCTTGCTCAGCTCCCGCCATGTGCATGTTCCTCTTCATTCGACACTTCTGCTAAATTCTAGTCCTGTAGAGAAGACCTCAGGGACACTCCTTGGGTGAACATATTTCATGGGTCCTTCGTGAGGTCTTGAGCAGAAGTTATAGATGGCATTAACTTGTGTGTGTTTATGTCTATATAATCAAATTTGCAAAATGACATTTGTGAAATTTGAGTCTCCCTCCAACTCCAGGTTCTCTGGTCCTAAATCACAGGTAATTACTACCAGTAGATACCGCTGGACTACTCTTCCAGAGAAACTTTGCCTGAATTCAAATGTAGGGATATTCTAAAGATAACATCGTGTAAAAAAAGCCACTAGGCTCTTTTGAAATTATTTTTTAACCAACATCCTATTTTCAAAGATAAGGTAAGACGGGCTATTAGTCTAATCTTACAGTATTATAACTGTATCTTTGACTATAATAAAAGTAGCCCCTGGCTGGTATGGCTCAATGGATAAGCACCAGCCTGTGAACCCAAGGGTCGCTGGTTTGAGTCCCAGCCAGGGCACATAACCAGGTTGCAAGCCAGGTCTCCAGCCAGGTCCCCAGCTGGAGGCAGGTGAAAGACAACCATACAATGTCTCTATCCCTTACTTCCTCCCTTCCTGCCCTCCTCTCTAAAAATAATGAATAAAATCTTTAAAATAAAATAAAAGTAGCATAAGCACTTTCCATAGGTAAAATGTATATATTATGCTAACTTTTAACGCTAATAGTGTACCACCACCATTAATGGCTCCAATAATCATGCCTTTCCTTGATTCTTCTGTTTCCCACAACAGAAAGCTTTTTAGCCTCCAATGCATTTCCCCCATATCTTGTATAGCTTTAAAAAATTCTCTAATTCTATTATTTACTTTTTAGCCAAGAACCACAAGAAAATACTTCTGTTGTCACTTCAGGCATTTTTTTCAAGGTCATCTCCCCGAAGATGTGACCAAAAGATATTATGCTAAAGGACCTCAAGGTACCCCACAGTTAGAACAAGCATGAGGGCACCTAGGCTGCCGCGGGAGGTCAAGGGACACAACCTGTTTTCTCAAGCAGAACAAAACAGTGAAGGCAGTCTAGGAAATGGAAGAAAATCAGATAGCTTATTTGTAGTAAATAAAGACTTTCCGTTTTGAAACTTGGACAGAACTGGCACATTTAAAATTACCTGTAACAAAATGAAGTTTAAACATAATTTTCCAGAAACGCATGTAAAAAACGAGATATACTAGTTTCCAGATGTAAACAAGTCAGAGAGCCTCAATTTATGAAAATAAATTAGGTAAGCAATTTAAAAAATAATTGTTGCACCCTGGCTGGTGACTCAGTGGATAAGGTGCCGGCCTGTGAATCCAAAGGTCGCTGGTTCGATTCCCAGCCAGGGCAACATAACCAGGTTGCAAGCCAGGTCTTCAGCCAGGTCTGTAGCTGGAGGCAGGTGAAAGGCAAGCATACATTGATGTCTCTCTCCCTCTCTGCCTCTCTCCCTTCTCCCTCTCTCTGGAAATACTAAAATCTTTTTTAAAAAATTAAAAAAAAAAAATCTTTGCCCTCAGAAGATAAATCAATATTCACCAACATTCTGGGCTAAGTTAACCATGCTAAGAGTGATCAGCGTAACCATTTTTTTTTTTCTCTTCTTTTCCCTCATTGATTGAGCATTGTGCAGGGTTCCTGCCTAAAGTCACCTTTTTGTGAGAACATATTATTTGAAGGAAGAGTCAAGTCTATTCTACGCTAACATGGCTTCCAATGGATGCCTTCCCTACCACTCTTGTGCATCCATTTGATGAAATTAACACATCATTGACTGGCAGTTTTATATAAAAGTGAATGTATATGCAAAAACTAGTTACCTGCATTCATCTGTTCATTCATAGGAAAATCCCTAAATTTAAGGAGTAGCATCTGACAGGGCACTGAGCCAAACTTTAAGCTTTCAAAGGTAAGAGATCAAAGCTTCAGTCTACAAGATACTAGGCTGGTTGGGTTCACTGATTACCTGCAAAAATATTTTCCAATAAGATACTCAATGGCATAAAGTGGTATCTCCCAACACTGTGTGGGCATCTTTTATCACACTTACGGATCTAGTCATTACATTATTTGCATAGATTGAAAAATTCATTTAATTTTCAACAGATTTTTAAATTTCACCAGCAAAATAAGATGAGAGTTTGAATTTTGAACATATCTTTCTCCCCTCAATTTAAAACCCTTTCCTCTGCTTTTAGGAAACATACTTGCATAATTCAAACTCCTTCAAAATTGTGACCTAGTTCCCCCTTTTGAAGTTATAAATGGCTCATGTAACTATGGTAACTATCCAGGGGAAACATGTTTTTCTGGTCAGCAATATGCAAAGTACGCCATATGTGTTTATTTTTTCTCTCTGGGATAACCAAAATACTAGATAATAGCTATTTTTCTTCTTGGTAATGGGAATGTTTTATTATAGTGAATTTTCTCTTGACTACAGTCCCAGCCATTCAGTCCCTTTATTAAAATGATTTGGCTCATACTTTGCAGTTAGCAGTCATGATAAATGTTGAACAGTACTATAACCACGGTACGACCGAATATGCACCAACTTTAAATCTGCGTTGTCTGTCTCATAACTAAATGCGCAGGCTGACGTTGCTCAGATTTCAAATATTCCATTTCTTGATTTTGCCCTTTAGTCCTAGCCAGCGTTTCCTTCCAGCAAAAACCTAAAATGGAATTACGTCCTGTAGGTATACTTAGGTACTGAGAAGAGTTATCCCGTTTGTAGTAATTGTTAAAAAGCTTCATTTTAGCTCTATTTTGTTTTGTTCCTACAATTAGTGTGTACTACTTACGCAATAATGCAATGAAATTCACTTTAGAACTAGGCTCAATGAAAATGCATTTTTTAAAAGTTACCTGTTGTACTAATGAATTGATTTAAAAGTTTAGGGATGTTTCCGCCCCGATACAATTTAAAGTGCTTCACTGGCCTATCATTTTTGCTTTAAGTGATATTCTTGAATTCCTCATTTTTCACAGTGCTTTTTAACCATTCAAATATCTTTCTTAGACAAGCATTGCTATTTGCGTCACTGAATTAAATAGGGAATTAACTGCTTCTTAGTGGTTTAGAAAAGACCTAACAAAATGCAAAGTGTGGAACTTGCTTGGATCCTGTTGAATGAACCAAGTACAAAAAGTTATTGAGTCAATAGGGAAATTTGAATTGTCTGGGCATTAAATAACAGTAAGATTTTTGAAAGGATAATGTTACTGTAGGTGCTTATTTTTTTTTTTTAATATGTTATCCTTTTGTATTTAATGCATTTACTGATAAAATGATAATCCAGCAAGCATAAAAGGGTTATAGAGGAAATTATATTGGCCATATACAGATAATTATTCAAGCTAGGTCAATAGTGCATTAGGATTTATGCATTATTGTGCATTACCTCTACTTTTGTGTTTGAAAATTTCCGTAATAAAACGTTTCTAAAATTAAAGTAAAAAAAGTAAAGGATTTCCAAGTGAGTTGACCTAACTCAGGCCGTAGCTGACTTTTCTCACGAGGGGTCTTTAGGAACCCTTTGGCTGCTGCTAGTTTTCAGTTTGGAGTTGTTCCTTTGGCCTCTGCGGGGGAACAAGGGCTGTAGGACAAAGATTAAGGGGCAACATTTCCTACCAGGAGTTTCCCAGAGGGGCTGACTTCGAAGTTACTAGAAATCCCAGACACTTCTATTAATTTGGAGCTTTTGGTTAATTACATTTTCTAGGGTTATTTTACAGAAAACGTACTGAAAAGCAAGTAAGATGTGTTTTGCTCTTTTTACATATTTTTTTTTTAGAAAAGATTTTATTTATTTTTAGAGAGAGGGGAAGTGAGAGACAGAGGGAAACATTGGTTGGATGCCACACACCCCCAGCTGGGGACCCAGGCAAGTGCCCTCACTGGGAATTGAACCGGTGACCTCTCGGTTTGCTGGACCATGTCCCACCCATGGAACCACACCAGTCAGAGCTGCCATTCTTCTTTATTCATAGGATTAAGTGTCACCAATTAACTGCTATGCTGCAGAAAATGGGCAACTCTTAAATACCGCATTTAACAGCATGAAGGAACCCAACCTGAAAAGGAGCCAAATTTCCAGTTAAGTATTGAGTTGGCCGAAAAGTCTGCATGGTTTCTCCATAAAATAAAAGACACAATTTTCATTTTCATCGGTAACTACTGATCTGTATATTTCGAGTATGTCGGCTATCTCCTGTGTGGTATAATGTTGCTTGTTCTCAAATAATGTCTTGATTTGGTTGCTATCACCTTCGGCTGGTCTACCCGACCGCAGCGCATCTTCCAGGGAGAAATCTCCAGCATGAAGCTTCGCAAACCACTTTTATTTTTTTAAAGATTTTATTTATTATTTTTGAAGAGAAGGGCAGGGAGGAAGAAAGGGAGAAAACCAGTGACCTTTGAGTTCGCAGGCGGGTCCTGATGCACTGTGCCACCAGCCAGGGCCGCAAACCACTTTGTGACACATTCGATCAGTCATGGCACCTTCTCCACATGCTGCACGAGTATTTTTTGCATTTCAGTTGCACTTTTAGCAGTTCTTGAAATGATAAAACATACTATGCTGAAAATGTGACTTTATTCTCTTCCACCTTCACAATTAAAATGGTTACACAAAGGCCCCGTCCTGCAAACCCAAAGGTCACTGGTTCAATTCTCAGTCGATAACCAGGTTACAAGCCAGGTGTCCAGCCAGGTCCGTAGCTGGAGGCAGGTGAAAGGCAACCATACATGGATGTTTCTCTCCCTCTCTGCCTCTCTCCCTTCCCCTCTCTCTGAAAAATAAAATCTTAAAGATAAATAAATAAAATGGCTACACAAAGTTCACCAATTTTGATGTTTTATTTTTCTTAATGCACACTGATAGGCAGCTGTCACAGTCAACCTAACAGAATTGTTTCAAATGAAGTTAAAGACAACTAAGCGCTATTAGGGCACAGAAAAGACCCCAATAATTACGGAGAAGAAAAAGACATAAGGTCCATGCGTTTGGGGAGGATGGTGACTTTCTTTCCTCGGTCCCTAGAGTATGCGTTTACAAGCAGGTCAGGAATAAACCACACCTCTGCTTACTTTGATAAATGACAGCAAGAAAAGCACATCTGAAATAATTCACCCGTGGGCACATATGCCCGTCTCAGGGCGTTGTTTGTAGGTTTAGACTAACACAGGCTGGGGGGGGGGGGGCATTCTTTGCATTTTTTGGTTCCTTTCTGCCCGTTCAACAGCATTCGGAAAGGCAAAGAATGGGTGGAAGCGGCACCCCGACACTTGTCTTTCCTCCCTCTCCGTCCCGGGTCCGAGCGAGCACTCGAGCCTTCCATGTCCTGCTGCCCGCGACCACCTCTCAGGCTGCGGAAAACCCACGGGCGCATTCGCGTCCACCCGAATCCACGAGAAACCGGGCATCTGCGTTGTTCGGGGCTCGCGATTCACACCTACGAGCAAACAGAAGCAGCGGGTCAGATAAAAAGCAATCCTTTGGATTCCTAAAAGTGACTTTTTTTAAACAAGACCTGACAACTTAATTTAAAGGCTTAAAGAACGACCCTAAGCCTCCCGGGGGGTCTCAGAAATGCAACCAGGGCGCTGCCCGGGCGGCAGCGGTCAGAGCGTCGGCGCCCGCACTGCTCCAGGGCGCGGGGCGGAGGTTTCCGAGTCCCTCCGGATCGGGTGCGGGCGCCTCGTCCCCCGCTGCTGACAGCGGCGCACCCCGCCCGCGCCGCCCCCGGACCCCAGCTGCTGCCGGCCGCGGGGCGCGCTACACCGCCCGGGCAGCCCGCCGACACCCACCTCTCGCGCGCACGTCCTCGTCCCACCTAGAGACCCTTGGGCAGGGACGCCACTCGGCGGCCACCCCGCCCCGCCCACCCCGCGGGCGAGACTTCCGACCGCGGCTTCACGCCCGATTTCCCCTCCGCCCGTCGTTCGGGGGTTGCGGTCCAGGGTGACAAAGACCTGAAAGGGCGGCGCTGTGCCCCTCGCGCCGCCGCCACGTCCCCGCCGACGGTCAAGGGCTAAACGCTCCGACCCTCGGGGAGAACAAAATACACGGTGTCTTAAAGGCGGCCCGCTGGCCAAACGCGGTCCCGGGGCGGGGCGGACGTTTGCAAACCTGCGGGGCCGGGCGCGCCGGGCGGAAGCACGCTGGCGCCCGGAGGGAGATTTAAAAGGCCGGCTGCGCGGACAGGAAGGAAATGCAGGGCCCGCGGGGGTGCCAGCGGCCCCCGCGCTGAGCGCCCGGCTGCCGGGGAGGCCACGGGCGCGGGCGGGAGGCGGCGCGCAGCCCGAGGGCAGCGCCGGGAAGGGCCCGGCCGGCGGCGGCGGCCGGGGAGCGCAGCCGCGGCGCATGCCGGGAGCGGCGCGCGCGCGCCGGGCCGCGTAGCTGCCTAGGCGTCGCTCACTCGGCGTTGCAGCGAAAAGCGGCCGCCTGCTGCTCCTTTTAAGGTTGGAGATGGGCCGCGCTAGGTCCGCCGACCGGGAAAAAGTCGGTAACAGCGGGCCGAGGGAACGGGCCAAGTGTCCCCTCCCCGTGGGACGGGCAGGAGGAAAAGCCAACCCCCTTCCCTCTCCGGCCCCGTTCCGACCCCGGGCGGAGGGGCGCGGGCGGCCTTTCTCCTTTAAGAGGGGGCGGGGCGCAGCCTGCCGTTTGGCCGGGCCGAGGGCCGGCGGGCCAATGGGCCGGGCGGCGGCGGGAAGGCGGGAGAATGCGAACCCTTTGGTAGGGCGCAGGAGGCGGGCCCCGGCCTTAATAGGAGCGGGCCCCGCGCAGGCGCAGTGGCGGCGCGGGCGGAGGGGCGGGGGCAGCGGGACAGAGACTCCCCGACAGGCTCGGAGGGTGATTGGGAGGAGAGGGGGCAGCGAACGGCTTGTCATGGGGATCCGAGCTGCGAGACGGCGTTGGTAGCATCGGGGGACCCCGAGGCGGGCAGGAAGTGTCAGCGCCCGAGGCCGCGGCGCCAGCTCCGCTTGCGGGATCCCCGCTGCTCTCCTCCTGCGGAGGGAGGGCGAGAAGGAGGGAGCCCCGATCTCGCCCCGCCCCTGGGCTGGTTACCACGGGGGCGGGGAGTGAGGGCTTTTTTGGGGGGGAGTGGAGATCGGGGGACTCGGCTGTGCCCTCCTGAGCGGCGGCCGGTGTCCCCGCGGCGCCGGGCTGCGGAGCAGAGGGGCCGCGGCGGCCGCGGCTGTTGCATGAGCGGCTGCTGGATGCGGAGGCGGCGGCGGCGGCGGCGGCGCGGGGCAGCGGCGGC
This sequence comes from Noctilio leporinus, assembly GCA_004026585.1. Taxonomy (NCBI): domain Eukaryota; kingdom Metazoa; phylum Chordata; class Mammalia; order Chiroptera; family Noctilionidae; genus Noctilio; species Noctilio leporinus. The sequence goes on along the minus strand of PVIW01002725.1, from coordinate 145,326 downwards.
GGCAGGATGTTAGGGCAGCAGCAGCAGCAGCCGCTCTACTCGTCGGCCGCGGTCCTGAGCGGGGAGCGCAGCCGGCTGCTCACCTGCTACGTGCAGGACTACCTCGAGTGCGTGGAGTCGCTGCCCCACGACATGCAGAGGAACGTGTCTGTGCTGCGGGAGCTGGACAACAAATACCAAGGTAGGGGCCGCGGGGCTGCCGCTGCGCGTCCTCCGCCCGCTCCCGCCGCCGACCTCCGGGCGCCGCCGCTCGCTGCCGGCCGGGGAAGTGACACTTTGCTTCCCTCCCGGGACGGTGCCCTCGAGTGCCCCGAGCGGGTCCGCCGGTGGGACCGGGCGGGGGACGGGAGGGAGACCGGGCTCGCGGCCCTCCGCGCCTCCGCCGCGGCCGGCGGGGACTCCGGCGGGGTCCCGGGTGCGGGTGGGGGCTGCTCGCCAGCCCCCGCTGCACACCCAGCGGCTACAGCTGGCGGGGAAGGGAATCAGCCATTTTAAGTAGCAAGCATTTGTTCCGGCGCTGGCTTGCCAGCTGCCGCAGACCCTCCTGCCCCGGCGAGGGGGCGTGCAGCCGGGCGGGACTGCGGGGACTCACTGGCCGGGCTGCCGCTGTGCTCCGGGGCCCGGCCTCCCCGGCCCACGGTGGCCCTTCTGCCCCGGGAGCAGATGCATTGGAACGTGCGGGGGGAGGGGGCGAGACGGGACCGGGAAGGCGGACTCCGGGCGGTCCCTCCCTCTGCTCCCCGGCTCGGGGATCGGGGAGTCCCTACCGGTCTCCCGCCCCAGGGAGAGTTCCGGACCGTAGCCTGTGCCGAGCTCCTGCAGCCAAACCGTGGGCAGGGGAGGGGTCCCCGCGGGGAAGAGAAGAGGGGTGTGTGTGGCGGGGAGGGCCCCGCTTCCTGGGGGCGTGGCCTGGCGTGACGTCGCCGGGAGGGGCGCGTGCCCGCCCGCCCGGAAAATGGCTGGCGGCGGCGGGCTCGGCCGAGCTGCTGGCGGGGACTGCGCGTCGCTTGCGAAGCCAGCGCCGGAGTCTGGGATGTGTTTGCGGGCGTTTTTCGAGTGTCTCCCAACCACCCAATTGTGACGAGGACACAGTCAGCTCCTGGTAGCGTCGCTGAGCCTGGCACCCCGCCGCTTCCGGGCCCTGTGTCACTTCCGGGCCCGAGGAGGAAGTGGGTGGTTGACCGGGCAACCGCCTGGCGTCCTTTACGCCCGCCCGCCTCCTCCTCCAAGCGTGCGGTGTGGCCCGGCGCCGGCGCGGGAATCGGTGCTTCCTGCGGAGACCGTCGCCGGCCCTCCGCTGCCCGGGGCGCCCCACCGCAGGTGGGGGGCGGGGGGCCCTCAAACGGGAGCCGCGGTGCTTTTAATAACCCGGAGTCCAGGGACAGACCTTGTAGCGAGGTGGGGGCAGCCATATGGACTTGGAAGAGAGAACTTCTTGGGCCCGTTGCCCTTTTTTCTGGACACATCGTTAATCGAAAGATGTAGTCTAAGAAGCCCACGTCTGGGGTAACTTCCTGGCCCTCAGCGCGCTAGGATGCTTCAGTGCCTTTGTTTTAACTTTTCCCCAAAGGAAACCTTATCAAAAGTGTTTTCAACGGACATGATGGAGCGAATGCACACACACTACATGCATTGTAACCTAAACGTGATAGATGTATGCTTAAGAAGTGTATATTTACATTTTTTTCAGGTAACTCTGAAATTGGTAACGTTTGTAGGTTTTTACATTTCTATAAAGACCCATACCTATATTTGCCTTCACAAAAGTGAAGCTATTTTCATTTGACTTGGGGACCGTTACAGGAAAATCGTCCATCTTGACAATCTTAAGATTGCCATAAGGAGTCTGGCAAGATGAAAAACAGTATTAGGTCTTAAAAGACTGAGACATAAAAATTTTCAGCTCCGAAGATGGTGGTTAGTTTCCAAATTAATATAAAAACAACGGTCTAGTTTTCACTCGGCACATGCTTATTACCAAGTGAATCTTTCACAGTTATTAGCTTTAAAAACTATGTTCTTGGTTCTGATATTCATGTTTTTTAATCCTTTGCTAGTTTTAAAGTATCTTCTGATTTTGGCTCTAATGCTACAATATTTAGTGATATAAATTACATAAGCAATCAGATTTCTCTACTTATTTGTGGCACTTTAGAAATTACCGAGGAACCTTAAAAACTTGAAAAAAATGAAAATGTTACAATTGAATAAAGGATGTATTATGGGGTATGGTTATTAGAGAACCTCAATTTTTGTTCCAGTTTTTTTGTTCATAATTTCCTGGATAAAGAACTTTTGCACCAAATGTAATAATTTCAAGTGCCTTCCTTTCAGCTTAGTAGAAAATGCTGAAATGGTGGAGCCCGGCATACATATCTGTCAGAGGTCAAAGTCTGGGGTTCTTATCCTGGAGCTTCACTTTCTTTATAGAAGCGATGGCTTCCTTGTGGGGTTGCTGTGGGGATTAGATGAGAAAATCTTTATCACGTAGCAGGGTCTCGGTAAGCATTAGTTTCCTTTCACTTTACGACTAAGGTGTCTTAACAATACAAATTTGTATCTCATGTATTAACGAGTTGATATTGTTTAATTAGCTTATAAGTCCTGATTATTAGGTAAAGAATTTTTAAAAAAGATTTTATTAGTTTTAGAGAGGGGAAGGGAGAGACAGAGAGGGGGAGAAACATCCATGTAAGGTTGCCTTTCACCTGCCTCCAGCTACGGACCTGGCTGGAGACCTGGCTTGCAACTTCATTATGTGCCCTGGCTGGGAATCGAACCAGCAACCCTTGGGTTCACAGGATGGCACCTTTCCTCTGAGCCACCAACCAGGGCCTAGGTATAGAATAGTTGAAACTAAGTTTTCCTTTTTTTTTTTTTTTTAACTTGCAGATTTTGTGCTGGAGGCTTTGTATGGGAATACACACATCCTTGTTTTTCCTGGAGGAACAAAACTTTTTTAAGCCCTTACCGGGGCTTAAAAAATATTCACTGATTTTAGAGGAAGGAAGGGAGTCAGGGAGAGAGAAACATCGATTGGTTGCCTTCCATGTTAGGCCGTACTGGGGATGGAACCCGCAACCTGGGTAGGCGCCGTCACCTGCCCTTTCGGTGGTGGGGCTGACCCTCCAGCCAACTGAGCCACACCAGCCAGGGTGGGAAATTCAGTTCTTAAGAAGTCTTCTCATACACCAAGCTAGGCAAATGGGCCAGGTATGACCTTTGTCTAAAAATAAGTTTTGCAAGTATGGGTCCCCTCAGATGTGTAGTGCCACTGGGTCACATCTGAGGTTAAGCAGTCGTCCATGAGTGAGTCCCTGCAGTTTGCAGGGAGGAGTCATGTTGAACAGTGCTCTGTATCGCCTTCCTTACAGACAGCCCCGGTGGATGTGTTTTGCTAACACTTCTGTTCTTATTGTTAGAATAGCAGTATTGGCTGCCTTGCAGTGTGATAGAGTTAATTTTTTGTTTCTTTACCTTTTGTAAAACAGAACTCTTTCAAGTAGTGTTAAATCTTTTCAGGATAAAAAAGAGAACAGATTTGAATAAAAACTGACCTCATGTAAATTTGGGCGATATACGGAACTGTATTTTTAGATTTTTGTATGCGTTCTAGTGACTCAGCTGTTTTTTATTGATTTAAGTGTATTTCAAATGCTTCGCAGTACCTAAATCAGCAGTTCGGTGAGCTCAGCGCCAGCTGCTGAGTTGCCTACAAAAGTTCAGTGATCCAATGCTGACTTGACTTTAGTTCCGCTAGTGGCTCAGTCAGTTAATGCTAGAGTACGAATCTAAACCTTCTCTGACAATAGTTTGTGTCTGAATTATCTCTCACCTGATAAAATAAAAGAGCCATTAAAACTAATACGATGGGAAGCCAAGAGTTCCTTCTGTCTGCTTTAAGAGCGTGTAGGGATGTGATAGGCCCGTAAGGTGTAGTGTCTCCCTGGAGTCATATAGGTAAGTCGCTGGTTGAACTGTAAACCTTGTAAACACAGTTGGACAGTAACTTTTAGCCTAGTCTTCAAATTCAAGTTTTATGGTCGGAGTCTGGCGTGTATTGATAAATTTTACATACAGGATTGTTTTGAAGATCAAATAAAGTATAGGCAGCATGTCACTAGGTAGACTCTAAAGTGACATACAATGAGTTTACCATGTAAAATACTTTTGATTATTAATTAGCTATGCATGCATCTCCTTTTTTTTCTTTTTTTTTTTTTTTAAGATTTTTTTATTATTTCCAGAAAGAGAGGAAGGGAAGGAGGGAGAGAGACATCAATGTGTGGTTGCCTTTCACCTGCCTCCAGCCATGGACCTGGCTGGAGACCTGGTTATGTGCCCTGGCTAGAAATGGAACCAGTGACCTTTGGGTTTGCAGGCCGGGCACCTTATCCACTGTGCTACTAGCCAGGGCTGTGTCTCCTTTTTAATATAGATTAATGAGTATTAGAGTTTTGTGTTCCTTTTTTTTGTTTCTAAATATATGTTTACTTTGGGTAACATACGGTCTTTATGTGGGAAATAATGTCTTTAATGTCCACATGCTAAAGGAGAGTTTGGTCTTAGGGTTTGAGTTCATTCTAACGTTTCCAATTCTGTGCATGGTAGCTAACTTGAAAAATGCTGTACGTGCTAACACAATAACATTCTGATTCTTCTTTTCCTTTTGTAGAAACATTAAAGGAAATTGATGATGTCTATGAAAAATATAAGAAAGAAGATGACTTAAACCAGAAGAAACGCCTACAGCAGCATCTCCAGAGAGCGTTAATCAATAGTCAAGAGCTGGGAGATGAAAAAATTCAGATTGTCACACAAATGCTTGAACTGGTGGAAAATCGGGCGAGGCAAATGGAGCTACATTCACAGTGTTTTCAAGATCCTGCTGAAAGTGAAAGAGCCTCAGACAAAGCCAAAGTGGATTCCAGCCAACCAGAAAGGTCGTCAAGGAGACCCCGAAGGCAGCGCCCCAGTGAAAGCCGTGATCTGTGTCACATGACCAACGGCATCGAGGACTGTGATGATCAGCCACCTAAAGAAAAGAAGTCCAAGTCAGCCAAGAAAAAGAAGCGCTCCAAGGCCAAGCAGGAAAGGGAAGCTTCACCCGTGGAGTTTGCAATAGATCCCAATGAACCGACGTACTGTTTATGTAACCAAGTGTCTTACGGGGAGATGATCGGATGCGATAATGAACAATGTCCAATCGAGTGGTTTCACTTTTCGTGTGTTTCACTTACCTATAAACCAAAGGGGAAATGGTATTGCCCAAAGTGCAGGGGAGATAATGAGAAAACGATGGACAAAAGTACTGAAAAGACAAAAAAGGAAAGAAGATCGAGGTAGTAAAGGCCATCCACATTTTAAAGGGTTATTTGTCTTTTATATAATACTTTCAGAAAATGTTTTAGGGTAAATGCATAAGACTATGCAATAATTTTTAATCATTAGTATTAATGGTGTATTAAAAGTTGTTGTACTTTGTCTGTGACCTTAATTTCCTGCACTGAGTTACCAAATATTTTAAACCAGGTAATCTTCAGATCACCTAATGAAAGGCTCAAGGCACAGGAAGAGGGTGGTGTGAACATTGTAAAAACTTCACAAGCCATGCCTAGTTCATTTTCACTTAAAATGCGACGCTGTTTTTTGGGCTAACCCCAAAGTTTTGTTAACATGTTCTACGTGCTTAAAAAAATTCAGATAACAGTTGGAGCACTCTGCGAGCATTGAAGTTATCACGGGAATTCAGAACGCACACTGTATACCTTTCAGAGCTCCTTTCCCGCTGGTCCTGTTTACACACGCGCTTGGTCATCTCTACCTTCCCAGCATCGAGGGAACAGGAGATGCCAACTTGGGGTTCCATGTGGAATGGTGTGCTCTTGTTAGAGTATTTGCTGCTGTCTTTTCGTTAGTAGCATTTTGATACACTCTCAGTAACCCATTTGTAAATGCCTCGCGGCTATTTCATAAGACACACCTAACCTAATGCTTAAGGAGGGAGTTGTGTTTTGTTTTAACTGGGACAGGTAAGAGTAGTTACAATACCAAAAATGCCACGGGCTTATATTGACAAAGTTGGGGTTATGTAGCATCATGGTTCAAGGTTGAGCAATTTTTAAAAATGCATCTTACTACTTCCTACGTTGACCCATTGCTGGGATGCGTAGACAAGGGCCTATCACTGGGAAAAGGGCATACACTAATCTCTGAATATTGCCTTCGTGTCAGACAGTAGCTTACATAATTTTGCTAGTGGCTATAGTTCATTTCTGTCCCAATCAGTAATTATAGATTAACAGTGTATTTACTTTCTTAACTTTCTGGTATTGGTGCTGTTTGATGTCTTCAAGTTTCATGAACTAATTTCATTATAACAATGCAATTAATAATGTATCTGTAAATTGAATTTTCCAAAATTCTAATATTTTAAGGGTAAGCATCTTAATGAGTAGTATGTTCATATGAATTCAGAGTTTTGGGGGCTTATTTGGGGAAAGAGGACAAGGATTGACTAGTCCTTAAAATCTACATGTAACATACTTTTTATTCCCCATTTCTCCCTAACCTGATGATCTTAATTCTTTTTGATTAACATGTGAAAAATTCTGTCTGCTTGTTTGGAAAAAAAAAAAAACAACTTTTTTTTCTCTTCTAGCTCTCCTGTGTGACTTTTAGGCATGCCATTTTACCTCATCTGGGTGCCAGGTTATTCATGTGTGCGTAACCTGAGGTTGGCTTAAATATCCCCAAGGTTCTCATGAGAACCACAGTATTTTCACTGCAGTGAGGACTTTAATAATCAAGCAACTTAATTTGCTCTTAATCTTGTCCTTTATTCTGAGGTATGAAGACTCTTTAAAGGTGAGCTTAGAGACAAAGTAAATGCACAATATTTGGTTAACTTCTGTCCTAAGGATATTTTGATTTGATGACTGGAGTTTATTATATTACCTCCTGAGCAAGGAACATTAGCATGATTAAGAATTTATTTTTATTGTAACTTGTTGAGTATAAAATTCTTTTCTCTCTTGAGAGCGTAGCATTTTATCTTAGGAATTACATCTCTGTTACCAGGATAGAGCTAATTACCTGATGCCATTAAAAATACGGGTATGTCCAAAGCCCCAGAAAGCTTTCAGATGTGACTTACATAGAAGTCAACGCTTATTCATTCATAAATTTAATTCAGCAAATCAGCAGATCATACAATTCCAAATAGAAGTGCCCAAGTTTGGATTAGTTTTAATAGAACAAATGTGAAAAATCCTGAAATATGTGCCCTCTTTAAGATCTAACATTTGAAACAATTGTATTTTCATGAATTTCTTTGCATTTTCGATACCACATAGGAAATGGAAGTCAAGATTTCATAACATCGTAACTGGGGTTTTAAAAAATAGAGATTTCATATCTTATGCTTTCATATCTTATACAGTGCATACTGTATAGCAGCGGTTTCCAAATAGAACTCGCCATGGAAATTACCTCAAGAACTTTAGAAACGTACTGGTACCTGTGTCCTACCCCCAGCCATTATGATCTCATTCATTTAAAATGTGGCTGAAGTATTGGAATGTTTAAAAGGTCCCCATGTGATTCCACATTTAGGAATGTTGTAGAACCAACTGCCATATTATGAAAATCCAAACCTGTTGAAAACTGCTGGTGGATTCTTTTGCATCCCGGCTTTTGTGTGACAAGCGTGTACATTTTAAGTGCTGGTCCATCGGGGAGAGATTGTCCCCTTTGTCCCCTGCCCCCAGCAGTCCCACCACCAACACCCGGAGAGTCAGTCCTTGTATGAATGCAAAGGGAGGTGGGGCTTAGTTCTTGATGATTGAAGGAGGCTTCTCTAAGGAGGGATCTGTGAGCAGAGACCAGAGAGAAATGGGGTGAGTAAGGCAAAGACTTGGGAGGGAAGTGGGGGTCAAGTCAGCCTATTGTGGCTTGAGTAGACCATGTGACGCAGTGGGAAAGGGCTGGAAGATGTTGGCTCTGGAAGCCAGGGGAGGAAATTGGGGAAGGATGTGTGTTCTTTATAAAGATCACTCTGAATACAGCGTGCAGATTTTATTGTAGGGAGCCTTGGAGACTCAAGTCTTTGCACCGAAAATGTTGATGACTCCGACTCGGGTGGTGGAAATAGTGCTGGGACTCCGCCTGTGTCTCTGAGGTACAGCCACCGCAGGGGCACTTTGACCCGGGGACTGGGAAGCAAACATGACAAGGGTCACTCTTAGTCTGGCTTGAGGGGGAACAGAAATCGAGCTTTCTGCTTGGCACTTAGGTTTGAGATGCCTGACAGGTTCTGTGGGATCTAGCGTGGAGTTGGGGGCAGGAACAGAAGGGGGTCAGTGCTGAGTTAGCCCGGGAATGGCGTGCAAGGTCGTATAACCGAAGTCCTGTGAGGAGTAGGGGGCTTTGCAAACTTGAAGATGCCGGTGAGTCACCTGGTTTTCCAGCGAGGCCTGGTGCGCTTGGTCTGGCGGGCGACCTGAGACACCACACTGCTGACAAGCTCCTGGGTGATGTGCGTCAGGCCAGGACCCGCATTCTGTGCAGCAGCCATGTAGATCCAGATGTGGAGGGGGTGGGGGGCCAAAGGGGCGGCATTCGATACTATAGTCATTAAAATGGGGAGGAGCCAGCAGAGGAGACTTGGGCGTCTCTCAGGGACACCATCCAGGAAAACGGGGCACGTTGGAAACTAAGGTGTCGCCAGTTTCAAGAAGAGGGATCTCTCAAGCTCTGTCCAGACAAGGTTGCGGGTTCACCGTGAGATGGGGGGTGGGGAGGGTCGAGTTGCACAGGCGGCAAGTTTAGGGGTGAAGGACGGGTTGCCCTGGATTGGGAGCAGGAAGGTTTGAGGAAGAGCAGTTTTGGGCAGCTGGGTTTTGACGTATAGGGGACGTGGGGTGGGTGAGCGAAGGGAAGACTTGAACTCAGGAGGTAATACAGCATGATTGTGTGTGATTGGAATTTCGCAGGAGAGGGGGGGGGGGACTTGTAGGCGTGAAATCGGAGTGGGCAGATGACAGGTGACAGCTGGGACTCCCGGCGGGTTGGTCTCTGTAGGCATAGGGCCAGGGCCAGTTCACGTGTCCAAAGGCACAGGCGGCGTGTTCACCGCTTTATTCTAATACTTATCATGCAGCCCTCATTTACTCGGCACTGGTTTAGGAACTGCGGATAAGGCAGCAAAACAAGACGAAAGCCGGTAGCCTGGTGGTGCTGAGGGTCTGGAGCGGATCGGTGTGGATGCCAATTGCTAAATTCGGTGTCGGGAGAGTGACATCATGCTCCTCCAATAGCTCCCACTTTCCCGGGGCGCGGCCGGGGTCACGCCTGCGGGGAACCTGCGGGCGGGGAGGGGGGTGTGCGGACCCGCTTAGAGCCGCAACGCGACAGGACTGTGGGTCCGCTGGAGTCTTCGTCGTCGCTTCAGATGAACCCGATTACTCATCTGTTGCCTGGACGCAAGCCTGAAAAAGGAGATCAAAATCTCTTAACATTTCAAAATCCCTGCAGTCAGCCAGAAAAACTGCCGCTCCCGGTCCTTTTTGCACAGCTAGGAGGTGGGTACTGCTGAGAGATCCGAACCATGCCCCCCTGAAATGGAGAGGCGCCCGCCTGGTAGGAGCCGTGGGTGTCAGTGAGCTAGGCAGCCCTTGATGCTTCCCTTGGACTCTGATGTCATTCGAATCTATTTCAAGTCCAATACAAGTTATCTGTGGTCCTAACCGCCACACATCCATCAGAGGCACCCAAGTTCCTTTGTCGTATCTCACATCAATGCGAGGGCTGGGTTCAGCTGTGAAACCAGTGATTTCATAGGTGATTATCCTGAAAAGACTATTATTCATTTCCCTTAACACTAGTCAGAGGAAAGCGTTCTAGTCACAGAGTTACGAATAGTTTATGAAATAGCAGCTTTTCAGGCGTGCGTGTGGTGGTGACGTCAGCGTTGTCTGAGCTTCAGACGGAATGATCTTGATGGCTTTTGACATTTCCACGTACCATCCTAATTTTATGTTTAAAAGTACTGTTTGCTTAGTGCTTTCAAAAGAGGATGTTGTTTTATTATTTTTTAGAGAGCAGGGAGGGAGAAAGAGAGAAATATCCATCAGTTGCTTCTTGCATGCCCCCAGCTGGCGACCTGATTCCGAAACCCAGGCATCTGGCCTGACTGGGAATCGAACTGGCAACCTTTTGGTTTGCAGGCCGATGCTCAATCCACTGAGCCAGGGTTGCTCAGTACTTTTCTTGAGAATTGACTCTCTTTCTGATGTCAATTTATTTGGAAATGGAAGTATATTGCTTCGGGAAGTGGAAAATTGTTATCACTTTCTGGGAATAGAAGATTACTTAAAAATATAATGAAAAAGAGGCAGTGCTTTTCAATTCCAGCTATGTAACATTGCCTGTGAAAACTCAGCCCAAACTCTACCCTCCTTTTATTAAAAGATGTGATTAGTAGATAGGGTAAAAAAAAAAAAAAGGCAAATTTAGTCTTTCTGCACAACGTAATCCAAAGGATTTGGAGAGACTTTGGAGCCTGGGAAACACTCTTAGCAGCAGGTGGCTAATCACTGCAGCTTCCTGACTATCAGTATAACACAGAAATATTACCATGGCTTAAATTAAAGGCATGTCTCTCGCTGCACGCAGGTGGAATGTGCCTCTTAATCAAGGGTTCTGTAACCCCCCTCTGGGGTCAGCCAGCATTATTGGTATCAGCTGTGGAGGAACTGGCACTCTTCACCCCGCAGGAGTCTGTAAATGTTAACTGTTTGGTGGGGCTCCTCCAAGGTTATTCTTGGGCAGTTGAGTGAGAGGCCCCCAGCCGCGCCCCCCTCCCCGCCCCCAGCCCCCAGCAGACTTGTCTCAGGTCGCTTTTGGGGCCAGTGATCCAGCCCTGAAAAAACCCTTAGAATCTTCCAGGTAACTTCCTCAGCTACCCACTTGCTAGCAGATTCTTGATGTAGCAGTTTCCAGTATTTAAAAAATGCCAATTTCCTTTTGAGTTGGGTAGTGCCATGCTCTGTCTGTCAGTTGTGGGGACATAGCAGCGTCCTTCCATCTTGCCCCAGGGTGGACTATTTATCACCTCCACTTGCCTCTGGCTGGTCTTTCAAATAATTTGGCTGCTTCTGATGATTTTCATCCATCCTGCTTCTAAAACTGCCTAGTAGCCTGTATTCCTCCCTTAGATAAAAGGACTGTTAGAAACGCATTTGGTCAGACGTATGTCTCACTTCAAACAACTAGAGAGGATCTAGTGCTTGAGCTGCAATGTAGGGTGCTATTTTTGAAATATGTGGGGTTTTCCTTCCCTGTTCTTGACTGTGTTCAGATAGCACTGTTTTTGCTACATACCTGCTTTGAACAGCAAGATCCAATGACTTTGACCAGAGCTCTTAACTCATTTATATCGCTTACCAATCTTAGAAACTTCCCACCTGGAAACAGAGGCGTCGGGCCAGCTGGCTAATTTTTCCTGCAAGGGCTCAGGTTTTAGATGAGTAATTTGGGATCATGTCTTCAGTGGGTGCATCAATTTTAATACCAAAACTTGCTATTGTACTTAAGGAGGATGTGAAATGGTAGCAAATAGCAATTCCAAGCCTTTAAGATGGACTTTTACTGCACTTTGGTGCCTTCCTGAGACATGGTAATACCCCACAAATGTCAGAAATTTTCTTCTGTGATCTACAGAATATGTTTTGCTTTTTGGTTATAAACTTGAATTTCTCATCACATTTTTAAAGTAAATTCTCACAGATTAAGAAAAGTGGTTAAAGACTATAGCAAAAACAGTCCTTGAAAAGTTGTTCAGTTTTAAGCACAAAGAGTGGGTACTAGCTTTTGTTTTGGGTGTTTGGGATAATTCTGACAAATTTAAGGTATAATTTAGTGGAACTGGCAATCTAAAACTTTTCTAATTGCACAACTAAAACTAAAGGCATTTCCCATGGCTAGTTAAGAGAAAGGAAAAAAGGATTTATCTTATTTTTTTCTGTTTAAGTCTTCACTGTATTAAAATTCATCTTGAATTAATTAGATTTCTCCTTCCAATAGCAGATTAAATGAACCTGATGAAACAAGTGACAATACAGTTCAATTAAGAATGGTCTGTCAAATATAACTATGTTAATGTAGCCTATTAGCTAATTCTTAAAAATAATTTCACTTGTTCAGTTTCTTGATTAGAATTGGCCTAGATTTCTAGGCACACAGGGACCGTAGCCTTCATATTGAATCAGAGAAACTCTACAAGAGACCACTGCTAGTAATCTTGTTCTTGCTTCTGGGGAAACCAAGGGCAAGTCATAATGAGGATCTGAATTCAAGCCACATTTTATTATTACCATACGCATCAGGTAGGTGTGAGAATTGACGGTTGGGTAAAAGTATTGTACTCCCACTGGGCTCTGGGGTTCATTACAATTTAGTATCATAGGACTCCTTCGGCTCTAGAACCTGTGAAGATCAACTAAACTGTTCTCCTTGGAGGCTTTCATTGTTATTTGAAAATAACATAATTTGTTTCCATGAAATGCATTTACTGAAAAGGCAGAATTGCTTAATCAATGTCATGGCCAAACATTTCCATGAAGGGTTAGGGAAGTCCTTCTGTAGTCAGAACCGGAACCGGAACCGTGTATAAGGTGCAGGGACTAGGGAAAAGAAGCAGCCGATTGCCCAGGCGCACCCAACAGAATGCCATTCACCATTTCCAGCACAGTTTAGTGAGAGGGTGGGAAATCTTGTAGTTTGTTTCCCTTGACATTAGTTGGGGTCTTCAGGAAGGTCAATAGCTATAAAGAATAAGGTAATCCCACTATTCCTGGAACCAGAAGATTACATTGAGGCAGGATTTGATGTGCTGGTGTCTAAATATTGAGAAGTAATAGACTCCCTATCAGTCTCTATTAATGTGTTTGATGGAGCTATTTTGAGAATAGTTGCGTGTTTATTCTAAAGAGAATTATGTGTCAAGTCCAAGCGAGGACTATGGGCAAAGGGAAAATTCCCTTTTCACAATCATGCTTATTTGAAAAATAAAAAAGGTCAAGCTGTCCTGTCACCATCTTACTGAGACACGCCATCTCTAAAACAGAGAACAAAAACCAGCTTTGTAGTCCTGTTGCTTCATTATAGTCTTGAACGCCACGCTAGGCTAAAAAGCAACCCATTTAATTATCTCAAACTTGGTTCCTGGGGCATCACAGGGACATTGGAAATACTGATATTGGGAAAACCTTCTCTCAGAGCATCGTAAAATTCACTCCCGCATCTTTGTCAAATTTATTACATTTTCTTATTTTTAATAAATTATCAATTTTATAGCATTTTAATTATGAACTAACAATTGTAATAGTCAATTCAGAAGAAAAAACTTTAACTTAGAAACATACATGTTTTTGTTGCAAAGAATTATAAATAGGATAAGCAACTGACACCTAAGAATAAAATTACATCATTAGGATGTTATTTTGTCAGGGAAGTGGAATGAGAATGTAATTTCAGGGGAAAAACTGTTAAAATTTAATTTGTTGGTATTTTAAAAATGTATGGTGTGATCTTTCTATTCTACCAAATATATTGGAGTGGTAGACTGGTTTTATTTTAAAATGCCAGTATAGAAAATAGAGCAAAAGATAAATTCTTGCATTCATGAAACATTTTAGCGATCAACTTACATATGTGGGCAGAGATGTTTTTTTTGTTTTTTTTTTTAAAGAAGTAGATGTGAGAATGAAAACATTAGAAATCATTGACAGAAATAATCCGTTCAGCACTTTGACCTTGAACATCTCACCTCAGCTGCTTTATCCTACCTCAGCCACCACTTCCACCGTGTTACCTGAGACTTTGCAACTACAAAAATCTTCACCTGCGACCAAGAAATGAATCCTCCGTTTCCAGCCTCCTGTCCTCTGGCCGCCACCTGCTATGGTTCCAGCTCACTCCCTCCTGTTCTCTGACTTGGGCCAGGACCCCCAGAGTAGTCCCACCTAAGCTCCACCCTTTCACCTTCTCAGGTTGGGCATGGCTCCTGTCCCTGACTCGGACTCCGAGGCCCACCACGCTCATTACCTGCTCGCACACCGAATTGGACAAAGACTGTACCACACCGCTGTGCTGTGAGAACGTGACAGGACAAAGGCACCGGGCTCGGGCACTTTGTCGTGGAGAAGTCACCAGGAAGATAAGGGTGAGTTTATCAAGGTTTGTTTGTACAGACTTCCTCTCAGCCTTGATGCCCACCTCTGGTGACAAGAATGTTCTTTTCTTCCTGGCATAGGGAGGTCGTCTTTCCCATGAGAGCTCCATCTCCCGACTTCAGGAAGAAAAGGAAGGTCAGAGACCCCTTCTGAAATCTGGAATTTGTCTTTGTTTTTTGTTTTTTTTTTTTAAGTGCCTTTCACTTAATCCTTAGCCAAAGTGGCATATTTTGGGGTGCACTATACACCCTTTAGTAGTACATTGATTCAATCAAATAAGCCACCCTGCTATGGGAGTCTTCTTGTGTTGCTCTGTGTTCGTACGGAGGGGGTGCAGGGAGCCGGTGTTCTTTCAGAGCCCGTCACCTGCGGGGAAGGTGCACACAGGTATGTAGAGAAAGGACCGGGCACACCTTCAGCTTCCCACCACCTTCAGCCACATTTGGCCTCCTTCCTGCTGGCTCTTACCTTAAACCAACCCTTCCACTGAGTCCTGGGCCCATCCCTTGCCTTGTTAATGACTTACCCAACTGCCTAATCGATGTGCCAATTGACAGATTTATGAATTCCACTAATAATTAGTGCACAAAATAATATCGTGTCTACTAAGATCCATCATCTCTACCACAGTTCCTAGGCCAGGTGTGGAGACATTTAGCAACACACACAAGTAGACTAGGTGGTACCTCATTACCTGGTAGGTACTTGGAGAAAAACAAAGCAGGAGGGACAGATAGCGAGTGTCAGGGTAGAGGAGTGGATGATGCAATTTCAAAAAGGAAGGTCTTACGGAAGAGGTGACGTTGGGTCAAAGAGGTGAAGGAGGTGAGGGAGGGAGCCATGTGCATACCCTGGAGACACAGCAAGGGAGGCAGGTAGGGCAGTGAGTGTTAAGTCCCCAGGCAGGAGTGTGCCTTTCTGTGTTGAAGAAACACAGATCAAGGAGGCCAGTCAGCCAGCGCAACTGAGTGAGGGCGAGTATGAGAACCGCAGGCCAGAGGAGGACGCAGGGGGTGGAGTGGGAACAGACCCGTAAAGCCTGGTCAGCCATGGTGAGGATCTGGGCTTTATGTTGACTGAGATGAAGCGCTTTTAGCAGTTTTAAACCGAAGATTTACTTTATAGTTTTATTGATTTACTTTACAGTTTTATTATTTTTTTAAATGTTATTTATTTACTTTAGAGAGGGAAAGGAAGGGAGAACGAGATGGAGAAAAACATCAGTGTGTAAAGGGAAACAATCAGTTGCCTCTCGCACGCCCCCAAACGGGGGACCCAGCCTGCAACCCAGACAGACTGGGAATCGAACTAGCAACCCTCTGCTTCCCAGGCTGGCACTCAGCCCCCTGAGCCACACCAGCCAGGGCTAATTCACTTTTCAAAAGCTCCCTGTATCAGCTTCGGGGAGACTAGCCGAAGGGAGAAGTGTTAGGAGGTGACTTTATTCATGTAAACAAGGACGGTGTCTTGGATGGAAGAGAAACAGCAAAGATGGTGAAAAAACAGTCTCAGATGTGGAGGCAGAGCCAGTAGGAGTTGGCTATGAGCCTGGCTAAGGGACGTGGAAGAAGAGTGGAGCACGATGCCGGCGTCTTTGGCCCGAGCGCTTTGAAGAATGAAGTCACTGTCAGGATGAAGGCAGCGGGGGGACCATGTTTTCCGATAAAGTTGCCAGATTGAACAAATGGAAAGGCAGGGTGTCCAGTTAAAAGTGAGCTTCAGCTAAACAACAAGTTCTTTTTTTAGGTTAAGTAGGTCCCACGCACAGGGAGGCTTATAAAACTAAACGTACGACACAGAGGTTTGATAGTTTATTGTTAATCCGAGGGGGGAAATGCAAACTCCGCATTTCTGATATTGTGCACATTAGTATATTATTACAAACACAAAGACTTGCGAAATTTTATTTTCTAAGTAATTAATTGTGGTAGTGAAATTTTATTTTAATTAGTCCTTTCCTTTATGAGGTCGCATCATTGCATTGGGTTCATTGTTGTTACAGCTGCCTCAGTTCTAGTTGGTCTAGACTCCTGCCTATCATTTTTTTTGTTGTTGTTAACATTAAAATGAGTGGGTTTTGGGCAGAAAAGGTATGTCCCGTGCAATATGATTTATACTTACACTAAAAAGTGATTTGCCATTATTCTGCTTTAAGTGGGTGTCCTCCACGTTACCTGGTAAGCCCAGTTTTGGAGGGAAGATGGAACGGTCCCCCGAGAGATGTGAGGAGGGGCTGGATCAGTGCTCCTGGATTTCAGCCGCGCTTTTGACCTGAGCATGGACCCTTGGGGGACATCAAGGTACAGCGTAGCCTCGCCAGCCCTGAGACCGCAGGAAGTCAGTAGTGTAGGACTGTATCTATCCAATGGCAGAGTGCAATTCTCTAGGAAGTACTTTAAATAGATGCACGTGTGCACACGTATATATCTCTTCTAGGTCCTATCTTTTAATGGTGTCTCACTGTCAGCACCAGGACAACGTTATCAGTACCGTGTTACCTCTGACTTTGCTTAATAACCCTCTCCTGATGGCCCAGGAGAATTCAGTGCCCATGACTGGATTGTGCAGGGATGACAAAAGGGAGTTTATTTTTATAGTCCCAGCAAAGACAGAGGGCTGGAGCTGGAATAACTGGGAGTGTTTGCGCAGGTGCTCAAATATTAGGGAAATTTCAGAAAGGGCGCAACAGGGTGGGTTCTTGTTTTCTGCCTTTAAGTCCTCGTGGCTCTCAATTTTAGATCACGGATAATGAAGAATGATCTGAAAAGGCAGGGCTGTGAACCTCTGTCTCTCAGAAATAAAAAACAACTGGCTTTCTGTTGCTTATTCTAAATGTTGGTCATTGAAACTCCAAGTTCCGAACGGCCATGTTATGAGTTCTTCCTTTTCTGTGTTTGTCTATCTGTGGACACAGAAACTTTAGGAAAGAAACATAGGTATTAGAGACAAAATACTGAAAAATATGCAGCAGTATATTTTCCTTTCTCCACCAGCTTGCAAATCTGCTAGGTCGGCACTCTTTACCCTGTGTGTGAAATTACCTAGACAACAACTATATTCATTATTTGATCAGAGAGTCCACAGAGGGGTTTCTAATAAAAAAGTGACCAAGTGTATTTTAAATACTTTGAAAAGATTGGGTGATGGGTGAGAAACAGGGATTAAGAAGTACACATTGGTTGTTACAGAATCCTCATGAGGATATAGATGTAAAGTGCAGCATAGGGAGTATAGCCAATAATATTCTTTTTTTTTTTTTTTTTATCTTATCTTCTGTCTATTCTTTTTTTTTAAAGATTTTATTTATTATTTTTAGAGAGAGTGGGGAGAGAGGAAGAGAGGAAGAGAGACATCAATGTATGGTTGCTTCTTACCTGCCTCCAGCTACAGACCTGGCTGGAGATGTGACATGCAACCTGGTTAGGTGTCCTGGCTGGGAATCAAACTAGTGACCTTTGGGTTTGCAGGCCAGTGCCTTATCCACTGTGCTACCAGCCAGGGCTCCAATAATATTCTAATATGTACCCCATGATATATTTTGGACCTTGTATTGTGTTTATGTAGTACCTACTCATCCAGAACTAATTTTTGTAAAATGACAGCTTTGAAGGGTCACAAAAATTAAGTCGTATTTATTTACCCTTACTATAATTTCATATGAAAATTCTAAATGTTTTTCCCCAAATGCACAAATGTTCGGCAAATTGTTGGATGACCATGGGTGTGGCGCTGGGAGCCCTGGGACCATGTTTGGTGGCAGGGCCCCTGGATCTCTCCAGACCTGAGCAGATTTTACTGGTACCATGTGTTCCCCTTTTCTCACCTGTCCCATGGAGGACCACACGGGGTGACCTCCGTAACCCCTTTCAGCACGGACAGTCCAGGAATGTCCGTCTACTCATCTCAAAGTGAAAAAAATAGCGCTTTACCATTGTCAGAGGAGACATTTCAGACAGCATTGCCCCAGAAGTTTCATCTCAGAGAAGGGCCGATGGCTTGAATTCGGAGCTGCCCTCCTGGGTCCCCAGCCACCAGTCACACCATGAAGTTGGTGGATTTGCCCAGCGGCTGAGAACTCGTCGGGCCTGCCTGCAGCTGGCCAGTGGTCTGCAGGCCGGCACTTGCCAATCCTTAGGGGTTGGATCTGAACCTGAATACTAATTCCACCCTCAGGAGCCAAGGCATATGGAAAACATTAATACTTCCTTCAAATGGAAATCGTTTTCTTTCTTTTTGGAAAAAAAAAAATGGTTTTTAAAGAAGGTTCCAATTACTGTGCTACTTGCAAAAAAAAAAGAACAAACATTTCCAAATACCCATAGAGTTATAGTATTGTTAGAAGTAAAGAAAACAAGTGTTGAAGGGAAGACTACAGATCAAGCCCTCATAACCTGAGCAGCCCGTCTCGCTGAGGCAAACCGGTTACGGGGACATCAGCCCGGCCCACGCGAGGCTTCGTCTGAGCCCAGCCGCTGGCCCGGAACGCGCCTCAGTCTTTCTTACTCACGGAAACATCCAGTGTGTTCAGGGCAGATCCTGGGTCCAGGCCTGGCTACCAGGAGAACCTGTCCTCTGGGTCTCAGGGATTTTGTGCTTGCCTTTTAACTGACACAGCCTCTCAGACATTTTTTAAGATTTAAAAAAAAAATTATTATTTTTAAAGCGGGGGGAAGGGAGGGAGGCAAAGAGGGTGAGAAACATCCATGTATGGTTGCCCTTCACCTGCCTCCAGCTACAGAGCTGGCTGGCGACCTGGCTTGCAACCTGGTTATGTGGCCTGGCTGGGAATCAAACCAGCAACCTTTGGGTTCGCAGTCCAGGGCCTTATCCACTGAGCCACCAGCCAGGGCTTCAGACGTTCTTAATGCTCTTGTTTACCATACTGTGGAAAGGACATGGCAGAGGTTTGTTTGCTTGCTTTGTGACAGAGTTTTTGATAAGAGATCTCTCTGGGGGGCCTTTGAAGACATTTAAATATAGTCTTTGTGCCTATAAAATCACATCTAATTTCACTGTTCCTCATTGTTAATATATTTGGGTAACGGGCCCCCATGTTCTCTGGGCAGCAGGAGGCCAGTGGGTCCTGAGTTGTCGGGCCTTCTTGTTGGATGACCCTCTGGACAGCCCCATCCAGAGGGTTTCCAGGAGGCAGGATTAATTGCAAAAATATTCTGGAAATGGCATTCAGTCGTCATCAGCTCCCTGGGAAAACCCTGCTGGCCCCTCGGGAGGATGGATAAGGGAGCTGTGTTGCCTCCTGGCAGAGCCACGGACTGGGCTTGCCGGCTTAGAGGGGTTGGGCAGAGAGAAGACGGGTGTCTGGAAAGGGATGTTCAAGGGAAAATATATTGTGTGAGGACACAAACACTCCAACTGTGGCCGGTGCGTCCCTTGCCAGGAGCCCTCTGTGGGCAGGGAGGCCTTCGGGACCCCCGGCATGAATACCTCCCCTGCCCCTAACTGTTCTCTAATTCCTCCCCTGGAAATAAATTTAAAAATAGATAAATAAATAAACTTCAAGTTGTTTCTCCCACTGGGGAATGCAAAGTCTATAAAAGGGAATCCAGAAATCTGGGTTCTGGGTGCTGTTTTTCCATTTGTTTTTACATACCAGCCCGAAAGTGACCCCTTTCGCTTTCTGAGCACGTGACCAGGGCAGACCTGGCTCCTCTGTCCTGCCAAGGAGTGAAGCCTTGTTTTCTGTGTCAAGGTATTTGCTGCTGCACTAAGTTCGCTGGTGGTGTGCACAGCACGAGTTCCGCATTTGCACCGATTATGCCTCTGATGTCGTTGTCCCTTTTCAGAAAACACACAGTCTGTCCCAAATGATTAGCGCTCCATTATGCCTCTCTATTGTTTTCTAACTGTTCCATATGTTTGGATTTTGCCCCTTACCCAGGCTACTCACCTCTGGTGGAGTCAGGACTGAAACTCCCTTGACCTCTCAGCACAGCACTACTTATCTGTCCTGATTCACACCAACCCTGGCAGGGCTGGCGTTTTAAGAAATAGACTGGAGGCGCAAGTCTCAACTCATTTAATTATTTGGGAAAAGGTTGGGCAAAACTAGTTTTAAAAAGGAAAAAGACCTGGTTGGTAGCACAGTGGATAGGCACTGGCCTGAGAACCCAAAGGTTGCTGGTTTGATTCCCAGCCAGGACATACAACCAAATTGCAAGCCAGGTCTC
Source organism: Noctilio leporinus (assembly GCA_004026585.1). Taxonomy (NCBI): domain Eukaryota; kingdom Metazoa; phylum Chordata; class Mammalia; order Chiroptera; family Noctilionidae; genus Noctilio; species Noctilio leporinus. The sequence continues at coordinate 124,904 of PVIW01002725.1, read as the reverse complement.
CAGCCAGGTCCGTAGCTGGAGGCAGGTGAAAGGCAACCATACACTGAAGTCTCTCACTCTCTCTGCCTCTCTCCTTTCCCCTCTCTCTAAAAAGTAATAAATAAAACCTTAAAAAAAAAAAAAGAAAAGGAAAAAAGGAAAACGAGAAGTCATCCTAAGATGTTTAGTGAACTCATTCATCATGCAAGTCCAAGTCCCCGGAGAGCAAGGGTTGTATGTTTATCACTGCAGCCTGCCCAGCACCTGACCCTACAGTTTAGCAAGTGATGACTATTTTTAAGGAGCTGGCAAACCACTTTCCTGAGCTCCTGTCACGTCTAGGTCCTGTGCTAAGTGATGGAGACACACAGACCAGTGGCCGCCTTCTCTCTTCAGAAGTTATCATCTGGCAAAGCGGAGGAACGGCAGACTTGAGAGCAATGGCTGTAAAAGCTATTAAAGTTTCATTGAAAGCCACTGAGTTTGGAGAGCAGTCAGAGAAATGTAATATGAAAGAAGGAGAAGAAGAAGAAGAAACCCATAAAAGCAGCTGATGGGTTCTGAAGGAAGACGAAGATGTGCCAGGTGGAAAATGTGCAGAGATTCTGCTCTGGGCAGAAGTAGCAATTGGAACAAGTTGTGAGAGCTGTGAACGTGTGTGCGTTCCGGGAGCCCTAGAGTTGCTCCAGAGGCTGAGGGATTCCGTCTCGGGGTGGGGGGAGGGTGGCAAAAATGTGACAAGTAAGGGGAGCCTTGTTCACGAGGGTCTCGGACCTGGTCTTGCAGGCAGTGGGGCCAGTGGAAGCCTTTGGGGCCGTGAGATGATGGGAGTAGCCTAGGATTGGGGGCAGAAAGTGGGGAAGGCAGATGGCAGAGGGAGAAACTGAAGGTGGAGGACCACTGGTACCCTGTTCAAAACGACGGAGGCGGGAGACCAGGCCGTGGGTTTAGGAACCAGAGGTGTGGACTAGTCAGAGCTTTTCAGATTCTCAGGAAGACTGAGCCACTCGTTGGATGTGGGGAGGTGGGAAGTGGAGGGGCGGGGGTCCAGAGGCAGTTAGTTTCTAGGTTAAGGGAACGGAGGCCCCAGGAAAAGCAGGGGGATGGGTGTGATGGGGAGAAGAGGTTTCCATGTGGGACAGCAGTGACCAACCCCTTCTTGGGCCAACTGACCAAGACCAACCATGTTGACTTCAGAGGGTGCAGGAGCCTCTGTGGGGAGGGCCGAGGTTCCCCCGAAGAGTTCCCCACACTTTCCCTGTCTTGGCAGAAAGACATCTCTCAGCCAAGAAGCTGCAACAGGTGGGCTTAGGCCCTCTCCTGAGTCTAGATTTCTAGAAGCCCCCAGGTTGGATTGCAGCCTGTCACACTCAGAGAAGGGTGCATTTTATAAGCCCAAACGTGTACTTGCCTGTTGTCACGTGCTTTTTCCTCGCTCTTGAGCAAAGCCGTATATGAACAATGTAGGTTCATTGCAGCTCTGCTGTGATGCCCTCAGGAGCGAACGGGGAACAGGACAGCCGTCCCTCTCCAAGCCAGCGAGGAATAGCGGCCATGTTCGGGAAGAGGTGTCAAGGGGAAGGTGCAGCTGGGAGTGACATTTGCTAGCACCGGAGGGTGAGGCTTTCCCCTGCTCAGGGGGGCAGATGCCGGATATGCTGTTTGAGATGCCAGGGTGACCTCATTGCACGTGTCTAGTGGGAAACACCCTCCTCTCTCTGCACTCACTGAAGCTTCCGTTCATCCTGCCCCGGGTCCAAAGGGCAACACGCGTGGGGTAAAGGGGTATGGAATGGGTCTCCAGCCACTTGAGTTGGCGTGTTTGTAGCCTGTTGAGAGAACATGGAGTCCCTGGTTGTGCTTAGGAAGACATCCTTCCCCCACCCTGATGTTGTATATTCTTTCTTAAAGTGTTAGTGTTAATTGTAGTAAGATAAATATAAAGTTGACCCTCTTAAACATTTTTTAAAAAGATTTTATTCACTCTGTTTAGAGAAAAGGGCAGGGAGGGAAGAAGAAAGGGAGAGAAATATCCATGTCCGACTGCCTTTCTTGTGCCTCCAGCTACGGACCTGGCTGGAGACCTGACTTGCAACCTGGTTATGTGCCCTGGCTGGGAATCGAACCAGTGACCTTCGGGTTCACAGGCCGGTGCCAATCCATGAACCACCAGCCAGGGCTCACATTTTTAAATGAGAGTTTATTGGAGCCAAACTGATGACACAGACCAGCAGCCAGAGCTGAAATGCTCTTTGAACTGTGTTGAAGCGCACAGTTTGGTGACACTAAGGACGTCCGTGTTGTTGTGCAACTCAGCACCATCCGGCTCCAGAACGCTTTCATCTTCCCAGCAAAGCTCCGTCAACAGTAAGTCCTGGTCCCCACGCCTGCGCCCCTGGCAGCCTTTGCTCTACTTTCTGTCTCCGTGAATGTGACTGCCCTAGGAACCTCCTGTAGGTGGAATCATACAGAATGTGTTGCAAAACTGGTTTATTTCAGCTTCCAGGTTCACCCGTATTGTAGCATACATCCGATTTCCTTCCTTTGTAAGAATAATGTTCCTTTCTCTGTGCACATCACATTCTACTTATATAAACCGCCCTGGATGGATACTTGGCTCCCCTTTGGGTTCCTGTGAATAATGCTGTGATGAACATGAGAGCACATGCCTCTGCTTTTTGCTGTGTATAAATTTTTCTGTAAATCACCTGTCACCACCTGACATATTTATTGTTTATTGCCTTTCCCTCCCAAGTACAATGCAAACTCTTTAAGTAAAGAAACTTTGTTTTGTTCGCAGCTGTGTTCCAAAAACTGAGAGCTCAGTTTGGCATACGGTAGATTGGTCAATAAATTTTGGCTGAATGGCTAGATAAATAGACTAATAGTCTGTATTCAACTGCCGTTTTCAGACTGAGCTCTGTTCTATTTTATTCTGTTGCTGATGTGGCTAGATGCATGGGGATTTGGAACAAGTTTTCAATTGGATTATGCCTCACCTTTCTTACCTTTAAAATGGGTATCAGCCTTACTTTTTAGCAATATCTGTGAGCCTCCCATGAGATGGGACAGGCCCAGGGCCATCGTGTTTCCTGGCAGACCTCAGGCCAGCCCACCAGGAGGGAAAGCAGACTCCCCGACTGTCACTTGGGAGGATTTTGCCTCTGGTTTATTTCTGCTGAAGAGAAACAGCTATATTTTGAGGGTTTACATTTATTTTGAAGTAAAAAGTAAATTTTCATAAGTTATCAGTCAATGACAAAATATTATGCTAAACCATCGTGAAATGGTTACAAATGTAGGCTCTGTCATTTAGATGGGTGTAGATGGAGTATATATGTTTTTCTTAGCCATTCTGGGTCTATATCTGCAACTGAAAAATAGGGATATTAACATCTACATTTCAGAGTTACGGCGTAGATAAAAATAAATCTGATTCTAACCTAGCTGATCCACAACAGATGTAAGATTCACTCACTTTGCATTTCTACGAAAGCAAAATGCAAGCTAGTCTCACAATGATGACAACAGCAATAATATTTATTGTGCCAGGCTGGACATGTCAGTCTGTCACCAAAATCATCATATAACAGTCCTTTTCTTCTCCTCTCTGTTGTCCTATCTAAGCCTGAGTTTTCTGTAGAAGCCAGAGATTTCCTGTAGCTCCAATAGCTCTTGATGCTTGTGAAAGCTTCATATCCTATTCCTATCTTGTAATTCCCCAGCCTCTTATCTACACGATTGGCTTCCTTCTGAAGCACTCTTCCCGTGATCTCACCACTCTGGTCAAGAGTTAACAGTCGCTCTTCAGTGTCTTCATGGAGGTTAACTCTCAACCCTCCAGCCCTGTAGTCAGTCCTCCAACCAGTGTTTTGTGAAGGGAACCCAGCTTCTCTTTGTAATTCTCCACTTCAGGTCTCCAGGCAGCCCGCTTTGGGCAGCAACACATGGCAGCTTATACCGAGTTCCTCCATGTAAACTTTGTTTACCCTCTTCCTCTTCTTCTAAATCCAAGAACAACCAACGCTCAAATCTATATAATTCATACTTGTTTTGCTTTGAAAAAAATTTTTCCTGGTTGATGGTTAACTCCTCAGCCACTACAGGTTCTACTCCCCCAAGGAAAAGAAAATTATGTTCTATTATTTTAATGTTTCCCTCCACCTCTGAACCCAATCAGACCTACAGAAAAACAGTAGGTGCTTAATCGGTACAGAAATAAACCACTATGATACCGATTAGTAAGCCACAGTGGTCCACCGCAGAAACTGCAACACCGAAAGATTTCAACTTCAGTCTGCAAAGAGACTTTCACTTAATTAATATACACTCTATGTAAGGTTAATGTTGTTGTAAAGGCATGCCCTTTTGAAGTCAGGCTCCTCACAACAATTCCAGGAATGTGCTATCAAAGCCACATAAAGAATGATGAAAATGTGGACAGCGTCACAGGACCCTGTAGCAAAGGAAGAAGAAGTTGTGCAGTTTGGATTCCAGGTTGGTGAAGGGTTACTCTCCTGACATGTGGCCTCCTGTCTGCTGGAACCTAACGTAATTGTGCTCATGAGTATACACCTGACCCAAGGTAAGAGAGTAACATCTAGCCAAGATGTTCGTCAGCAACCACTGTCATTGTTTATATGTTAAAAAGGCATGTATAATTTTAAGTATAAATAAGTTTATTTTTAAAATATGAATCTAAAGCTCGGTATCCTGCAGCATATCTTCTTTAGTATTCTGACTGGTACAGTGGATGGGACAGCAGTTTAATGAACTTCCATAAGAGGCCAGTGGAGCTATCCTTTTGGTAGAAGAAGATAAATCAACACATCAATATGAAAGTTACTGTTAGCATAAAGACCATTAGAGACTGTTTACAAGAATTTAGATGCATTAAGGGAGAATAAGAAGAAACAATTATAGAAGACACAAATGCCATGTGAAGGTTTTTCAAGCACAGATTTTCAAAAAATGACCAGCTTCTAAGCTCTCTCTGCCGCCTTTTTGTGCTGCCCAGATGGTGTGCAAGGCTGTCCCGGCTGACACACTCAGGAGTGTCACCAATGCCAGAAAGAGAGGCAAATGCCAGTTCTTATTGGGCTGTGTGCCTAAGTCATCACCTAGTTTCTAAGTGCAATGACAAAGCAGGGTTGCATTGGCAGATTGGAAAGTGTTGATGACCACAGAGCTGGGAAAATTGTTGTAAACCTCACAGGCAGGTTAAACCAATGTGGAGTGATCAGCCCAAATCTGATGTGCAATCAAACACCTAGAAAAATGGAAGGACACGCTGCTTCCATCCCGATGATCTGGTTTCATTGTGCCGATAAATTCAATGGGCATCATGGACCTTTAAGAAGATGAAAACACAGGAGGGAAAATTCTGGGATTCTTTTCCTGGGGGATGTAATACATAAGTGCCAATAAAATGCCTCAGTGGACTATGGTGCTACAAAAAATAAAATAAAATAAAATAAAATAAAATAACCATCTTGTAGCTTCAAAGAGTTGGCTCTTTGCCACCAGCCTATCTTTGTACTGTGTGGTCTCAAACCATCTTTCCAGTTTAGCTGTTCTCATGCTTGTCTTGTGTGTGAGACTAAACATTTTTTTCTTTTGAGACATCATTGCCAAGAAGCCCTCAATTTCAAACAAGTCAATGACCCAGTAAATTACCTAGTGTAGTCTATAGCTACGCCAGTCACCGGGACAGGCTCAGAATGGTCAAGAGGGACGGTTCCTTGGGGCGTGTGACCACCAAGGACTTGGGAATGAGGGAAATAATATGAAATGAGAATGAGGAGAAAATAAACACTTCGTAGGGATTAAGATAGAGATACACAAATCTCTTTGATGACCTTCTGTCTGATTATAGAGTAATAATGTAATAGAAGAGGTTTTCTTGCGCAAGCAACGTGTCACTCTAACATGGGGTTTGGTGGTAGAGAGGCTCAAGACCAGCAGGCAGAAAGGTCGATGCCGACTGCACCATCCATGGACAGGTACAGGGTCTTGACCTGCCAGGTGTACCCACCAATGGTAAAAACAAAGAAAATCAGGCCATTATAGCCCTATGTTATGAAACATGTGTGACGCAACTTCCCTTTCTCTGAATCCACATGACTCAAAAAAAATTCTGTGATTTGGTTTCCTATGACTTGCATGAACTTGGGCCCACCTGTCAGTTATTTTCATAGCCAATGAATAAATTGGAATTTTGATTAACATGATTCAACACACTGTCAATGTGTTCCCCAAGTTTGATCAGATCCAGAATATTGACCAAATCTAGTTTTTAAGTTCCCCAAAACTGTGGGTTGCATTGATAATTCATTGGTTATCCATTTATTCAATTAAATATTTTTGGAAGCTTCTTATAGCCCAATCGCTCTACTCAGGCATATAGCATTGAGCAAAACAGATGAAATCCTGACCATCAGAGAACATGTGATAAGAGTTTTTTGGTGTCCATGTTTATAAAAAGGGGAAATGTTGAGTCTAAGGAAATGGCTGGGTTCTGGAAGACATTCTGAAGCAAACAGTGACGGAGTGGCGCTGGAATAGGAGTGTGTGCGGTGAGGAGGGCAGGAAGAGGAAGGAAGGAGCTGAGCAAATGAGGGGAAAGAGATGGGGGTGGGCCAAGGGTTGAGAAACTTGCCTCTAGGTGCTGGGGGAAGCGAACACAGGGCCGACAAAGGGCCTGGGGTCAAGGTTTCAGGAGTTCGGCAAGTGATGAGGAGTGTACAAGATGAAAATAGACTGAGAATAGTGCACAGAGCAGATTTTTAAAAAGGTACGTCTGCACCAATAAATGAAAATTATTTGCAAAACCTGGCTTTATACTTACTGAATTTAAAGCGAAGGGAAAAGTGCTTGGTGGAAACCTAATACAAAGCAACGTCAAATAAGGAAATAGGTATTTTCCAAGGCCCCTCATTGGCAATGTGGCCACAGTATACAAGTGGCACGTACATTTAAGTAGCCTTTTCGTACCCCAAAGTGCTCTCCTGGGGAGACGTCATGGGGGCCTAGGAGATGTTTTCACTTGGGAACACTCTCCCCACAGGGCAGCCTGAGCTGCTCACTCCCACAATGGATGGCCAACCACGAGTAACCATGACAACAGCCTCTGGAACTGTTAGCAGCTCTCTCAGAAAAGAACATCATTCAAGGTCAAATTCGACATTTGTGGAGAGGCCCGATCCTGTGCCTCTGTGCAGACTCGTTGCTGCATAGCGGCCAAAACTGAGGCTCTCTCAACCTGGAGGGTGTGTGAGAAGCGGGCCTGCTGGCTTCTATCCCGTGGGCCCTGCCAGGGCTTCCTGCTTCTGTCTTTCCTACTGGGCTCCTCCTGAGTTCCTACTGGAAGCCACTCTGTTGGGGCTGGAGTTAGGATGGTGGCTCTGAGATCCTTTCATTTAGTCCTCCTATCACTGAGCTGAGTGGCTCATCAGCTGTGAACCAGCCCCTGGTCAGAGCCCTTCTTCCAGAGCTGCGATGATGTCTACAGGAACCAATGGGACAAGACACCCTGGGGATCCTTCCAAATCGCCCTCTGTACCTATGAGCTCTAAACACAGCTGATGGCGCACTCCTCTCAGTAAGAAAACTTGTTGAGCACGAACAGAGTTCATCCATGGTCAGGCCTACAGGCTAGGAACTGGCCCCTGTCTTCCTGGGCAAGCTCCCGACCCTTTTTAAAAATAACTGGGATTAGTGACAGCAATGACATCCCAGTAGAACTTCTCTCTCATGTGGGACACCGGGCACAGGGCCCTCTCTTTTCTAATAAATGCTGCAAGGCAGGCTCACCACGTAGTTAGTAGCAGGGAGGCCTTCTTGGGACGAGGTGAGACAGTTTTGCAGAACCCTCCTGCTATCCTGTGTTACAAGCTGCATTAATCATCTTTGGTGAAGGCAACAGCCCAGGCCTTGCAACATCCTGTTCCTGGAACTTGAGGAACACTTTATGAAGCCCATGTTTTCCCTGGGGAAGAGGGGAGTCACGTGTGGCAACCGCGGAGAAGCCCCTGAAAGGGCCGTCCCTCGGGTCCCCTGGTTTACACTAACTACCTTCACCCTTCCCCACAGAGTGGCGCTAGGTCCGTCAAACCCTCGTATTTGGCATTTGTCCCTAGAAAATGGATCAGGCAGGGGGTTTATGTCTTTTTGAGTTCTCAATATTGCAGGACTTGTGAAATAATGACACTCCATCCAATAACGACAATAGTGCGAGACAAGCCAGCACTCACAAATAGGAAGCAGATGTTTGCATTATGTTTTAACACAGCACTGGATGAAACTGGTTCAGTTCAGCTGGATTTTGATGAAAGCGATCTTCAGACTGAATCACCTTCCAGCTGGCCACAGCCTACTGGGTCCAAAGTGGACATGTCTGGTCCTCATGAATTTTACCTAACATTGTATTTTGATGTGCGCTGAGTTCTTCAGCCAAAAAAGAATTGGAAAAAAAAGGAAATGAGTGCTGTTTCTTGAAATTTTCATAGCTTGGTTGTTATGCCCCGCAGAGGAGCTCCGTTGGCCACCTGATTAGTTTTCATTTAATAGGCACGTGTGCTTTTCTGCTCCCCCTTTGGAAGCGTCTGGTTACCCCACCACTTCTGCACGGGGGCGGGGGTGGGGGTGCCTTTTCCTGGATCTCTGTGAATGGGGTTCTGGAGGTGTGACCTCAGCCTGTAAAACACACTTACTGGGAACCAGGGAATATGCACAGTTTGAGCAGACCTTGAGCAGTAGCCGGAGGGGCCGGTTATGAATTTAATAGAACTACAGCTGCAAGGATGACCTGACCCCTGTCAGGTGTACCTGGGCAGCATACTTGTTTGCTCAGAGCTGGGTTCTCAGCCAGAGTTTGGGCTCTGTAACTGTTTTTAAACCATAAAACTCAGGGAAGAGTTTTGGCTTAGTTCTCTCAATAATTCTCTAGCTATTACTAATTCTTTTTCCCCTTAGGACTTAAAATTATATACTCACATGACCCTCATTTATAAGTCTGTATGAACGAGGTTCTTCACACGCAGCGCTCCGTCTTCTGACCTGAGCAAGAAAGCTTATTTCATGTTCAGCACCAACAAGAGGCCTGTGAATCATCTCTCGGTCCATAAGATGGAAGTGAACATGTAAGAACTGGACATTTAATATTTTCCCCTGAGGATAGAAGATTTCATTGGAACTTGTGTATTGCTACAGGTTTTCCAGTTCAGACCTGTGCAACTTCATCAGTCATTTACACCTGTGATGTCCGACATGGTGGCCAGTGGCCACTTGTGGCTACTGAGTACTTGGAAGGTGGCTAGCCCAAACTGAGATGTGTCTAAAGCATAAATGACACACCAGATCTTGAAGGCTTAGTATATAAAAAAAAAAAAAAAAAAAAAGAATGTAAACTATCTCAATAGCAGTTTTTAAAAAATACATATTGATTACATCACGAAGTGATATATTTTGATTATATTGGATTACATAGAAAATATTAAAATTAATTTATCTATGGCAACTAGGAAATTAAAACTCACATTTGTGGCTCCCATGTTTCTATTAGTACCAACCTAGAAGTCGGCTGAGGGTACCTCAGCACTAATTCCTTGCCCAGGGACTTGGATTAGAACACAAGACCTCATTCTCATTCGCCTTGGTGTGGGTTCTTCCATGTGGCTTAACCACTCCCTTAAACATTGTCCAAAAAAGCAATTGAGTGTCAGTCAGGAAAAGTCAAATCCATGGAGACAAAAAAAGGAGATCGATCAGTGGTGGCTACAGCTTGAGGAGAAAGGCTGTAGAATGACTGCTCACATATATGGGGTTTCTTTGGAGGGACGAAATGTTCTATAATTATTTAGTGATAGTTACACAACTCTGGGTGTATATTAAAACCACTAAGTTATACACTTTAAATGGGTGAATTATCTGATATGTGAAATATATCTTAATGAAATTATTATAAAAACAAACAACAACCAGCCTTTTGAATAAGTACTGCTTTAAATACAGGAACTGTTCTACTTGGTGACTATATAAAATCTCAGGGATTAGAGAATTTTAAAGTTAGTATTGATTTTTCAGTCATCTGGTCTTTTCATCTTCTATTCTTTCTCCATTTTCTACATTTTAATTTAAACGAACAGGGCTGCTTATTTATTAACAGTGGAAGATAAATCTGCTAATGTAACATATAAATAAACTCACTTAAAAGATCAAATTCAATTAGAAGGCTATTTAATGACTATAAGTTTGGAATAATGATGTTAGGTCAATCCATTTCCTGAATTAAGACTAGGGAACATAAAATCTCCTAGGGCATATGTAGAATAGTGAGTGATATTTTAAAATTTTATGACCAGTTTAAAAAGGGGGTATGCAGAAGAGAATAAGAGCTGTGGACAGGAGAACACGGGGAGACAGAGGAAGACCTTGGGTTGGTTTCTTGGAGCCTTTGTGGTAATCAGACCTGAAAACACCCTTAAAATACAATTGTATTAGGGTACAAGGAACATGAATCTGTGAAAAACGGCTCTCCGATTCTAGTCAGAAATAGTATATGTGGAAAGCAGATGGCCCTACTCAATAGCTCAATCCGGTGATTGATTGCATAGGACCAGATGCCTTTTAAACTCCAGAAAGTGAGAATTTGAAGCCCAGGTGGTCAAATGCTAAGACCTAGGTCACGAATGCAAAAGGCAGAGGGGTTCATCCTCAAAAATAGACCTTAGTTCGTTCTTCAAAATGCCAGATGACTCCAAGGGAAAGATAAATAGGCAGTGGCTTCCATGGAGGCCCTTTCTGACTGAGGCAGACAGAGCTGGTGCTGTTCCAGCCCCTGACCATCACCAGGTGCCTCTGGGCCTTGGACAGACAGCGGCCTGCTCTAGAGAGGACAGAAGTCCCCTAAGGTGAACCAGAAACAAAGGCCGGAGCCTGGTGGCTCTTAATCCGTCTGGAGTGGCTCATCCCATAGTGAGCTCACCCTCCCTGACCAAGATCAGGAGGCAAAATGAGCCCCAGACGGGCATCCCTGAAAGAGGGCGGCACCTCCTGGTGTTTCAGCAAGCTGTTTCAGCTGCTGCAACGTGCATTAGAGAAAACCACGCAAGAAAAGCCCGAGTGGGAGAGGAACACGCGCCAGCAACAGTCTTCACTGACCACCTTCTAGCGCGGCGCTCAAAAGATTTTTATAGCTCTGAGTTTTGCTTTCCTTATGCCTATGGCGCCTTGGGACACATCCTAAAGGGTTAAATGACTTTAAATTTCAGGGCACCCGTTCCCAGGGCCGAGGTGAGTTCATTGTTCGGGTCTCCCCCACTGCTCTCGGCTCGGCCAGGGGATCCCAGACCCTTTCCGCTGCCCCCAAAGGACCCAGTCTGGTCTCCCGGCTCCGTTTGAATTGTACACGCTGCAATGAATTCTCCAGGAGCGTGTGCCTGGCGGCTTGAACAGTGTGACGCAAGATGTGGTGTCTGTTTACAGTTGCGTTAGCGTGTTTTCGCAGGGGCCATCCATCTGGCGGATTCGCCAGCTTGATTTAGGAGCTTCCGTCAGCAGGCACGTGCTACGCTGCGCGGGGCTCACCTGCGCCGGGTCCCGCTTTCCCGAGAGGCCAGGTGACAGCGGCCGGCGCAGGACCGGAGTCCAGTTACAGAGCGGGAGGGGCCCGCGCGCTATTTATAGCTGTGCCCTTTTTAATGGTCACCTTCAGTCCTAGGAAGGCCGCCCACACATGAAGTTATTGATCTAAACGACCCAGTTCTGAAGTGGCTGTTCTAATTTTTAAAGGAAAATGATCCTTTGTAGCAACCCATTGACCCTTGAAAAAACAAAACGTTTTTACCTTGACCATGATTCACATACCATGTACTCCATCCATTTCAAGTCTACAATTCAAAGTGTTTTTAGTTTTACTTTTTTTTTTTTTTTTTTTGCAGCCGCTGTGGCAACCTGACGTTTGAATGTTTTCATCCTTTTTACAAGGAACCTTGTAAACCCATTCTCTCCCCTTCCTGCCTGCACGGAAGCCTCACGTGACCACCTTGCCATCTGTACCGATTTGCCTGTTCTGGACCTTTCACAGGAATAGAATCAGGCACTACGTGGGCTTTCACGTGTCGCTGCTTTCACGGAGCATAGTGTTTTCAAGGATCGCCCGCGTCGTGGCATCAATACTCCATTTATTTTTACTGCCGAATGGAAGACGTCCCCTGGTGTGGACAAGCACGTTTCTGCTCTCCACGCCTCAGCTGGTGGACACCCAGCCCAGGAAGTCTGCGTGAGTAGAAACGGCCACTCCTATCTAGCCAGGCATTTACCTTAGTCATCTGTTACACACGGGCTGCAAGAGGGTCTAACTCCTGGTTGCGGAACTGGGATACAAAAACGGTCACAGGGTTTTATTCTGATGTGACAGATAAGGGGAGCTGTCCTCGGACCTGGGCTCACCACGCTTCTCTCTCAAGTGTCTGCCCGTGCTTTCCACAGCGGGCAGGACAGCGTGCTCTGCAGAGCCCTGGCTGGTGTGCAAGCCGGTCATGGGTGCTGTAGCTAAGGCTCTGCAGGGTTTGCCTGTCGAGGCTTCACCAAGCGTGTCCCCGATGGCTGGGATCAGCCAACTGTCCCCAACTAGACGCCTCCCCTAGAGGCAACCTTCCCGAGGGGGCACAGTTCTGACTCGGCGGGAGCGGGGTGTTGCGTGGGGTCTCAGGCTGCAGACCCCCAGGCAGTGGAGAACATTTAAAAGAGAACATTTCCCCTTGGCCTTGAAGGTTTCCCTGGCATTTCCTCTAAGTTGTGTGCAAGTTTCGGAAACTGGCTTCGTGCTTCGTATATGCCTTATAACACTGGTTTATGGAATCTGTAATTTTATCTTGAAGGACAAGGAAAATTTAATTAAAGGTGGTTTTTGTTTTCCTCATTAATATGTGGTTCCTCAGAAGCTTCTTAGGAAAGGAGTGTTCTTTTCTGTTGAATGCAATGAACTTGACATTTAATTTCCAAGCCTGTGGGTATTTGCGTTGCTGATGACATATATTGGGGAACATCTTTTTACATGCCACATGCCACCTGAATATCTTCTTCAGTGATGTGTCTGGTAAGGCCTTTGGCCCATTTTAATAGGTGTTTTTGCATTCTTCTTGTTGAGTTTTAAGACTACTTTATATTCTTTTGGATAATAGCCATTTATCAGATATGTCTTGCAAATATTTTTCTCCTTGAGTACAGTTTGTCTTCTCACTCTCTTGACATTTCCTTTCATACAGCAGAAGTTTTTTAACTATAATAGAGGCCAGCTTGTCATCTGTTTCATGGAAGGTGCCTTTGGTGTTGCATTGAAAAAGTCACAGCTGTGCCCAGGTCATCTAAGCTTTCTCTTATACAAGGAGTTTTATAGCTTCACACTTTACATGTCGGTCTATGATCCATTTTGAATTAATTTTTGTGAAGGGTGTAAGTTCTCTGTCTAGATTTATATACATATTTTTTGCACGAGGAGGTCCAGGTGTTCCAGCACCATTTGTTACAAAGATTATATTCTGACATTTTAAAACCAGTTTTCCCCTGGCTGGTGGCGCAGTGGATAAGGCACCAGCCTACGAACCCAAAGGTCGCTGGTTCGATCCCCAGCCAGGGCACATAACCAGGTTGCAAGCCAGGTCTCCAGCCAGGTCCGTAGCTGGGGGCAGGTGAAAGGCAACCATACATGGATGTCTCTCTCCCTCTCTGCCTCTCTCCTTTTCCCTGTCTCTGAAAAATAATAAAATAAGATTTTTAAACAAACAAACAAAATAAAGCCAGTTTTCCTTATTGTTTTTATAGAAGATATAATTTTCAGAGGTCTTATTTTGTTACTTTTCTGACATCATCTCCCTAAAAGGAAGCCCTGATTTGGCCATCGCATTTGCTCCGGCCTCATGTTCATGTCCATAGTTCTCACGTTGTGCATTAGGCTGGTTTGGTTTTTCTGATGATGCTGCAGTCACCTGCCACCAGCAATCCAACTCAACACATTTGCCACTCATTCTTGTGAGAGCTTTTCAGATTTCTTTCTGAATCATAGTTCTCAGTGCTGTAAAGCATCTTCAGATAGTCTGTCCTCAAGGGACCAAAACAAATAAATGGAAAAAAAAAACCCAGCATGCTCCGTCAGTAGCTCTAATTAATTTTGTTTCATTAGTTCTGCGCTTTCTACTCTCCTGTCACATAATTATTTGGAAATTATGTTCATAACTGTTTCTTAATTTGTAGTAATTATACCACTCAGAAGATAATTGTTTAATTATTTTTCCCTAGGATCCTATCGCGAAAAAAGAAACCCAGACTTTTAAAAACTATGAAATTAAATCAGAAGGGAAATTCAAACAGTCACAGTCCCTTTGGCTCTGACATCCCAGAGGGTGTCTCTGATTTGTATTCAGTTATGCAAAATGACAGCTGCAAGAAGCAAATATTTTCGGCATATTAATAAGAGCAAACACAGGGAGCTGTTCTGCAGAAGTAGGTATGACACTGATCAAGAATGCTGAGGCCTCTCTCAGGCTTAACGAGGAAAATGCTGTCTCAGTTAGATCAGTGTCTTGATCAGTAAATAGAAAGTCAGAACCCTGAGGCTCTACCCTCTATTACAGCAGCGGACTCCTGTGTGACTTGGGCTGCTTCCTTCCAGCAATGAACTAGCAAGTAGACGAGGGAGACTAATGAGTAGGTAGTCACAGCACATGCAGTCAACATCAAAGTCAGGGACTGAGATGGGGTACCTAAGTTTTTCCGTACCTGAAGCTGATTTCATTAAGTTCTGAAATGTTTGTTTTGTCACTTTGAAGGAACTCTCTCTAAAACTGATCCCACAAATAACTTTTTTTTTAAAGTGGGTGGCCTGCAGTATAAGCTCAACCTCATTTTGGCATCGCGGGTCGGTTAGTGCAAGAACGGAGGTCATTTTAGCGTGTGACCTAGCACAGGGGCCAAAAGGAGCTGCAGGGCCAGGCCGCCTCCCTTGGCTCAGAGAGCTGAAGACTGATGAAAGGTCCTGAACCAGTCTTAGGAAGCCCAATACACCTCACGTAAGATAAAAAGAAATACACCTCCAGGCAGTGAAAATGAAGAACACCAAAGGCATCGGGAAGAATTCAGAGGAAAAAAAAAAGACAGATTCCTTTCAAAGGAGGGGTGTCATCACAGTTCCACTCTCCACAGCAACAACAGAAGCCAGAGACGGTGCGATGAAAACTTCGTTTTGCTGACAGAAAGTAGTCCCCAACATAGATTCTTATTACAGCTGGTGGAAATATTTTTCAAGCATGAGAACAAATAAAATAACCTTTCGACAAACAAAACCAGAGAATGCGCCTTGAAAGGATGTGTTTTAAGCAGAACAAAGGAAAGGGCTGCAATGTAAGAAGGAGAGAAGAGCAAGCAAAGAAAATGATAAAAATGCAGGTTTACGGGTTGTGACAGACTGTGATGTAGTATGGCAGTGCAGCTAAAGGACAGAGAGTCCCTAAGAGGCAGCAGCTGATGTCAAAGGCACCATCATTTGGCGATTTAAGTTTTGGATCATCTACCAGCAGCTCAGGGATGTTCACGTTTAATTAAAAACAACCGGGATAGCTATTTCTTTAATAACTTCTTAGTCTATTATTAACCACCTAAGCATATAATAGCTTTAATCTTTTGGGACAAAAATGACTTTTTATCTGCCCTCTTTCTGAAAAACCCACAAATTTCCATGAGCTCCTCTTGTGTTGCCTTCGGAGGCAACACTCCATTCTTGACTACCTTATTCGAAAAGTCACCCTGGGCGATGACCGGACAGATGAGGGCAAGGGCAGAGTGACCTTCCTTTTTGCAGATGATGCAGTCAGTATTTGTCTTCAACAGAATAAACCCAACACAGAGCCGGAAAAGAACAGGGGCTGCTGGTGAATCAGAATTCAGGCAGGGAGGAGCTTTCTGGAATGCTAACGCAAAAGGTACCAGATTCATGGAGAAAACATGGGACAGGGACCCGCCACCCAGCACGGGCAGGAGAGGCAGCCTCCCAAATGCAGACAGCACGGAAAACCTGCAAACTTAGAATCCGCGGCAGCGAACATAGACTTTTGTTTAAAAACTGTTTGCAGGATAGAAAAACTTAGCATATAAAAAACTCCTGCACATCAAGAGGGAAAGCATGAACAGTCCCGTAGAAATGTGTGTAACAGGTACTGACCCTCCGAAGAAATACCAATGACCTGTAAGTGCATGAAAAAATGCTCTAATTCACCAGGAGTCAGATAAATGCAGGGGACAATGACAGCAATATGCCACATTTTACTTATTGAAAAGCTGACACTACTCTGCTTACACATATGAGGGGACAGGCTCTGAGCTCTGTTGGTAGAAGTTTAAAGGTATAATCAAAATGTCACTTGCACATAGTCTCTGACACAGCATCTCTTCTCCTTGGACTTCCCTACAGAAGCATTGACGTCGAAGAGAACACACCCATCCAAGAATATTTTCTGCAACATTGCTTGTGATGGATAATGATTAGAAACAATCATTAGGGAAATGAACAGAGAAATGGCAGCTTAGTTATACTGTGTTTAAAAGGAGAGACGGAGAAAGAGCCTTCGGGTATATTGTCAAGTAAAAAATTAAAAAGGAATACGCAGAATGGTATGGATAGTATGATCCACCTTTATTTTTAAAATCCACTAACTTATGTACAAACAGACATACTGTACGTACATATGTAAATGCATAGAGAAGGTGCACTAGTTAGAAATGCTTCAGCTGCTGATAATTGGAATCTTGGCCACAGTGGCTTCAATGGGAAGGACAAGGAGCACCGAGGGGCTGTGCAGAGCTGGTGTGGCATCTCAGGGTGGCTGCCAGGGACCCTGCACAGGTCCTTAGTACTGGCTGTCACCCCCATGCCAGGCTGCCTCATCATCACGAGGTGAGGGCCACCCTGCCAACCTCACCTCCACCTCCCAGCTAAGAAGAAAGGTATCAAGAAAGCAAAACCCTTCCCACCAATTCCCAGCCCGAAACCAAGTCCCATTCCCCCCCTACCACGCAGGAGTCAGATTACACCCAGGTCTCTGTCCCACCCACACCCAGGGTCCTGTCCAGATGGAGGGAAGGAAACCTACTTGGAGCTAAGCAAACATTTCTAATGACGAAAGGAAGAGTAAGTGCATGATCAAGTAGGGTGTCCCACGGAAGAGTGGCTTCTCTTGTGTTCAACGTATTTCTTTTGTTGTTCATTTTTAAATAATTTCAGAAATATGGAAAAGTTGCAAGAGTGAGTTGCTGATATGCTTGTCCCATCACCCTGAATTCTCGAGTTCACAATTCCTACTCACAAGGGCATTCTCCCTCCCTCCTGCCTACTACCACCCTCCCATCAGGAAGTTTACGATGAAATCTTCCTGCCTTCTAATCCACAGGTCTCAGCCAACTGCACCCTTTCCTCTATAGTCATATGTTGATTTTCACCGATGATTTTCCTAGATGTCAGCTACTCGATGGAGTATAGATGATTTCTGTTAAAATGTGTC
This sequence comes from Noctilio leporinus, assembly GCA_004026585.1. NCBI lineage: Eukaryota > Metazoa > Chordata > Mammalia > Chiroptera > Noctilionidae > Noctilio > Noctilio leporinus. The sequence continues at coordinate 107,373 of PVIW01002725.1, read as the reverse complement.
TTTGTAATCCGGTGAGCATTTCAGTACCAGCTGGAACCATGAGCCAAGGCTGAACGGACACCTGGTCTCTGACCTCAGCCCCTTCTGCGGCAGAGGGGACACTTGGGCTGGGCAAGTGGCACCAATATGGCTTTAGACTCCAAGAGGATGACTCAGGTCCCCCTGCGCCACCCCCCCCCCCCTTAGTTGCTTTCCCTGTTTATAGAGCAAGTATGACTGGCCTTGCCAACTGGGACGCATGTCTCCGTGGGCATCAGGTCACCTGAGGTTAGACGCAGCTGTCCGGGAGTTAGTTGTCTGGCCTGCCTGGCGCCAGCCGCTGTGACCTTGTGGGAGGAGGTTGCCTTTGAGTGTAGCCCCTCCTGCTGGGGAGGGAGGCTCCGGTACTCTGCGGACTCTCGCCAGGCCACCTAGGTCGTGGGGTTACCCACACTGTCCTTCCACAAAGTACACCGGCAACTCCTAAGTAACGTAAAGAAAGCATAGTTAAGTAAAATTCGAATAAGACTTTTTTGCTTCCCTCCCTCCATCTCTGCCTCCAGATGTCACCGATTTGAACCAATTTGGGTGACCTGCAGGCATGGCCGCTGCAGAGAGGAACAGGGTGATCAATGCCCAGAAGCGAATGTGTGGCGAAGGTGTGGCAGATTGCACAATCTGTAATTAAATTATGCATCAATACAACTCCTCACTGATGGGAGCTCAGTGGCTCCCAAAACTCTTTAATGTTTAATTATTTAGGGCTGCACTTCGTCATTCATCTTCTAATTTAAAGATTTTATTTATTTATTTTTAGAGAGAGGGAGGGAGAACAAGAGAGGTTTCAACGTGCAGTGACCTCTCGCATGCCCTGCCTGGGGACCTGGCCCATAACCCAGGCATGTGCCCTGACTGGGAGTCGACCTGGTGACCCTCTGGTTCACAGGCCCGCAGTCAATCCACTGAGCCACACCAGCCAGGGCTCTGATATACTTAAATCAAGCCTTTGTCAATGTCTTGAGAAACCTTCCCTCTCCATCTGTGTGTCCAATATGGTGGCCACTTGACACATGTGCTTACAGAAGTAAAAATTGCTGATTTAGAGTTTAGTTGCTCAGTCACACTAGCCATATTTCATGGGCTCCATATCCACATGTGGCAAGTGGCTACCTTCTTGGGTGTCGCCAGGATAAAGAATCTTGAATTGTTCGATGTCCAGACCTTATCAAGAAGCTGTGTAGGAGAAACACTATTGACAAAAGATTGGTGGAAGAGGATCCAGCCATGGTTTCTTGGAGTTTTAGCCTTGAGTCGAATTAAGACCTTCAGTAGTGCTTTTGGGTGACAGCACACTGGCTGCACACAGAACTGCTTTCATTGAACCACGTTGGGGGATTTCATTCAAGAACACGTTCAGAAATAACCTCAAGAGTATTGCCATGCCAGAATATGAAGACATGCTCACGTATGGTGGCGCCTGTTCGAAAGGACATAGGGGCCAGCTTGGTGGGGTATTCATGGCCAACTGTGGGGGGAAAAGTGGAATGTATAATGATATAATGGGTTACGGGCCAGATCCAGCATGGAAATGAGTCCAAGCTGATTTAGGTAAAAATGTGGAGGAGCCTGCCACAGTGTGGAGCACCAACAAGCCAGTGCGGAAGAGTGACAGAATGGGAACATCTCCCCGTGGCTGTCTCATAGTCACAGCTGTTTCAAGCAAGAATTGGCGTTAGAAACGACAGGTGAGAGTTGAATATAGAACAAAATACTATTTGCATACTATCAAAGGATCTCCTTATTAAATATTTATTCTCTATAAAGGTGAAAAATAGTAACTTTACGGTGAATAAAGCTGGCAGGTGAATAAACCTTAACAAAATGTGCTAAGTGGACACCACCAGGAATGGGAAAGAGTGGCTAATATGTGTCACACCACTAAAATGGTAGGCTATGCATTGTCACACACTCACTTGATTCTGATGCAAATACTCTTTTCATGGAGCACACAGCCTCTAAATTGGTCCCTGAGCCCATCTGCTGCCTTTTGCTCTGGAAATACCTACACGTACTGACTGGTACTGAGTATGGGCAAGAGATAACTGAGGACATTGCTTATGCCGAAGGCCATTTCCCACACCAACAATGTGTGGGAAATATACACGCGGGAATGCCTCCAAGAAGCGGAACTTCTGGACCTAGTGCCTGTGTGATTTTGATAGACGTTGCTAAATTGTCATAAAGACTGTTTCCATTTATACTCAAAAACTTTGTGAGGGAATAGATTTCCTCACCCTTTTAAAAATGAATAGTGTTTCCAAACTTCCCAGTCGTCATCAATCTTGTAAGCGAAAAACAGAATCTTAACACAATTTTAATTTATCCTATGAATGAACATCTTTATTTTTTTAAGATGTTATTTATTAATTTTTAGAGAGAGGGGAAGAGGGAGGGAGAAAGAGAGGGAGAGAAACATTAATGTGTTGGGGTATCTTGCACACCCACAATTGGGGTATGGGCCGAAAGCCAGGCGTGTGCCCTGACTGGGAACTGAACTGGTGGCAACCCTTGGGTTCGCAGGCCAGCGCTCAATCCACTGAGTTCCACCAGCTAGGGCATGAGTGAACATCTTTTTAAGTCACATTTCCTTTTCTGTAACTGTCATGTATACTTTGTTCACTTTTCTATTAAGTTGTTCTTTTTCTGCATAATTTCCAAAAGCTTTATATACTTAATATGCATATTGAAAGTACATTTTCTGCTCCAACTGGTGTGGCTCAGTGGATGGGCACCGGCCTGCAAACCCAAAGGTTGCTGGTTTGATTCCCCAGCCAGGGCACATAACCAGGTTGCAAGCCAGGTCTCCAGCCAGGTCCATACCTGAAGGCAGGTAAAAATCAACCATACATGGATGCTTCTCTCCCTGCCTGCCCTTCTCTCGGAAAATAATGAATAAAATCTTAAAAAAAAAAAAAAAAAAAAGTACATTTTCTTTAAAAAAAAAAAAAAGTTTGTTCTTCTTTGTGGACCACTTTTTCATGCAGAATTTTTCTTTATGTCATCAAGCTTAGCATTTTTTTCTATGGCTTCAGAGGTCATCCTGAACTTACACATGTAATTGTCTCCGACATTTCTTTTTTACTTGATTTATTTGAAAGTTACCCTGATGTGAAGTGTGAGACAGAAATGCCTTTCCTTTCTTCCTCCTGGGTGGCTATGTCCAGTTGTCCTGACACCATGTATTGAAGACATTATGTTTTCTATAGAGTGGTCATACATCACATTCCTATATGTATATTTAGGCCCGTATCTGGAGTGAAGACCTAAAGGTGCACAAGTTAACCCCCTGGCCATCTGAGGGAGAGTCCTAGACAGAGGAGAGAGCCAGCATGAAGGCCACCAGGCAGGACACACTGAGGTCAGGGCTGAGGCCACAGACAGCAGCAGACCTGGACTGAGGGCTTGCGGCCCGTTCAAGCTAAATACTGTGGTGACCAATGACCCTTCTGGAGTAGGAATTAGGAGGAGCAGGAATGTGGCAGAGAAAACGGCCTTTTTCCATGAAAAGCGTTGCAGAACTATTTGACGTCTAAAACTACATATATGTGTGAGTTCGATAAAAATTTTAAAAAATGATCAGGAATTTAAGAACATTGACATATAAGAGAAAAATACAGAAACTGAGGGGAAATTTGAACAGATGGCATTTGTCAGCATATGGTGGGAGTGAAGTTTTTCTTTCAGCAGGTGGCTGGACATTGTCATAACCAAACTCCGTGATTTCTCAGTTACGGTGAAGATTTTAAAGGCCTGATGGCCTCCATTTAAAACTGTCAGGGGTATTTCATTGGTGCGTTCAGTAGTCCTCAAGTGAAACGGCAAACTGACAAAGTCTAGATCTAGTGATCTTTAGAGAACTGGAACCAAAGGGGAAAAGATTTCCATAGTGTTCCATTTATTTCGCTTTTATGTTTAAAAATCATACCGTTAGGTAGAATTCGAACAAAGTGAGTTCAGGAATATAAAACAGCAAAAAGAATGAAGACATTTATAACGTGTTTGCGTCCACTGACACCTGCGAGGGATTATTGTCCTGGGATATGCGGGCCCAAGTTCCAGTAGGTTCCTCACAAAGGGTGTGACAGTGACGCAGAGTACCCAGTGTCCTCCGCACAAACAAGGGTCCCATCCCCACCCTGTGGTAGGCGCTGGGGAAAGTGTTCCTCAGTCCACCGCAGTAAGGCTTGTCCTCTGTACTTCCAGCTGTGACAGGAAAACCTTTCTCCTCACCTCTTTCTGTACTCTGAAAACTGTCCTCAGAGTAAACCTTTCAAGGGGACTTCCTAAGCTCTTAATTATGAAGCAAAAATGTTTTCTCCAGCCTTCCCCTCCCCATGAATGGTTTCTTCCTTTCATAAACGGCCTTTTCTTTTGTTAGTGAAAGAGAGAGACCTGGGCACAGAGATGGGTGGGTCCTTAAAACATCAAGCATGCCTCACCAGGTCAAATCTTTGCGGGAGCCCCTGAAAAGGACACGGTATCCCCAGAACGCTGCAGATAAACATGCAAGATCTCCTAAAACTTCCCGGACGCCAGCAGGAAAACAGGGAGAAATGGGCAGGGGTGGGCACGTTTCCTATTTTATCACCACCATCTGTTGATTGTGACAATTTAATTTGGGAGCTTGATTTGCATAGGAAACCCAGGAAGAATATAATTACTCCTCCAGAAACGGTGGGACAAGTGAATGAATTTTCTTATTTGGGGTTCTTATCAGTAAGAAATTAAAGTGGTTGAAATGACTTTATTCAGGCATTTGCTTTTGATGTGTTCTCTTCAGTTCTTCATATTAGCAAACACTGTCAGGTAAAGATTTTCATGATTGCAAATGTGGTCGTTGAAGGATCAAATCAAAAGTTTCACTCCTCTGCTGTTACACTGTGCAAAGTAGCTGTGCTGAAATGGTCTTCAGGAAAAACAGAGAATCAACAATTAATGTTCTTGACGTTTTGAACAGGATGTTGTATTTTTAAAGAATAAGTCTTCATCTAAAACTTGTTCTTTTTTAAAAAAATCCTTTATTTATCACTTTCAGAGAGAGGGGAAGGGAGAGAGGCAGAGAGGGACAGAGACATCCGTGTATGGTTGCCTTTCACCTGCCTTCAGCTACAGACCTGGCTGGAGACCTGGCTTGCACCCTGGGTATGTGCCCTGGCTGGGGATTGAACCAGCGAACTTTGGGTTTGCAGGCTGGTGCCTTATTCACTGTGCCACCAGCCTTGCATATTCTGATCAACGGCTTTCACACCCCTTAAATCCTCTTCTGTCCCATTAATGCACTGCTGGTTAAGTCCCTCAATGATCTGTCCACCAATGGGTCACACACTGCAGTCTGAGAAACACTTTAGGTCGTACAGACGTTATTTCCTTGCTATTGTCACATGATTAAAAATACAGATGTGCATGGGGGCACATCTTCCGCAGTGTCAGGCAGAGATTTGTGAAAGCTTGCATGTAAAATGTTGGGGCCTGTGCTCTGGCTGGTGTGGCTCAGTTGGTTGGAACCTTGTCCCACAAAGCAAAAGGTCACCGGTTTGATTCCCAGTCAGGGCACAAGCCCGGGTTGCAGGTTCGGCCCTGGTCAGGGCACATGTAAGAGGCGATGAAGGATGCCCCCCGTCCCCCAAAATGAGTAAATATTGTAATAAAATGTTGGGACCTGTGAAGAAATGACATGGGAAAAAATGACATGGAATGACTGAGATGCTAATACAATAATCAAAAGGAGAGAATCCCGGATCCAACTTTATTCCACAGGTTATTTATACACTGCAAGGAATACTTCATCTGTAGTAACTTGGAAGTTCATTTTTCTTTCTCCTTTTGAGAAGGTCTGTTGGGCTCTCTGCCAAATCTACTTGATCATTTTCAATTTGTCTCTTACTCCGTTTCTTGATAACTTGAGAATCTGTGTAGGATCCATACATCTTGAGGCTCTTACGCCCTTCCTTCTGGCAGGCTGTCACGGCACCTTGCTTCTACGCACTTCTCCATGCTTCCACATGCTTCTCCGTGCTTTCATATGCTTCTACATGCTCCTACATGCTTCCACATGCTTCCCCGTGCTTCTATATGCTCCTACATGCTTCCACATGCTTCTCCGTGCTTCCGCATGCTCCTACATGCTTCCACATGCTTCCCCATGCTCCTACATGCTTCCCCGTGCTTCCACATGCTTCTATATGCTCCTACATGCTTCTCCGTGCTTCCACATGCTTCCCCGTGCTTTCACATGCTTCCCCGTGCTTCCACATGCTTCTCCGTGCTTCCACATGCTGCTGGTTGGACTCTATCCGGGAGGCTTCCTCCTTTGGAGGGTGGGCTCTTCCAGAGCGAACCTGTGGCCACTTCTACATCGCCAAGAGGCACTGCCTACTTGGTACCATTTTAAACGAAAACCTTGGCTTGTGTTTTAGTTTTGTTCAGATGGCCCACATGGGGAGGAAGTTGGCCCAAAATCCAAGTCAGAGGTACCATGTTATAAGCGGTCAAGAAAGTGCGTGTGTCTGTATTTACATTTTACCCCTCCATCAACAAAGCTCCAGACAGACTTGTCCTCAGGGTCCCCACTGGGGTAGCTGTCAGCCTTGTGGGCATGCATGCATGTGTGTGTGTATGTGAGACTCCTTACTCTGGACTTCCCTACCCATCTTCTGGGACCCCCGAAGCTTGAAAACACGCTGTCCTTAACCTCCAGGTCCCAACTTTAATTTTTCAGACCGGGCACTCCTCACCTTGTTGCCAGCCCATTTGACACAGTTTTAATCCAAGTGTGAACAGTTTCTGGTAGGAGACTACGCCCTGCACTGGAGGTGATGCAGGTTCATACAATAAAATCAACCGTCCTCCCCTAGGTCATTTGAAATTAAAACGTACCAAGATCATTGTAATTCGGACTTTATTGCTTATTAAACACATCGTTCCACACAACTGTACGTGAACAGAGCTTGAGAAAACACACTGGGAGTGCTGACAGCGACGGCAACATTGGTGAGAGAGGCGAATGCTCAAGGGACCTACCCAAGGCCACCAGGGGCCCTGGCTCCGTACCACCCCCGCAACGTCACTCCTATACAAATAGTTCATCGGTGCTTCCCTGGCGTTATTCTTTGTAGTCTGTGAACTGGGATCAGCCTGACTAACTTCAGGATCTTCAGGGCAAAACACAGCATTTTCTCCCGCTGGCAGATGTAGCAGCTTCTCTAAACACATGGGCAGATCAACAAAACACACACACACGCACTAGCAGGATACAGTGGTCCTGAATCGTAACGTTTCTCTCCATCGTGTTATGTTAAGAACTAGAAGACGACTCAGCTTTTAAAAATGGGATTCAACTTCTTCGCCATAATTACTTTCTAATTCAGAGGAAGGCAGCTGACATTGCGGGTAGGCCAGTGTAGCTTCCTGCCGCCAGGAGCACCCAGGACCCAGCCCTTCCCCTTCCTGAGGCCACCGCGGCCGCTCTGCCGTTTCTGAACCTGGGAGCAGATACAGGATCACTGTAAATTGCATAGACACCAGCAACTCCTTGGTGAAACGGCACTGGGAATTCCCTCTATTAATGATTAGAAAAAAAAATCAAGCATGTACTCCGGTTCAGCATTTGAAATACTTCTGTTATTACAAAGATGCTCAGGTTGAGAAATATACAGTTGAAGACTTGAAGCAAAACTTGAAAGGTGGGTTCAGGCAAATCACTTAGAAGACCTCAGTTACCAAACAACTAAGAATACACAGTAGCGGATAAATAGAACTTTATTAGAACCACTGTCTCCAACAATACAAAAATTAAATATTAAGGCATCTTTTACTCCTATCCTGGTACATGCAGCGAAGAGAACTGTTTTCAGTAGGAACCAGCACTTCTGTCCAGATGTTTTCTAGGGTACTTGGCAGATTTTTTTCTATTCTCCTAGTTCATGTGCCACAGAACAGGCCTCATAATTAAACATCGTGACCCAAACCAAGAGAAAGTATAAACAAATAGTTGCTTCTTAAAGAGGAGCTGTTCATTCTTGAAAAATGAAAGAGGAACTGTGCAGAATATTACCAGCACGTAAATTCCTCCGCAGCAAGCCAGGCCTCAGTAGCTGAGGGGATGACCAGTTTGGTGACAGCCTGTGAGGGACCACACGGCAGGACAGCTGTCCATCGTGCTCTGTTCGCCTGGGGCGGGAGAGTTTTGAAAAGAGCTTCCTATTTCTTTAAAAAAAATCATCACCTCCACTAGAATAAGGTCAGATAAATTAACATCGATTACTTAGGATCCTCGGTATTTGTCTACTGACAGAGCTCAAAAGGCTCCCAAAGTATATAAACAGTAACATTTCACCTTCTTTAAGGCAAGTTTGTAGAAATGATTTAATACAACCAAATCTCTTCATGAACTTTCAGCCTGTAACATTTTAATGTAAGAAACATACAAAACTTGTTTTATAAAAAGCTACCACAATGCCAAAAAGGGTAACAAAAGATCTTGAACCCAGTTGACTTTTGAAGGATGCTCTTCCCTTGTTTCAGCTCCAAGCGCTATTCATTAGTCATCATCTTTAGAGCCAGTTTTGCTTAACTATAAAAGAAGACAAGAAATATTCAACAAGTTTAAACTATCAGAATGAATTATTTCCACTTCATATCAAAAGTAAATGTTTACAACTACTAGGAGAGACAACAAAGTTCAATAACTTAAACCACCAGCTCTAACTACATTGAAAACACTATTCTCTGCAAATATACCCCCAACAGAACGAAGTGGGGAAATCCACAAAGCTTTCCAAAATAGAAATTGGAACCAAGAATGTGCAAAGGTGCCATTTATAAAATGAATGATGGCTTCTATCATTGTCCTCTACGACAAACAAGTTTTTCCTTGTTTAATTTCTAAAAGCTTTTGTTGTAAAAAATGTAAGATCTATCATCTTACACATTTCTTACAGTGTTGAAAACTGGATAAAAATCTTAAATTGCAGTTTCTTTCTGATAAAAATCTATGGCAGGAATGGCTTTCCTGGGGCGGCAGGGAGAGGCAGGCGATTCCGACCAGAATAAACACCCAGCCCGCCGATAATAAACGCCACCGACCCCGAGCCCTCAGACGCCACGGCACGTGGGGATCTGTGAAAAGCACAACCTGCCAAGGCTGGCGGTTTTCAAGTATTTGGCCTCCGGGACCTCTTTCCACTCTTAGGTACTGTGCATACCAAGGAGCTTTTTGGTTTGATTTTTCCTTCACTGGTCCCCCTTTTTTTTAATGTTAAATAGAGGTTTATACCTGCTGCACTTGAAATTAAGACAGAAAAACTTAATTCATGTAATATCAATGAAGCCATTATAATCCAGTAACATTTAAAAAATGAAACACGGCATTTTCCGAAACCAAGCAAAGCAAATCTACATTTTTGCAACTCTCTTTATCATCTTTCTCAATTGAAGACAACTGTTCCTATAGTAAGGTAAGTATAAGGGAAGACGCTCAAGAACAGAGTACAAGTCCTGAGAGCCAATGGAATAAACATGAAAATGCACATACTTATATCCTAAACCCACGTACTACCTTAGACAAATCTGGAAAACAAGAATATCAAAGCGCACATTCTATGGACACTAGAGTTCTAACAGACGTTAGTGACAGCATCACCACGTCACGCAGCCTCTGTAAACGCCACAGCCCACTTGGGCATAAAAACTGGTACAAAAGGCAAACACTACCCTGATGCTATGGTCCAGGTTTGAGCTCGCGGGCCCACTGAGCGCTCCACGGGCTCAAAGACCACGCGTGGAAACCGCTGGATTAGGGTGAGGGGATGCTGAGTCCAAAGCGTGTCTGGGTGGAGGCCTCCCTTAAAACAACTTCTCCCACCTCCCAGGAGCGCTGGATGCTGTCAGAGCTTGGAATTCTGATGTACATCAACAAGGACTCTCTTGAAAATGAACTTCCGGAGCTGGGGAAGGCGCGGCCCTTCGCCTTTAGGCCGACCAGGTGCTTTCCGCTCCCTCACGGCTGGGATCTGGAACATGCGACCCCTTCTCATGTAGGAAGCGGCTCACTTGGGAGCGTGGGAATTGCAAGGAGCGAGCAGACGTCACCGGTGAGACGTCCCCAGCGCCCCGAGGACAACGAAGCCTTCCTGTAGCCGCAGAGGGCAGGAGTGGCGCGGGAATGCGGGGCAGCTGCGCCCACCCACACGCCTTGCCGCCAGCGGGGCTCCTGCCCAAAGGGCAGGCAGGACGGGTTCGCTATCCCAGCGGCAGCTCCCGGCTTCCTCCTCCCACGTCATGTTTTGGTGCCAGTTTACAGAAGCGTAAAGGGTAGTTGGAACACTTTTTATGGAAAAGGCTTCCTATGGCCCAAACCACTTAAAGTCTTAAGACTTTAAGATAAAGTCTTAAGAATATACTTAATTACCACGTTTGTAGGTCCTCACAAAAACCCTAAACGTGAACTCTCCTTGGATCATTCAATACTTCTGACAGTACTGGCACCAATGGGCATGTAATACTCCTTTCATGAAGTCCTCAAAGGACAATTTACTGTGCTAAGTATCAGTTTAATACATTTGAAGCTACAATTTGTGCAAGAAAAATATGGAGAGTATTTGGCAAAAAAAATTCAAAACAGAAAGTAAACAATTTTAAGCAAAAAAACAGAAAATCCTTCTTGATAATGATAGCAAATAACAATGAAGGTCTAACCTAAATAAAACACTTAACTTCTACCAAGAAATCAAAGCATTTCATTCCGGGACTTGCCTTTTCATTTTCCATATTATCACTAATTTAGAGTCCTGGTTAAGCATGACCACTCTTCAGATGTATGTATGTAAAGTCCTATTTTATTGTAGCTATAAATACTTACGTGCTGATGTAAAACAGGAAGCAGACATCGCAGCGAAATCCGATCGTGGAGGGAGAAATGAAAGATAAAACGTTCGTTACTCGGTGGTGAGAGTCCTAAGGATTTTCCGAAGGCCAGAATAAAACTATTATTACCTTCACCACGTCGACCCAGTTCCAGCCCCGAGGAAGTTCTCCTTTGTGATCTAGAGAACGAAAAGTAGTAAGTGTATTTTAAGGACCAATCAGTAATTTTTAACTCATCTCCCAACAAGAGCAGATTGCGGCCTCCCTCCAATAACACACAGGGGTGCAGACAGGCCCCTCCACTGTGCGCATGTGTGTAAAGGTACATAAAGCACACGTGGTGACGCCATTTCCTGTAACTGGGAATTTTCAGGTGAAACACAGGGATAAGACACGTCTGTGGACAGGAGCTGGAGTTGAACACCCTTCTCCAGGTCTGTACCAGGCGGCCCTGGTGTAAGACTCACTGGAATCGTGTTCTCAAGTTGGACTGTTCTTGCCTAAGTCAGCTACAGACAAAACGTTAGCAATATTTATTATGCTAAGATCCAATGCTATACCAGACTTCATTTCGTACCAAAGCTGTACTTCAAAAGCGCTCACTAATATTGGAATCTACTGCAGAGGGAAATGAACAGGAAAAGCCCAGGCGTGTCAGAGAGGGCACAAGTGATATGAACATCTGTGTGCTATGCTGATGCTCCTGGAGTCAAAACTTGTTGAGTTACTTTGCCTTCATCTGCCTTCTCAGATGGTTGCCCCTCGTAGGGAAGCGGACAGTATACATCTGGGACCTAACGCAGGCTCTGATCCAAACGTGCCCACAGAGCAGAGACTCATCTTCTACGTGTAAGCACTTATTAAGCGCCCATACGCACTGCACTGAAAAGCAGCACCGCTATTAGTGTTGTAAAAGAGAAAAATGAACACAAACCTGTTTTATCTGCCAGCTTACGTTTCTGGGCTTTTGAAAGTTGTTCTCTTTTCTCTTTTTTCTTACTTGCTGGGGCTACATTAGGGGTTTCAACTGAGATGATGTTGTTTATGGATGTCTAGGAAAAAACAAAGTAATTCTTAGGCCCACAGCTTAAAGCTTATGGAATTACACAAAATAGGGCTACATCCTGAAATGAGTTGATAATACTTGGGTTTGTGAAGTAAAAGAAACTGACATTGTTGTATTCGTTCATTCGCTCCAGTGAACCTAGCACGTTGGCTTTATTTCATTCTCTATAAGTTCACAATGAAGGTCACAATGTTAGTGCCACTGTCAAAACCAGGTCCTGTACAAAGAAGATCTGACACCACCAGCATTAGGCCGAAGCTCTCAAGTTCCAAGGTAATTTTAAAATGTACTTAATTTACTATTATTTGAAAGTTCAAATAAGTCTTTAGAAAAATCACATGTGTCTACTTAATTATTCTGGTTCCCTGAAGAAATTAAGGGGGCCTTCAAAATACCAGGTGTGCAAAAGTTTAGTTATAATACAAATAAAAACAGTAATACATAGTAATACAAATATAAAATGTTTTTCACGTACTCTCAACTGTAAACCTTCTTTTTCCCACCCCTATATTTCTGTTCATGCGGTCAGAGTTTATGACAGGCAGAATTTAAAATGCTGATGAGGTGCAGACACGGCTGTGAAGGTCGCACATTTCATACTCATTTGATCCTTACCATGACCTTACACACAAGGCAGACAGGGTTGTAACAGCCGTTTTACAGGTGAAGGAACTGAGCACAGTGAGCCCAAGAATCTGCCCACGGTCACCCAGCAAGCGGTGGTGAAGGTCTGAGCCCCCACGGCCACCCCACTGCTTCTCCAGACGCCCGTGCTCCACAGGGACAGAAGCCACAACCGCTTCAGCCCGAGGCAGGGCCTTTGCTGTCAGAAGCTTACAGCTTGGTTCACAAGACAAAACTCAGTTCATGCTGATCCCTGAAAGTTTTTAGTGTAGAACACGGTGCAAAGGGTCTAATACCCTCACGGCTGTAAAAGATTACGATTTGCTAAGATAAGTCTAAAAGATGTGTACTTTTCTTATTTAATAAGTCTCCATAAGCTACAATGCCTTCAAACTGAACTGTGGCAAGACTATTACAAGTAAATAATCCTCATAAAATTTCATATGTATTTTAGCTCTGTGTAAAGAATCTCCTTTTTGAACTTTAGGAAGATACTAAATAAACTTGAAACAATATTGCTTCTACAACATCTCAGTTTTGGTGGACACAGGAAGTAGTCTAGTCTTATAGAAAGGGTACAATTTGGAGAGTGTAATTTAATTTTTAAAGTTGTTAGACACTAAGAAATCTAAAATTCATTGTTTTTCTTTAATTGAGACATAATTCACTTTAACATGAAATCTCCTACGTTTTAAAAGGTAACGACTGGTAAAAATGAATGACCAAAGCTAAAAAATGTGGCAGGCTCACAGCGGCGATGACGGGGCGGTGGCTCTCCATGAACTGCTCCTTGTGGTCCTTCGCGTACTCGAACAGCGTGTAGGTCATCGCGGTGCCCAGGTGGACTTCCACGGCCTCCTGCAGCTTGGCCAATATGCTCTGCTTCACAGCTAAGGGTCTGCAACGCACAAGACATGTATTGCTATTGGAAAAGCAAAAGGAAATGTTTAAAAATATACAACACCCAATGAAAACAAAACGTCACTCACATGGTATTGTTGAAAAAAGCGTTCATAGATATAATAGGAGGTGTCTGAGGGTACGTGTCTGTCCAGGAAATTTCTAGTAAGAAGGCTTTGGGATCCCCATCTTCACCTATCTGAAGACAAGGCAAATCTTAGGCTTGTAAGACGCAACCAAAGATAGAATATGAAATCATGATCTTTAAAATGATGAATTCTTCCCGATACTCGCCATCAGGTCAGTTTTGTGCCCCTTAAGTGCACCCTCTGGGCCACATCCGGGTGTCCATCCTGCGGGACACCCGAGTCCCACAGCCCCCTGCACGCTGCGCTCAGCGAGGGCCTGCTGCTGTGGGGGCCCCCCCCCCCCCAAAGCGCAGGGCAGCTCCTCCCCCCAGTGGCTAAGGCAGGGGGTCGAGGAGGCAGTCTGAGCCAAACAGAAGGGCCGGGGACCTCACTCCACTGTTCCCTTCAGCCATGAGAAGTCTCTTTGTTATCATCTACATGGAGACTGTGTTGGGCTGAACAGCGGGGAGTATCCGCAGGAGGTAACCATAAAGAAGTCACTTCCTGCGGTAGTTCTATAATAAACATGTATACGGATCATTTCTCATGCAATTTATTTTTTATAGGGGCAATGCTAATAATCACACATCTTTTACAAAAACTTCTCCACCTATTCCACTATTACTTATGATCATTTGGATAGGTGGTTTTTATCATTCGTTTACGAAATAAAATAGTGCTACTGTGTCATGATGAAAACAGAGTAATTAGCCACTTTCATGATAGAGATGAATCAACATTTCACATATGTAAACAAATACTTAGACATATTAATCATACACAATTAAGAAAATATCAACTTTTCTTGACTACATCATAGGGTAATAAAAAGAGTAGCAGACTCAGAATAAAGACTGGGATTTTAAGTCTAAGATTTATCAATATCAACCATAGGAACCTGGGAAGTTTTGACTGAGAAAAATGATCTTTCAGATGACAGGATAAAACCATATTATTTAAAAGATCTCTTTAATTTTAATGCTTTCTAATTCTGGTATGATAAAAAGAAGTTTATCCTTTTAAAAGTATCTGAATTATATTTTCAAAAGTTAAAATAATTGATGTCATGATGATATGTCTTCCTTTAAATGCTTCAAAATCGGATGTAGTAAATTCAAACCACTAAATTAAAAAACAAAATCAAGGGGGACAGAGGGGAGAAAAAAAGGGATGGATGTAATACAACAACAATAAAATTAAAAGAAAAAAAAAAAAAAGAGTATGAATGAAGCAAAAAAAAAAAAAAAAAACCCAAAATCAGCACTTTCAACAACCTTTAGTCTTTTCCAGCAGAGCAGCCGCACTCAGGCCACGTCTTACCCTGTACTGAAATGAAACTGGACTTAATTCCCGGAAACTTTCATCCCCTTCGTAAATAGAACGCAAGGCTTCCAGTTCCATCTGAAAGAAATCGATCAGATGAGCTTCGTTTAGTGGGATACATGAATTAGAAATAGCCTTTAGTTTCTTTCCCAAGCCCACTCACCTACGTAAGACTGACTGACTCACATAGCCTTGGGTGTTTATACTGCGTGGGTCCAGCAACACACCATGATACTAAAACTAATACATTCACTTCGAAACTATGTACCAACAAAACCAAATTATGTACCAAGCACTGCTAAGCATTGACAGTGTATTTTATCACACTTCATTCTCACATCAATCCTGTGAAGGAAATGCCACTCTTTCCTCCTTCCTACCAGGAGGAGGGGAGAGTAAGATTGGTTTAGAGCAACCTCAGGGCTCAGGTCCCTTATCACTCTGCTCCAAAGCAGCCTGGGGTGGAAGAGCAGGACAGAACTTTACTTACATGTGTCATCCTTCCCCCAGCATGACATAAAACTGGAAAAAAACACTTAAGGACAATCCAAAGGACTGCAGGGAAATGACAGCTAGAAAAAGGCTGATGTACCCAAGACCTGGAAGAGACCGCAGGCGAGGGAACTGGGACCCTGGCCTGGGAACTTCCCTGGAACATGCTGGGCTCTCCAAAGAGAGGGCTGAGTCACGTGTGGTCACTGATGGACACCGAGAAGAGAAGCAAGGGAAGGCTGCGCGCTTGTGTTGGTGTTTTAGTTTTCAAAACAAGGCACACCATGAATCCTACACACTAAAGGCGGGTGAACTGGCTCAGGGTGGACAAAAATTTAGAACAGGTTATTAAAGGAAGCGTTTGTGAGGACCTGGGAGAGGAAGAAGTAGTTCCTAAGATGTAGCAAGCAGAGGAAAGACAGGTTCATGTAAACAGCCTTCCTTGACTGGCACCCCAGAGAAAACCACAGCAGCAGCGGATCCCCGACCCCTGTGCGGCTGCACATTCCTCTGGAGTCTTTTGCAGAACTGCAAACTGGACTCAAGAATAACAGATTACATGGAAACAAACACACTTATCCAACTATCCTGCTCCTTCACCTGCCCTTCATGATTTCCTGGATTTTCAGGAAGGACTTGGACAAGAACAAGCATTGAACATAGGTTTGCCAAACTTGTCAATGGCAAGGTGACAGGTGAGTGAATCATGCAGGTGGCAGAAGACGATTCAAAGTCCTTGAAAACACAAGGCAACGCAACACGACAGCACACGCTGCGTGGGTCCCGGTAAGAACTGTTCTAGAAAGGGTGGCGCAATCAGCTCACTTGTTGGAATTTGGGGTCCTTTCAAGGTAACGTAGAAGCCAGAGATTCCGTTACATCTACCCTGCTGAAAGTGCTAACTTTCAAGCACTACCTGCTAAATGAGTAGCTAGCGGACGAGTTACCTAAGGAGACCCGGATTCTCGCCCTGACGCTACCTCTGCACCGCCCCGGCGATCTGAGACCTTCCCCGCGCCAGTCCCCAGGACCAATTTGCAGGTTCTGCTCTACAGGGCACGTTGCCACCCCTTACGTTCAACACAGACTTCGTATCCACCTGTCGGGTGGATAAATAACTCCACCCCACGACATGGCCAGAGCGAGGGGACACAGGTGCCATTATTGCCCTTCATCTGGGATCTAACTAACTCAATGAACTCTCCCTATATGCCGAGAGATACAGAATTGAGAGGTGATCCGATCCTAATAAAATAATTCCGTTTCCAAGCGCTCCACAACGCACGGGATTTAAGGCCAGCCACGTCCACCGGGTCGCGGACCAAAGACACTCCTTCTGGCTATTGAGATGGTGGGGAGGGCGTCCCCGTGCCGGTAACATCGAAAACTGCGGGGGAAGGGGAGGCGAAGGCGGTCGCACGCCTGGCCTCTGCCCGCAGGGCATCGTCCCCCGGGGGCGGGCACCCCAGCCAGCCCCGTCCGCCGCAGGGCGAGGGCACGTGCGGGGCCGCGCGTCGCCGCGCCGGGTCTCCCCGGGCCGGGGGTGCGGGAGAGCGGGCCCCCGCAGGGCTGGGCGCGGGGACAGGGGCGCACGGCCCGGGACTCACCTCCTGGTCCTCGTTGGCACTCATGGCGCGGGGCGCGGGGCGCCTCCCCGGCGGGCGGCGACCGCGACTACGACGAGGAGGCGCGCGCAGTGGCCGGGAGGCCGGGGCGTCCGGTTCTGCGCCCTCGGCTGCGGGAGGCACACCCTACGCAGCCTCGACGACAGTCGCGCGCACCGCTGGCCCTGGGACGCCGCAAAGCCGCCTGCAGGAGCGCTGCGGGAGCCGAGCCCCGGGCGGTCGCTGGTGCGGCGCCTGCGGATCCGGGGGAGACCGCGGGGCGGTCCCGGGAAGGCCCCGCCCCCTCTCCCTTCTCGCTCCTCTCATTGGCTCCTTCTGTCTCCGCCCCAGCTCCTGCTCCTCTAGGAAACCGGGCGTCCGCCCTGCGTCCCGCGGAGCCGCGCAAGGTTCCGTGGTAGCGATTGGTGCAGAGCGCTGTCACTCAGGCGCAGAGCGCTGTCACTCAGGCGCAGAGCGCGCTTCCTGCGTCCGCGCCGCCGGCCCCGCGGGCTCGCTGGCTGGAACGGGCTCTGAGGCGGGGGCTGCCGCAGGCCCGGCGGTCGCAGCGTCCCCTCGTCCCCTCGTCCCCGCCTCCCCTCCTCCCTCCTCCCCGCGGCTGGGGGCGGCCGGCCGCGCTGCGGTGGGCCCGGCGCGTGCGGCCTGGGTGAGTCTGGGCCCGGCGACCCCCGATGCACGACGCTGATGGGGGCGGGGGCTGCGTGGTCCCGGGCGTCGGCGGTGCAGGCCGGGCGCTTCTCTCCGGCGCCCCCGCGCCCGTCTCCGGCGCGTCCAGGCGGAGGGGACGAGGTGGGGGGCAGCGAGTGCGCCTCCTGGGCTGCGGCGGACGGAGTCGCGACCCTGGGCGGCTCCCCTTCCCCCTTCGGCGGCGGGTCCTCCGCGTCTTCGCGGTTCAGCCTCCGGGCCGCAAACCGCGGTTCCGGGCTCGGTCGCCTTGCGGTGGACCGGGAGGAGCCTGTCCCGCTGGCCCGGCCCTGCACCCGGGGCCTCTGTCCGTGCAGCAGCAGCGCCCGCTGCGGCTCTCCTCGTCCCCGAGCAGCTCGCCTTCCTCCGCGTCGTGTCGTCGCCCTTCCCGAGCGGCCTCCGTACCGCCTTCCGAGCCGGCTTCCCGGGGACTCCGCCGGCGCTCCCGGGGTCGGGTCCCGGCCGCTCGCGGCTTCCCGGGCACCGACGAGCTCTTCCTGGGGGCTGGGCTGGGCTGTCCGCCGGCTGGGCTGTCACCGGGCTGGGCTGTCACCCGGCTGGGCTGTCACCCGGCTGGGCTCTGGGCTGTCGCTTGGCTGGGCTGTCGCTCGGCTGGGCTGTCACCCGGCTGGGCTGTCGCCCGGCTGTGCTGTCACTGGGCTGAGCTGTCACCGGGCTGGGCTGTCACCGGGCTGGGCTGTCATCGAGATCCTAACAGCCTCTGTCCCTGGCCTTTGCAGTTCCCATTCTTTTGCTGCAGAATAAGCAGGACTCATTTCAAGTGCCAAAGCTTTTAAGGTAGAATGTGGCAAGAGTTTTTGAAGTTCGGGACAGAATCAGCAATAACTTGGAGCCGGTAGCTACACGTGGCTGTGGAACATTTGAATTAGATGCACTGTGAGTGCAAAATACACACCAGGTTTTGAAAACTTAATACAAAAAAGTCAAAGGCCTTGTTAATAACATATGCAGTGATACAATTTTAGATATATCGGTTAAATAGAATGTTATTAAAAATATCTGTTTTTTTAAGTGTGACTGCTGGAAAATGCATGTAGGCGGAACCCACCATGGGGAGGGCTGACTGCATTTAAATAATTAGCATATTACTCTAATTATATCTCAGGAATTCAGGAATTAGATGTTAGCAGTCACAGGAAAATTAACAGATAATTATACCTTTTGTATATCGAAGTCAATAATTATTTTTTCTTTATAGCTGAAGTAGGTCAAGAGACCGGTTTTAACTTGATGATGTTCCTGCTTTCTTGGTCTGATCATCTCAACCTGTGCACATTTTGAGATGTTACTGAAAATATTGATTTGCCTGAAAGTTGACTGCCTTTCATTTTAAAAATGGAAGATTTCTTAAAAATACAATGTCAATAATCACTAAATTTCAATAGGTCAATATAGAAATTAAAGCATTGAAAAACTTTTGATCTTTTTTTTGTATTTGCTCGACAGTTTGCAGACACTTCAAAGTCTTTTATCTTTTTTTAAGATTGCATTTATTTATTTTTAGAGAGAAGTAAAGGGAGGGAGAAAGAGGGAAATATCACGGTGTGGTTGCCTCTCACATGCCTCTAACTGGGGACCTGGCCTGCAACTCAGGCATGTACCCTGCCTGGGAATCGAACCAGAGACACTTTGATTCACAGGCTGACACTCAGTCTGTTAAGCTGCACCAGCCAGGGTCATAGTCTTTTGCCTTTTTTGTAATGTTTCTTAAATGGTGTATACATATAGAAATGTATATGGGTTTTAAAAAATTATAACTATCAACATTGGTATTTCAGATTTTTCAGACACCTTGAACATGAGCCCCACACGGTGGGACTTCCCTGTGGAATTATGTTGTCGGCCCATGGCTTTTGTCGCTCTCACTGGCCTGGATGTAGTGTATAACGCTGTCCATCGCGCTGTCTGGGATGCTTTCTGTGCCAATCGGAGGGCTGACCGCGTACCGATATCCTTCAAGGTGCTACCAGGGGACCATGAGTATCCCAAATGTAGACCCAAGGTAATGACATGGTGATTGCGTGGGAGCTCTGCTCTGCCCCCCTCTCCCTCTGTGTGTGCCTCTCTTTTGTTTCTGTTGTCTGTGCTGGAAAACCCCTGAGCTGATCAAGGTGTTAGTTACAGTGGGTCAGTGGGTCAGGTAAGATACCCTGGGCTTTTTCATGTCTGTGAGCATACACTACTGGTATGTTTCATGCAACTCAATTTTTAACCCTAGAAGAATAGTTACTTTATAATTAGTAAGCTTTTTATCCTATGTGCCTAGGTTTTCCTTTTTTTCATTTGTTTAAAAAAACAACAAAACAAAACAGGTCTCCGTAAAGGCCTTCTAAGAGGAAGGTTCACATCCTCCGTTCCTAGTTACCAGTCACTGTAGAATCCGTGGTGCTCGCATTCTGGCTCAGTTTCACACACTGTTTGAGCACCTGTTTAGTGTAAGGTACCTGCAACTACGCCGTGGGCTGGTGATGGAAAATAAGACATGCTCTCAGTCCTTTTGGAGTTCTGCATAAACCAAAACCACTTGCCCGTTGTGGAATGAGGAAAGGTGTGAAGTTCAAAACTGACTTCTAGAGTGAGTATCATAGTAGAGACTCTTTTACTAGGAAAAGAATAATTATAACAATGATACAGTATTAATAATCACAGCTAATACATGTATAATAATTACTATGTCATTTTACTTTTTAAAGAAAGTTATGTGTATTGATTGGTTATTGTAATCTTATGAGGTTGGTCTGAAAGTCAATTAACAGGGCACATTGATTGAAATATTGTCCCCCCAACCCCTGACATTTTTCCTCCCTAGAGTAGTGTTTCCTGTAGTCTGGCTCTGGACCAAGTATGTCATCACCACTTTGGGTGTTTATTAGAAATGTAAATGCCAGACCTCTGGGAGGATGAGACAAGTATCTTTGGTCACCAGCTGATCCTTTTGTTTATGTGTTTGAGAACCACACTCCGGAGACACAGTTTCATGTACCGAGCCATAAACATTGAGCTCTCTCTGAAATTGTGCAAGGTACAGCACCCCTGGGCCTTATACATTTCCTTCTTTTTTAAAAAGATTTTATTCATTTCAGCCCTGGCTGGTGGCTCAGTGGATAAGGCGCCGACCTGTGAACCCAAAGGTTGCTGGTTTGGTTCCCAGCCAGGGCACATAACCAGGTTGCAAGCCAGGTCCGTAGCTGGAGGCAGATGAAAGGCAACCTTACGTTGATGTTTCTTTCCCTCTCTGCCTCTCTCCCTTTCCCTCTCTCTAAAAAATAATAAAATAAAAACTTTAAAATAAAAAAGAATAAACTAAAAAGATTTTATTCATTATTTTTAGAGAGAGGGGAAGGTAGGGAGGAGGAAAGGGAGAGAAGCATTAACATATGGTTGCCTTTCACCTGCCTCCACCTATGGACCTGACTGGAGACTTGGCTTGCAACCTGGTTATGTGCCCCGGCTGGGGATCAAACCAGCGACCTTTGGGTTTGCAGGCTGGCGCCTATCCACTGAGTCACACCAGCCAGAGTTTCTTTCTTTCCTTTTTTTTAATGTGGCATTTGTGTCAGGAAAGGCCAGTGGCTGATATAGCTCATCTCCTTTTGTTCTCAATTAATTTTTCAGTTCAGGAGCTTTTTATTTTCCATTTCCCAGTTCTTTCCTAAGTCCCTGAGGTAGACATGAGACCACATGAGCTGGAAGTAGGCTGAGTAGGTGCAGGTGCTTTGGAGGTGTTCTGAAATTTCAGCCCAGTTCCGCAGGGCAAGTACGCACATCTGCTGCATCCCCTTGTCCCGGCCCTTTCCGCCTACCCCCAGGGATCGCTGTTAGGCTTCGGTGTTGCAGAGTTGCCCTTCATTTCCCCCTTCACCCCCAATGAGGTGAAATGCCATCCTGGCACTATGACTTGAAACAGATGAGCCATGTGGGGTTTTCAGTAAGTTTAGTGGAGCAGCTTTTACAACAGCAGAACTGGGATGGTGACGAAGAGAGGCTGAAGTTACCTGGAAAATGGCTTTTTGCTTCCAGGATATTTGTTTGAGAGCCTTGGCATCCTTAGAAACACTTGGCTTTGGTCATTCTTTAAGTGGAAATTGTCACAGCCCTGGGGTTGACATTCCAGCTCTTACGTGGTCTCTGTAAGCCGGGATTTCCTCGTCTGAAAAATGACTCGGGTGCGCACCAAGCAAGAGAAATGCCCATATAGGGCCCAGAGCTCCGGTTTCTGCCTCCTCCATCGCCTACTCACTCGCCACCTCTGTCACCCTTTGCAGAGAACCTCATATGAGTGGTACATCCCAAAAGGGATCCTGAAGACTGGCTGGATGAACAAGCACCTGAACCTGGTGCCGGCCCTGGTGGTCGTGTTCTACGAGTTGGACTGGGATGAGCCTCAGTGGAAGGAGAAGCAGTCGGAGTGCGCAACCCGAGTGGAAATAGTCAGGTCTGGTCCTCCCGCTGGCTGCTGACCGCCGCTGGCTGCCCCTGCTGCTTGGAGCCACTGGGTTGCCGGCCTTGGGGGGCTGGCTCAGTCCCAGACAGGAAGCCTCACTATTGACT
Organism: Noctilio leporinus; assembly: GCA_004026585.1. Taxonomy (NCBI): domain Eukaryota; kingdom Metazoa; phylum Chordata; class Mammalia; order Chiroptera; family Noctilionidae; genus Noctilio; species Noctilio leporinus. The sequence goes on along the minus strand of PVIW01002725.1, from coordinate 85,060 downwards.
TCCATGATGAAGAAGTTAGAAGGCAAATTGGTCTGAATTTCCAAACGCTTATTCTTGCATTTATAATATATTTTTGAAGATACAGTAATTTGCTCTTTAGTCTCCATGCGTTCACAGTATCACCACTTCACTTTCAAAATAATTCTTTTGAATGACTATTCTGTGGTGTGGCACTGTAAACATATGTGTTGTAACTTTTTTTTTTAAGATTTTATTTGTCATTTTTAAAGAGGGGAAGGGAGAGAGGTAAAGAGGGAGAGAGATATTCATGTATGGTTGCCTTTCACATGCCTCCAGCTATAGACCTGGCTGGAGACCTGGCTTGCAACCTGTTATGTGTCCTGGCTGGGAATTGAACCAGTGATCTTTGGATTCACGGGCCGGCACCAATCCTCTGAGCCACCAGCCAGGGCCCTGTATTGTAACTTTTACATGAACGTATATATTAAACTTTTGCTTTTAAAACAGGCTTTTTATTAAGGATTAGAAGGACGTTAATTTGAGATATTTTTGGGATTTAAATCCTTGTGGCATATATGTTTTTTTGCATCCAGGAAAATGTTTTTCTCTAATCCTGGGAGCATTGTAGCTGAAATTTTTCTTTGAATTATCAAACTTGTATTTTATGTAAAGCCTTGAATATAATTTTAAATTTTAATGATTTAATTAATGCTCTTCTTTTTCCAACACAGGCAAAGTTTACAAGGGAGAAACACAAAAGTTGCAGTGGTTCTGATTCAGAAAAAGACCCCTTTACCCCCAGGTATCAAAAAGTAGTAACTAGATAATTGTGTTATAACTCCAGTTACACCAAGAAACATAATTTTTAATGTTGAAATCTTTTATGCATTCAGTTATGGGAAATACAGTGTGTTAGCTTTAAAAAGCCCTATTAATGCATCCATAAATGCTTATTGTAAAACCAAAAATTTCAAGAGCGCAGATCTTTTTGAGTCCTATTCTCCCGTTGCTCTTACTGCAGATATAGGCATGTATCGTTGACAAAACCGTTCTTCACTTGAGTTTTTAAAAGACATTGTTTATTTAACCTGATATGTATTTGAAATTATATTTGTAATGTAGTACTTTTCTCAGTTTGTAGTAGGGCCAAGAAAAATGAAATAGGACTTCTAATTTTCCATTAGAAAATACCTGAGTTTCTAATCCTTGTTTCTACTAAAATATTTTTTGTTTCTGTGTTGAAACGTGTAGCATCCTAAATCCACTTTCATGAAGGATTGCTTCCATTTTTAGTGTGGTTTTGGGAATAGTTACATGGGTTACGGGTTGGCATTACTTGGCCTGTCCTGGCGCAGCAGACAATGCCACAGTGTTTTCCTAGCAGATCTGGACTGTGCACCTTACTTTCGGGGACCCCCGGAGTCCTCCAGGCATGGTGCAAGTGCTTTGGGTTTTATCCTGCCTTGTAGCGTTCCGATTTGGGGAAATGCTCATGGCGAGGACACGCTAAGTATGTTCTCTGTCTGCATGGGCCTTGTCACCAGGAGAGGATGTGATTGCCTCCGAAAGGGCCGCTGCCCTGTGTACCACCTGCGAGCTCTCGGGGAAGTCTCTCTTCGTGCTGCCCCACACCGACCACCTTGTGGGCTATATTATACGGTAGGTGAGGTCTTTAAAAGAGCCCCTCCTGGAGCTTCTCAGTGGACACCGAGAAGTTGGTAGTGGAGACCCATTTATTAAAATAAAGAGTGCACATTCATGGGGGAAAATTCAAGTGGAGGCAAACCCTGAAGTTCCACCTTCTGCGCCTGACTTCCGCTCGCTGTGGGGCCGGAGCCCCCGGGAGGTGGTCTGAGGTGGAAGCCCTGTCCCCTGAGCAGTCGCAGGGTTAGGGCGTGGGGCAGGGTTGGAGTCATGCAAATGTTACTTCACCTCATCAGCCTTTTCTCATTTTTGGTACTTTCCCTGTTACTTTTCTTATTTTTTAATTCCTGAATACTAAAATCATAAAAGATAGTCAAATCTAATTGAGTGTTGTGTATCTGTTTCTTTTAGACTTCTTATAAAATCATAATAAAGGTGGAAGTAATCTTAGAATTTCCTTAATTTTTAGAAATTATAAAATGTTATTTTTATTATTTTTTGGCTTGCATATAATTTAAAATGACTTTTCTGGAATTTTAATTTTAGATTTTTTTAATCTAGAAATTCAGGTGATGTTTTGCTTCGCTTTTTATCTTAATCATGAGGCAAGATAGATATTATCTTAGAATTTTACCTTCATTTCTTACAAATACGATTGTTTGGTTTCAAATAGCTTTAGTGTGTAATGGTTTTATTTTTTTAAATATAGATTAGAAAATGCCTTTTATGAACATGCACAGACTTATTACTACACGGAGATCAGAAGAGTGAAGTCACATAAAGAGTTTTTGAATAAAACAACACACCAGGTATGTGTCATATCCTAAAGAAGGAGGTACTAGAAACATTCTAGAGCAAAGTATTCATTGCTGGTTAATTTGAGGGAGGTAGTAAATATGTTTAATACTTTGACATTTTTAAGTGGCTTTGGTAATATTTATTATAGTTTTATTTTTTAATTTTGCATTATGTTTAATTATATTTTTCCTAAGACCATTTATAACACCTACACTCACCCTTTTACCTCCTTTTAAAGTTTTTTTAAAGTTAATTCATCTTTGTATTCTTTGCTCTTGAAGTTCTTAAAAATTGATTTTTATAGCAACAAATAACTTTGTTGGAATAATTCTTTTTTTTTTTAAACATTAGATTTTTTTTTTAAAGATTTTATTTTGTTATTTTTAGAAAGAGGGGAAGGGAGAGAGGCAGAGAGGGAGAGAGACATCAACGTATGGTTGCTTTTCACCTGCCTCCAGCCACAGACCTGACTGGAGACCTGGTTTGCAACCGTGTTATGTTGCCCTGGCTGGGGAATTGAACCTGTGGCCTTTGGGTTCGTAGGCTGGCGCCTTATCCACTGTGCTACCAGCCAGGGCTGGAATAATTCTTGAAATTTATTTTTGAGTATTTAAGCTTTTATGTCTTCTATTAATAAAACTTATTAAAATTCTTACATTTTAATGAGAATATGTGTAATAATGATTTTCTTCTATTCTTTTTTCAGCTTTTATTTGTTAGACATCAGTTCAAAATAGCTTTCTTCAGTGAGCTAAAACAAGATACACAAAATGCACTGAAGTAAGTTTCTAACCATTATCAAACTATCTTCCTCTTACCCTTCTGTTAACAATAACACATATTAATGGCAGTTTCTGAATTGTGACCAAATTAATTAATTTTAAAATGTGTAGGTTGGTTTAGGTACAGATATGTCATGTTTAGTTTATCTAGAGATGAATAGAATATAATACTTTTAGATTTAAAAATTCTATTAGAAGTAAATTTCATAGTATTATTATGCTTTCTAGTGTGCTTTAGTTAAATGTCATGAACTGAAGATACATAATACCAAAATTTTTCTTTCTGCTTATTATTTCATGTACATTCAGTAAAATGCATGTGTTAAGATTGATTTCTAAAATTAAAATACACTTTAAACATTACCTAAAGCAGACTGAATTCAATTGAATAAATAGTGCATTTATTCAATTCAACTATGATTTAATTTTAATTAAATTTGTTTATTAGTTTATAATGCCTACCAGTAGCATCCTTTTCCATCCAGAGGCTCTGCTGAGAGCTTGGATGCTCTGGCCCAGCAATACCTACATCTGGGGACACATTTCTGTGCCCCAGGGAGAGAAATGGAGAAATAAATCAAACTACATCCGATATCCAGGGGAATATTACAGAATCTGTGTGTGTGTGAGAGAGAGAGAGAGAGAGATTATTGAGGTGCTAAGTACCAAACTGGGTTCTCTAAATTTCAACAACTTCAGATAATTAAAGCTGGCATTGATGTAGTTCATTTCAGTCCATGTATTATTCCAGTTGTGTTCAAATATCATTCAGGGAAGACAGATCTCACCTGCTGAAGTTAGGAGCACAGTTTTCTTTGGAGAAGACTGTTGAGATTTCCCCCCTATCTTCCATGATTAGGGTGGGCCTCCTTGTGCCAGGATCTCCCTCCTCCCAGCACCTGTCCCTCAGTACCTGCTGTCCCATCTCCGGCCTGTGACGAGACCAGTGACAGCCACTTAACTTGTGGAGACACTGGCTTTAAAAGCTGCTGACCTGGGCTGAGTGATAACACCTTCTTTACCACTGCATTTTCTCTTTGTTTGCGAAGTTCATGATGATACTTTTAAGAAATACTATTTTTTAATAGAATGCCAATTTCTAAATGTAACTCTGGACAATTGTCCACTTTGTTTTTGTTTTCCAACTTTCTATAAGTTACTGGAAGATGTTAATGACAACAATCTGCAGATGTTCTTAGTTCAAAGTCATTGTACTGTTCTTAGTGCAAAGTCATTGAATCTTTTTGCACATTAATCAATATATTGCTTTTCAGGAAATCAGAGATTAATGTATATGAGGGGGGACCCAAAACTATGGCATTATTTTCCAGAGGGTGGGCTCCTTTTAGCACAGGCTTCTCCTTCTACATGCGTGTTCTAGGAACCCATTTGTGTCATGTTCCACTTGGTGTTATTGTGAAAGGCTGTGTTTGGCTTCAGTTAATTTTTTTTTGAAGACCCTTTCCAAGTGTTTGCCCATTTCAGGATGGGTGGTTTACAGGTGCACCTGCTCCCATCTTGCTGAGTGTTGAGCAGTTCCTGACCCAAAACAGCATGGCCCTCATGCCTAACCCTCCCTGTTCACCTGATCCCCGGAGTGACTTTTTGTTTGTTTCCCTGGATTAAATAGTGCTGGTGTGGAAGAAGTGAAACAAAAAATGGCAGAAGCACAAAAAGGTATCAGAAATGATGAATTCAAAAATTATTTTGAGCAGTGAGAAAAAGGCCTCAGTAGGTATATTGCATCAAATGGGGAGTACTTTGAAGATGACCAAAGTTTGAACATTTAAGGATAGATACAGGCCCTGGCTGGTGGCACAGTGGATAAGGCGCCGGCCTGCGAACCCACAGGTGGCATTTTCGATTCCCAGCCAGGGCACATAACCAGGTTGCAAGTCAGGTCCCCAGCTGGAGGCGGGTGAAAGGCAACGATACAATGATGTCTGTCTTCCTCTCTCTAAAAATATTTTTAAAATAAATAATTAATTTTAAGAAAGAATACTTAACTTTTAGTCAGTAAATTCTGGGGTTTTTTGGGTCCCCCTTGTATATGTTTTTGAGCTGTTGACTGCTAAGAAATGTTGATGCCACATTGTTATTTGTAATAATTTTACTCTTGGGAATCATTTCTTAAAATTAGTTTATATAATAATTAACCACCTTCCTCATGTTTCTATTAGGAATTATAGGACCGCCTATAATCTTGTACATGAATTGAGAGCCCATGAAACTAATATTCTGGAAATTAAGACCATGGCAGGATTTATAAACTACAAGGTAACTGTTGTAATTCCAAATAAGGAAAATTTATCTTTATCAGATTATCTTTTTACAGTTTGAAAACCAAAATTAATTACTTGCTCTGAAAAGTACTTGACTAATCATGTTCCTCTTTTATACCCTTTATCTCAAGGGGCCTGGTGCTGAGCCGCCTCATTGTGGAGCTTGGTTTCGAGTTGGGGGGTGGGCAGACTTCTCACTAGAGCAGTTTTACTTTAGTGAAACTCCTTACAGGGGTCTTTTTGTTTTTACTGGGAGCAGAAAGGAGTGGGAAGAAAGCTGCCTATTATTGAATTTGAAAAGGTGCAACATATTAACACAATATAAGGCTTCCTTGGTTTAATGGCACAGCCCTAGGAACTGATGTGTATATCTGTTCACCATAGCGGAAACTTTCATATGCATATTATCCGTGCATTTTAAGATTATGTATTTAGCTATAGATGCCCCCAGAAGGCATGTGGGGAGGGCTGTTTGCTTTTAATCTTTCCATACTCAGTGTTTTACAGAAGGCTGGCATTGGATTAGTATGTGAGGGCAGATGGATACTTTCATTCATTCTTTCTGTAGGTGGAAATGGTCCAGCCTCTAAGGAGACTGTTTTTTGCAATGACTGCACATTTAAAGTAGTGATTTTCTTTGACCTAGCAATGCCATTTCATTTCTAATTCATGAAATTCCATTTCAGGAAATTGACCTAGCAATTTCCATTTATCTGACATGTGTGCTAACACTTGCAAATCACACAGATGAGAATATTTATTATATCCTGTGATGGGAAAAGATTGGAAACCATTCCGAAAGAAGTGACTGGTTAATGTAAATTATAACTCCAAACAATGGACTATTTATTATACAACATTAACAATGAGGCAACTCCATCTGTTGATATGGAATGAGGTCCAGGATACGTTTTTAGGTTAAAAGTAAGGCGCAAAGCAACCCTTGAGTGAGATGCTATTTGTACACGAGTAGCAGTTTATGTAAATGCACGTACACTTGTCTGCGTGGAGGCTGTCGGGAAGCATCTTCTGGGAGCTCAGCAAAGAACCGGTGGCTGAGGGGCAGGGACTGGTGAGGCTTAATACTTCACGCATTTCTTTGTGCCTAAAAGAGTAAAACCGGTAATAACTATATGGAAAGAAATTTAGATTTTGTTTCTTCTATTTTTCCCTTTCCTTTCATACATACAGGTTATTATTGTTTTGAAATAGAATCTGCAAACCAAAGATCGGTCATCTTTGTCATCCTTGTTTGACATGGAGGCTACTGTGTTCTCTTGTGCTGCAGAAAATCTTTAGCTTTCTGACAGTTCTAGAGCTGAAAGTTAACCTCTTCTTTCTTAGCTATCTGTTGGAGATATTTTATTTTTGCCCATCTTTACGTTCTTCATTGGCTATATATTTCTGTTCTGCTTCCTACTGTTAAAAGGCTTCTTCTAAGCCTTTTCTATATCTAAGCCTTCTATTCTATATCCAAGATATAGAATAGACTTAGTACAGTCCTGAATAATTGTATTTCATTTATAAAGGGACATAACCTGGTTTTAGCACAACCACGATGCTAGAGGAAACCAGTGCTATCACAGAGAACTTCAGAGAAGGAAGCGTCCTGGTCTCTGTAAAGTTAGTCTCAAAGTTGACACATTTTTAATTGAATGTCTTTTGACTTGGATTTTCTACTTTGCAGATCTGTAGGCTGTGTTTTCAGCACAACACCCCACTGGATGCAATTGCTCAGTTCCGCAAACACGTTGACTTGTGCAAGAAGAAAATCGGAAGCCCGGAGTTGTCCTTCGAGCATGCCGCATGGATGTCCAAGCAGTATGTTTTAACTGTGCTTTTAGAATGTTTAAGAAAACACTTGGGATATGGAGGGATGGAATTAGTGCTAGGACTTCAGTTCTAAATTGACCTAAGATACTTGTCAGTAAGTAGGTTTTTAATGATCTTGTATGGTTCCAGTAATAGTGAATATTGATTCATGGAAATTGGTTAATCCATGGTACTGTCTCTTTCATTCAACATATATTTATTGAGTTTCTACCATGTTTCTAAGTACTGAGAATGGAGCAGTGAACAAAACCTCCCTGCTGACATGGAAGTTTTCTGTTTGAGGCTGATGTTTAAAATTGCTAAGATGAAATAGTTCTCAGAAGCATGGATGCATTGGAGTGCAGGGGAGTGTTTTGACATTTAGTTTGGGTGCATATTTATAAAGGCTTGCCAGACCAGAAGAGTCACCCTAGATACAGAATCTGTTACCTTCAGTTTAGTGTGTATTAGTATTTACACTAGTTTATAATTCCTCAATAGCATTATTTTAATATAGTCACTGAGGCTATGGTTCTAGGATGAAGTGGTTTTTTTCCTTTTTAGATTCTAAAAAGTTTCTTGATTTTTTTTTTTTTTTTTCTTTTAAGATTCCAGGCCTTTGGAGATTTATTTGACGAAGCTATTAAGCTAGGGTTGACAGCTATTCAGACCCAGAACCCTGGCTTCTACTACCAGCAGGCTGCGTACTACGCCCAGGAGTGGAAGCAGCTCGCAAAAACCCTCTGTGACCACGATGTAAGTTCAGGAAACTGAGCCCTGTTCCCTTGAAAGAAGAGAAAACTAATTGGTGTGGGTTATTCTTTCCAAGCCTTTGAATATAATCTTTTTTTTTTTTTTTTTAATTTTCAGGAATTATAATTATTTTCACTTTTAGCCTGAGTACTCCATTTCACCTGTGACTTAGTAGACGTTTTTCTTTGAAGAACTGATTTATGTTTGTGAGTAAGCTAGTGATTTAGATAAGAGAAAGTTACTTAAAAATAGGAGTTAAGTGAGTGCCACGCTATAAATCAGGGTTTTGTTTTCGTGGTCCTGTCTGGAGAATTGAAGCCATGTGCTTTGTTTTGACTCAGCACAGAGGTTAACTTTAGGCTTCTTTCTCCTATGAGGATTTTCTCTGTGGAAAGCTCTTCATCTGTTTGAGACATAAAGTTAATTGCGTAGTTTCTGAAACTTGACATTTCATTTTGCTTTTTTCTTCAGTGATTGTATTTAGGTAACAGTTTCCCCATAAGCACCTTTAAAATAAGAACATGGTGTGTATGTATAAAGTCATTTTCACTTATTTAGTTATATCAGTTTTATTTTCACTGAAAGTTTGTAGTTTTCTTCTTTGAAGAAAGGTATTGTCAACAATACTACTTAAAAACTTTCAAAAATAGCTTGCATATTAGTACTTTAATATATGGATTTTTTTTCTTAAGTCATAATATAACTAGACTGTTTTCTACCATGATATTTGTATATGATTTATAACTTCTTGCGTATTTTATATCATAAAAGTTTAGCATATTGTATTTTGAATACAGTATTTTAAAAGGCTTTAAAACTAGGTTTTATAAGGAAGGATATGAGAAAATGGATATTAACAAGTATCATTGCCTGAAATGTAAAATAATATTTTTGTCAAGTAATAATTTGAGAAGCCTCAAAATCATGCATATCTTTTGACCCAGAATTTCATTTTCAGGAAGTTTAAAACAAAGAGATCCTAAGAGATGAGCACTAAGATTTATTTATAAAGTTCTGACAGATTTATTAATTGTAATTGAATTAATTGAAATAGAAATAACAAGGTGAACAACTGTGGGGAGTTTATTAAAATGTGGACCAGCAGACATCCATGAAAAGTCATCTTTTAGAAGAATATTTAATGATATGGTGAAATGTACAGATTACATGAAAAAAGCAGGGCGAAAAAGTATTCTAGTTTGATAGGACAGATGTTTTCATACAAAATCTGGAAGAATCATCTATACATTGTTGAGCTGGAGTGGGTTGATAGGTGGTGTAAATTTGTATCCTTTTTCTTTTGGATGTATTCCGCAGTTTTCAAAAATGTACTTGTATTACATTTTGGTTTCAGAGGAGACAGATTATGAGAAATAAAATACAACAGTATAAATTTGTAAATCCTGGTGCCAAAAAGTATTCCTCCCCCACCAACACCAGGATACACAGCTCCTTGTAACATTATTTTCATTTGCCCAAAAGGTACTTGTACATATGGAATAAATATCAATCCTAATTTAGAATATTTTTTACTGGTTGATTGTAGCAAAGATAATATAAAGAAATGATGGTAAGGCCTCAACGTTGTCAATAGATTCTGAGTTTAAGATGAAGGATGTATAAAGAAATCTGTTTTACCACATGTGAATTGATACAAACATGAGGATGTCCCTGCACCATGTCATCGACGTTATGATGACGTGATGTTATTCGAGGACTTGCTGTGCTTGGCACTCATTTGTCAGAATCACTTTGATTCGCTCCATTTAATTTTTTTGAGACCACCTGAACATTCAATGAAACATGGTGGCTTAATTTTGGGGAAAACTTAATTTATGTTAAAATACTCACATCTTTGATATTTGAACGTGTCTGGTATTGGTACTGGTATTGGTGAACACGTTTGTATGCTATTAGGATTGAGGGGAGTGGGTTGGTGGCGGGTTACAGAAACTTACTCAGGGTGCTGTTCTCACTTGCAGGCTTCCATCCCGTACCCCAGTCCTGACCCCTTAGAAACACAGACAGGTGCCCTTGACTTTTACGGACAGAGATCATGGCGACAAGGAATACTGAGTAAGTGACTTTTCCCTCTGCCCTGTTCTCTCAGCCTCCAGTGGCCACAGTGGCTGTCACCATTTTCCCACTGTCTGCAGTGGGCATGGGAAGTTCTGTTGAGGTGAAACTTTGCTTTTTAAACATTTTTAAAAAAGATTTTCAATTTACTAGTTTTTAGAATGTTTTGTTTATATCATTACATTTCAGAATAACTTAAAGGTGTGGATATGATTAAAATATTAATGTTTGGATAGTTTAACACAATTACTAAGCTACCTCAGTCTACTTAGCAATTCTAATTCCAGTTGAATGATTTATTGACGCTTAAGTAGCATCTGTTGGTTTCATCTCAGAAATAATTTTTCTGCATTGTTTTTGTGTTTTATGCATACTTGTTTAATTTGGGTAACTTCTGTAGCAACTGTTGGAAATTATTTACTTTCATCTCCAGAAAGCGCGTTCTGTGTGGAGAATGGTGCTGGTATTACTCCTCAGGTGGTCGGTTGCTGCTGGCCATAGAATATGGAGCTCAGTGATTTTCCCTTCACAGCCGAGGTCACAGAGAATTGCCATGCCAACAGTGCTGTCTCTCAGAGGCTTTGGAATTCTAGCATGCTTAAGAAGGTTAAGGGTGTCCTATCAAAGGATTCAGGGAGTGTGCACGCCCAGCGTTCATGTGAAGGACTGATGTTAAACGAGCTGTCTAAAATGGGTTGTGTCTTATTTGACATAGGCTTTGATCTTTCTGATCCTGAAAAAGAGAAGGTGGGGATTCTTGCCATTCAGCTGAAGGAGAGAAATGTTGTTCACTCCGTAAGTTTTTCCCCAGTGTCAACTATTTGTTATAGTATTGAAGGAAAACATGAGATCATTTTTATTGGAATGTTTCACACTGTGTCTTTTCTAACAGGAAATAATAATAACTCTTCTGAGCAACGCTGTTGCACAATTTAAGAAGTATAAGTGTCCAAGAATGAAAAGTCATCTAAGTATGTAGTAGCCATAACATGCCACAATTTCATGGTGGTAATGACGACAAATTATGTACATAAAATGTTTTTCCTTTATAGTGGTTCAAATGGGAGAGGAATATTACTATGCAAAGGATTACACCAAAGCTTTGAAGTGAGTCCTCATCACTGTTTGTTCTTACAAGTATTCCGATTTTCTTATGGCAAAATTAGAATAGAAATTAGCGGGTTTTTTTGTTGTTTTATTGTATTTGTTTTTAAAGATTTTATTCGTTATTTTTAGGGAGAGGGGAAGGGGGGAAGGAAGAAAAGGAGAGAAATGTCAGTGTATAGGTTGCCTTTCACTTGCCTGCAGTTGGGGACCAGGTGGGAAAGTTGGCTTGCGACCTGGTTATGTGCCCTGGCTGGGAATTGAACCAGCAATGCTTGGGTTCTCAGGCCAGTGCCCAATTCACTGAGCCACACCAGCTAGGGCTAGAATAGAAATCTGTATTGAAGGATTTATTATTTCCATATTTATTTCTGCTTCTATTAAACTCCATTTCTGTGATGTTTTTCAAGTACTATATGCTGGTAACATCATTTTCAAAGTGTTAGGAAACCTTAAATTTCGATAAGTGTGAAAACACCTGTTCATTTCTTTCAGTAAGATTTTCTGAAGTTTACATGAAAGGAGTAAAGCACTTGACTGTCCTCCAGAACTCCTTAACCATTTCTGTGAAGCCGCTTCTGTCTGGCTCACCCTCTGTCGTCCTCCAGGTTGCTGGACTACGTGATGTGCGACTACCGGAGTGAGGGGTGGTGGACGCTCCTCACCTCCATCCTCACCACGGCTCTGAAGTGCGCTTACCTCATGGCCCAGCTGAAAGATTACATTACGTATTCCCTGGAGCTCCTTGGCAGAGGTCACTTGAAGTTCTTTCTGTCAAATTCTGGATTTTTAAGAGTATTTAATAGCTTTGAGCTTCTTAACATTGGGAGAATAGTTGTCTCAAGTATTTGGTAGTACTTTTACTCTGTGTGAGTCTGTGCAGAGGGAAGGGTTCCTGCCTTTCATGGGACTTACAGTAGCTGAGAAAAACCAAATTGTTCTGCCGTTTAAAAACATGGCATAAAGTAATTTTGCACATAGGCTTCAAGTGGAAGTATATAGTGTTGGGACTGACTTTAGGAGGCTGTGTTGTCTGTCACTATTCTGGAACTGTGCTTAGCAGAGAGATTTATTCTACAGTATTTTAGTGCTTAACTGGGGATAGTTGACTTCCTTGTCTGTCTTACAGTTCTGCTTTTTTCCCTCTTCACTCACGTTAGCTTCAACTCTGAAAGATGACCAGAAATCTCGAATAGAAAAGAACCTCATGAGTGTTTTAATGGTAGGTTGGAATTCTTTTATTTATTTATTTCTTGATTCTAGAAGGAGGGGCAGGGAGGAAGACAGCGAGGGAGAGAAGCATTGATGTGAGAAACACTGACCCGTTGCCCCTTGCACACACCCCAGATGGGGAGTGAACCCCTACCCCGGGCATGTGTCCTGACTGGGAATTGAACCAGCAGCCTTTTGGTTTGTGGGCTGACAGCCAACTGAGGCACACCGGCCAGGGCTGGAATGCTGTGTGTAGAATAAGCTCTAGGGCTGGGTGTCCTTCGATCCGGACTCTGCGTGCCCGTGTCTGTTGGAGCCGGGCGAGCGTGAGGCCTGTGTTGTGCAGAACTCGAGCCCTGAGCCGGAACCTGACTGCGACGCGCTGGCCGTGAAGACCGCTCAGAAGCTGTGGGCCGACCGGCTTTCCCTGGCCGGCGGCAGCGCCTTTGCCGTGGGGGTCCAGGACTTCGTGCCGTTCGGTGGGTAGCAGCGTTCCACTGTCACCCCAGGGAGGTCGCCCTTAGTGCTACAGAACGAGCAGGTGCAGAATGACGATTATGAAAGTCAACGACTTTTCAAAGTGTAGCTATTTGAATAGGGCAACTGACTTTTCTTTTTCCCCACTGATCGAAGTTTTAAATAGTTTATGTCTTAAATTTGCTGTGTTCATTTGTAGTTCAGAGGTTATGTGAAACACGTTTGAAAAGACCTCTTGAAAAGGTCTATGCCTTACTGTTAAGGCAGGTGTTTTGAAATAAAAGTGACAAAACGGTTCTTTCACCTTTAAAATTCTGTGTCAGTTACATTTCAGGGCCACAATAGTTCACTTAAATTGGTTTGTTTTGAAAAGTGGGTAAGCTGTGTGTGTGGATGGGCCTGGAGCGCAGAATCAGCAAGGCCACCTGCTGTCGGGGTGTCCCTTCTGTAGCGTGAGCGTGGGTTGGAGAAGAACAAGGGGCTAGAGCATGGCACTGTGTGATCCTGCCGTTTTGTTTCATTTCCAGTTCAGTGCAAAGCCAAGTTTCATGCCCCAAGTTTCCATGTTGACATTCCTGTGCAGTTTGATATTTACCTGAAGGCTGATTGTCCACATCCCATTAGGTTTTCTAAGCTCTGTGTCAGCTTTAATAATCAGGTAATGTGTTTATGGTTCTTAACTTCTGTGTCAGTAATTCAGTTTATATTTCTCCTATTTTTATTTTTGTTATCCTAGTACATTCCTTATTTTTTTAAAATATTTTTAAATGTGGCGTAATTGTACAAAACATAATGAAAAATAAGAGGATTTTTTTTTAAGATTTTACTATTTTTAGAGAGAGGGGAAGGAAGGGAAAAAGGTAAGGAGAAATACATCATGCATGGTTGCCTCTTAGGTACCTCTGGCTGGGGGCCTGGCTGGAGACCTGGCTTGCAACCCAGACCTGGGCCCTGCTGGGACTTTGAAGGAAGCTGCAGTCAGGGAGGAGAAACACGAGATTCTACAGCCTTTCTTTAGAAAGAGAGAGAAAGCTGTTTAAGAACAGATGACAGGGTCTGCTGAAACCAAGAACAGACTGTTGTTTCCCTCTCCAGGAAGGGATGTCTGAATGTTTTTAGGAATCAGCTTGTGTGTAGTGAATTGCCTCTTTTCTTGCGGGGCAGTGAGCGGCCAGTGCTCCACTGCATAAAAGACTTGCATCTGCTCACCTAGCGAACGGCCCCAGCTCATGTGGAGTTGGTGCAGCACAGCGCGTGCATCACCGGGGCCGCTGCTGCTCTCTTTCAGGAGTACAACCAGTTCTGTGTGATCCAGGAGGCGTCCAAAGCAAGCGAAGTTTTGGAGAACGTGACTCAGGGAAAGATGTGCCTAGTTCCTGGCAAAACAAGGAAGTTTTTATTTAAATTTGTGGCCAAAACTGAAGATGTGGGAAAGAAAATTGAGGTTAGTTATGAAATTTACTTGAAATATTTTAAATGATAAATATATATGTGTATGTCAGAAAATTTTGAATAGGAGTTGATTAAGTACAAAATGAAAATTTGCCCCTTGGACTTTCCGAGGGAAACCATTCATAATGGTTTGGGAAGTTCCGTTCATCGAGAACATACTCTACATATTGTTTAGCAGCTGGATTTTTTACTTAATGTTGTACATTAGACATCATTCCCTCCCTGTTAGTACAGAAGACCAACCGAAAGGTTCTAACGATGACATAACCCCTTAAACAAAATAGGTATATGTATATTTGTTATGTTACATAGCAATTATATTTTGTGTAACATAACATTTCAGTCTAAAGATTCATGTCATTTTGATGTTTAAGCATTGCTGATTGCTTATTTTTGAAGGAACAAATGCAGATATATATTTGAAAGGATCCATATAACGTAGGTAATTAAAATGTCTTTCAGACCTACATGATGAAAGGAATGCTTTTATTGAGCATGAACTCTAGAGCCAAACTCTGTGGGTTGAAATCCCAAGTCTGCAGCTTACTTGCTGAGCATTGCCTGGCAACTCCTTGTCCTCTTTGTGTCTCAGTTGATTCATCTATAAAATGACAATAATAGTGGCATTTCCTCTTAGTATTTCACGAGGATTAAGTGAATTAGTTGCCTCCAATGGTAAGCGCTCATTAAATGACGGTTTCCCATGCTTGAATGAGAACGGTTGGCTTAATGTCAACTTGGGACCATTTTTCTAAGAAAGAAACATAAGACCACTACCAATATTCCCGTAACAACAACTGTGAATCTGTTGGATTTATGATTAGCCAATGTCCAGAGGGTTTTGCTTATTCATTTAAAAAAATCTTAATGATTTTGACTAAATTACTTATTTTTTACAAAGTACGCAAGGAAGCCTAGCAAATGTAAATCATAATTAATACTATTTTGAATATATTTGTGAATGGATTTAGTGGCAAGGAACATTTATTCAGTTAGCAAAGAATTTTATTGCCAATCCTATAGATGTCTTCAGGAAAAATGTGTGGAATTCGGTTGTGAATATATTGATGGCTATCAAAACACTCATGCATTTCACTCAGCCACCACAGACGGAGAGGTTCTTAGGTCAGGCACTGTGGCCGGGGCTGGACCCCAGCAGCCAGGGGCGAAGCCAGAGGTCAGGTTATTGTCCCCGCAGAAAGGTAGAGCAGCTGGCACCTAGCATGCCACTAGCCCTCGTCCTGTCAGAGGTGGTGGGATAAGACCCTAGAGGCAGGGGCTCGGACTCTGGGACACCCGGTTCCTAGACGGGCCCCCTAGAGCAGCCTGCACCCTGCGGTCTGTTGGGCGAGCTGGTGGTGGTCAGAGCTCCTCCTTTCAGATCACATCCGTGGACCTGGTGCTGGGCCACGAGGCCGGCCGGTGCGTGGTTCTCAACTGGCAGGGAGGCGGCGGAGACGCTGCTTCGGCCCAGGAGGCCTTGCAGGCCTCTCGCTCCTTCCGACGGCGGCCCAGGCTCCCGGCCAGCGAGGTGCACTGGGACAGCGTCAGCATTCAGGCCAGCACCATGTAAGTCGGCTTGTGGGCGCGGGGCCAGCGCCTTTCTTCAGGTGCTTTGTGTGAATGATTTGGCTTTTAAAACAGTCTGTTGCTTCGCTGTGGTTTTTCCCTAAAGGATCATTTCCAGAGTGCCAAACATTTCGGTCCAGCTGCGACATGACCCCCCAGCCCTGACAAATGAAATGTACTCTCTGGTTGTGACGGTCCAGTCCCACGAGAAGAGCGAGATCAGAGACGTGAAGCTCACTGCTGGTTTGAAACCCGGTACACGGCCTTTTCCAGCCCGGTCCCTGTTGGCCGGACATGAGATAGACAGCAGAGGGGAGGCTGGTCGAAGATGAGGTTCTGAGGTAGCGCTTAACGCAGCCCGATGGGTAGAGTGATGTTTCCCTTCGCCGTTTTCAAACACCAATCTCGATGCCGCTAGGCCAGGACGCCAACTTGACTCAGAAAACTCAGGTGAGCCTGCGTGGAAGCGAGCTGTGCGAGGAGTCCTGCCCGGCCCTGCTCACCGACGTCCCTGCTGGCGACTTGCGCCCCGGGGAGCAGGTAGGCTCCTGCGGAGAGAAGAAGTGCTTCCTGAGCCTGAGAGCAGTTCACTAGCATGTCCTGAGATAACCCGGGATTTAACAGATCCACGGTTTAGGTTTGAATGTGTCGGGCAGTTTTTCTATAAGGGGGTTTAGAACAGATGATCCAGATATGGAGAGTTAGTTGCCAAATAAAAATAACTGAATGACACAAAGTTTGTAATTCAGTGAAATAATCTTTCAGAAAGCTTTTGATTCTGAACCAAACATGAGTCCCTGGGGCGTTGAGAGTGATGATAAAAAGGGGGAGAAGCCCTGATCCCACTCATGTGTGTGGCTGGGACGGCTGTACGAGGTGTTCAGGAAGCTGGCTGGTTGGTACAGTTGTGGAAGGTGGGAACATTATCCCAGAATGTATTTTGGCTGGGATGCTATAAGAGTCATTAAATTAAAACACTTTGCTTTTGTTACAGCTGGAAAAGACGTTATATGTGCGCTGTGGAACAGTGGGTTCCAGGATGTTTCTTGTGTATGTTTCTTACCTGATCAATACGACCATCGAAGACAAAGAAATTATCTGCAAGTGTCACAAGGTATTTTTTGTAGCAACTTCAGGGAGTATCCTATGTGGAGAATTCCTTACTGTATTGTAAGCAGTTAGGTGCTTCTAGTCTATTACAGATTTCAGTTGACATTGTTGATTTTTTTAAAACCATTCATATTGATTATAAATAATATAATCAGGTATTCGTTCCTCCAACAATAGAAAGTTGGCTGTTGCGGGTTTTTGTGGAGAATCAAAGGGTTTGAGGTCATGCAGACAAGCCTTGAGTCTTGAAACCTTTCTGCTTCTGTCCAAAGTCATGCATTAGATATACCCTGTAAGTTGGCTCGTGTGCAGAAGGCTTCGGAGGAAGGGAGGTTTCCCTTTATGAAATATTTTTTCTGTGAAAATGGATGGAAAGGAAACAGTTTGCCTCATGCACGTGGGAGGCAGTGGGGGTGGGAGCGCACTGCCCCCCTCACAGCTCAGAGACCACTCTGCGCAGGGATGTGACCCTCCCTGGCCTGGTTCCTACCTATGGATGGGGGATGGGGGGCATGTTTCTACGTAGGTTTCCCTCTGTTTTATCTTTCACGGAAAATGCTGGTGTTTGGTCTCTGAGTCCTGGCCATCCTGCTGTCTTCGCGCTTGTTTGGACTTGGGCTCTCAGCCCGGCAGAGGAGTCTGTCTCGTAATTTGGGGGTTCGTAGTTTGTTATTGCGGATGGGGCAGTGTGCTCTTTATAAGTCTCTGGGGACAAAACCGTCTGAAGAGAATTTGGGTTATTTCCCAAGGGGGAGGGAGGACGGCATGGAATGTACTGGCAAATCTGTCACCACACTGGAGGCATGAAAGAACCCTGGGTGGCGAAGTGGGCGACCAGGGTGCTGGGGGCAGCGCCGCCCCCCAACTTGGGAGCTCGGGCGGCCCTGGGGCCTCTGGGCCTTAGTTTTCTTCTCTGTGATAAGAATGTTAAACCTCTGTGCAGCGTTAGAGCGCAGAGCCTGGGGTCACAGCCTGAGTGTTTAACCCAGCAGGGTGAGTTCCTTGTTTCTGGAGATCTAGTAACTCCCTTTCTTTTAAGCTGACTTGAGAGAGGAGATCTAGTTGGCTTAAGTCAGGCTTCAGGGTAAGATTTGGTTCAGTTTCTGCCTTTGTCACTGACTAGCTGCATGAGAACTTCATCTTCAGATGGTGGTACTAACGCCACGTTTGCCTGCGTTAGGAGCATTACATAACGTGCGAGGGTAACACATCCTGTTACATTACTGTTGTTGTCATTGTTATTTTACTCATCTTGAGTTGAGGTGACAAAAGAAGACCCAGATTCTGTACTTGGCTCTGCTAGCTTGTGGCTCAACCTCCCCAAACCTCTGGGTCCCACTTCCCCTGGACCCCGAGGTGAATCGTGTGTAAGACAGCACTGTGCAGTGTGATTACAGCACCGTAAGATGGCTAATTAGAAAAAGTAGTCTGGTCTTTCTGCTGGTTCTTACAAATATCCAAGGGAAAGACCCTACCTTCTGACTGTTTACATTTGGATTAGTTACGTGGATTTTTCTGTATGCCTTCTGTTCTAAAGCTTTACACATTACGCTTTAGAAAACTGCTGCATGTACCTTTTACATTTTCCTGCAGGATGAAACTGTAACCATTGAAACTGTCTTTCCCTTTGACGTGGCAGTTAAATTTGTTTCTACAAAGGTATGTCCCCATGAAGCATAGTAGAAGTCTTTTAGGTTCTAGAATTTAACAGGAACAAATAAAATGGACATATGTGGTCCTGACGGACCTTCTGTCTTCACCGGGGACAGTTTGAGCACCTGGAGAGGGTCTACGCTGACATCCCCTTCCTGCTGATGGCGGACCTTCTGAGTGCCTCCCCCTGGGCCCTTGTGATCATGTCCAGTGAGCTCCAGCTTGCGCCTTCCGTGATATCTGAGGACCAGCCCGAGTCCCAGGTGGAGAGAGGTGAGGATATGTAACGGAAGACGTGTGTGTGTGTGTGTGTGTACACATGCCTATATGTGTGTTCTTTCCTTCATGCGGGACAGCAGTATAAGAATTCGCCTTTGGTGTAATACAAGAACAATAAAATTTTTTTAAAAAAAGGGAAAAAAAAGAATTAGCCTTTGGTAAGTGAGGGGACTTGGGACTCATATGAAGGTAGGATCAGCAGCATTTACTAATTATTTGGGGATACATTATTTTTGAAAAATCAGATTTTGGCTACACTAAGGAAGTTACTCTTTGAAAAATGTACTTGAAAATAATACAGCGGGTCCTTGAATAACATCATTTTGCTCCGTGTTGTTTCCTTACCACGTGGCTGAGATGCGACAGGGTTGACCTTGTTCACAGCGCTGGGAGGTGCCCCCCAGCCGCTCCCCGGCCTCCGCTCTCGTGCTGCCATCCTCACTGTTCGCACCGGCCTTGCAGGATAATAGCTCCTTCACTCTCCGCCTCCCGGCGGCCTCTCCCTTCCTCCACCTCTCCTGGTGCTCCAGCTCGCTTCCTCAGAAGGCTGTTTGGAACGTGCGCTCCTGCGCCACGCCTGCCCGGCAGGCCCGGTGTCTCTGCAGCGGCCGCCCAGGCTCTCCGCCCTCGGAGCCCGGGAGTCCGGGCCAGCCCTCCGCCTGCCCGCCTGCGTCTGGACCTGCGGCACTTTGCGCAGAGCCCTGTCCTTCTGTGTTGTCCACCCAGGAACGCCCATTGGCTCCGACCTGCGGTCCCCCCATGCGGCGGAGCACCTCTCCGCTTCCCGCCAGGCATAGGTCGTCCCAGGTGGGCTGAGCACGCCCCCCTGTCCCTCCCAGGGCGACACTGCCTTTGTTGGCCCTGTGTCCGCCCAGACTGTCTCGAGACCAGGGCTCTGACTTCCTCCTGTGTTTTGCCAGCTTCATGCTAGTTAATCAGTGCTAAATAAGTTAATACATGACATGTAGTTTTTAAGATAACAAAAACAAGGATTTATTACCTTACAATCCTCAAGGCCGAAAGTCCTATAATGCAGGTGCTGACGCGCTGCCCCTCTTAGGCTGCAGCGGGTCTTCCAGCTGCTGCTGAAGTCCCGGCCGCCCCCTCACGTCCAGAGCTGCCCGTGGGTGCTCACCCTCACCCACCGGCCTCTGCGCCCACGTGGCGTTGCCTTTTCACCCCGCCCTCCCTTGCAGCCCTGCGCCTGCCCTGGGCCAGCTGGACGATCCTGCCTCAGTGGCGCCTGCGGGTCCTTTCTGCAGCGTGAGGGAGCCGTGGGAGGCTCTGGGGGCCAGGATGCGAGGGGTGGGGCCATTCTCTCCGGCCCTCCAAGAACACCAGCACCAGGCACTGGGAAGTCTGTGTTTGACATGTTGAAAATCACCACTTTCCCAGGTCCCAAGTTACCCTGATGTTAATTGCTAGAGTTTGTGATCTCTAGCAATTTTGATTAACTTCTTAGACTTAGGGAGGACTTTGGGGAAATTTAGTATGAACACTCCAGGTTTTAATAAAAGCTGTTCTTAGAGGTTTGAATGGATGTAGGTTTTACTTACTGGGCTGTATTGTCATTTCCTAGTCCTTAAAATTTACTTAAAGTAGTTAATTCAGGTAAAGTTTGACCCAGCAATTTTTCCTTTTTCACTTGTGGAACCTACCCACAACCATCACCATTAATTTATCACAGTCTTCTTCATTGGAAAACCATAAAAACAGTTCCTTAATGTTTAGGGACTTTGCTGTTATGAGGAGATTTTGCTCACAGGTTTGTTGGCCTTGGCATTACACAGGCGCACGAGTGACAGGTATGCAGGCCATGACGTGCTGAAGGGCAGGGAGGGCTCGGTTTAGAGGAGTGCCTACCGGCTGTGAGGTTCACCCTGGGACGGAGAGCACTGAGACCGGCCCGGCTGAGGGACATCGGATGGATTTCCGCTCGGTGGCATCCGTAACAGGTGTTACTCAGAGAAAGTCAGGAGTTTTCTAAAGTTACATTTTGATGACCTTAGGGGTAACTAAAATTACAGTTTTTATTCTTCTATTGTGAAATGTTTTCTTGGGAGACATGCATTAATTTGGAGGAATTAAAACAATCAGCTATTCTGAGTTCAGACCCCTCCTTTCATTAGTTCCCATGGGAACGTGCCAGCAACAGGAGGTGCCTACCTGCTTTATTAGAAGGGGATGTTGTTGGATTAGAGTGCTGGATGGGGACTTCGTGACCTTGAGCAAGTCCTTGAACATCTGAGCCTCAGTGTCTAGTTCTCTGTAGGTGATGTGCGATAAGGTGCCCTTTCTTAGAATGCTGCACAGAGGTAAGCTCCTCTCAGTGAGCCCGTGCCTGAGGGCGGTGATGTTCTTGCTTGCAGCTGTCCTACAGACCGGGGAGAGCGCCAGCGAGTGCTTCTGTCTCCGGTGCCCGGCTCCTGGGAACGTGGAAGGCGGGGTAGCCACCGGGCATTATGTCATCTCCTGGAAGAGGTAAATTACGTCAGCGTTATCTTTTCTTTGCATCTCTGCTCTTCGAATGCCTTTACTACTTGTCATGTAATAGTTGAGAGCTTTTGTCAGTCCTCGGGATGGGACTAGAGGTCACATGCCATCGCTGAGTTTGTCAAAGGCACAAAAATTAAATAGGACCGTTAAACTTTCGTTTGTGTTTTGTTGCAATGTGTGACCTATACTCCGATGCAAGTTAGCCAAACTAATTGTGGTGTTAGGACCGTTACAAACGTTTAGAGAAATGCCCTTGTTTGCAGACAGTAGGAGTGTCTATGTAGAACACCCAAGGGAGCCTACAGACGGTCGGGACTGAGTTCGGCGGGGCTGCTGGGCGCGCAGTCTCCCTGTGCGGGCGCACGCGGCAGGGTCGGGGCTCCCTCTCAAGCTGTCAGCGGTGTGACAGCGTGTCTGTGGCATCATGGGAATCACCGCGTTGCCCCTGCACAGAGACGATTCACCAGCGGACCCTGTTCCCTGGTGTCCCCACCCCGGCCAGGGGTCGCTAGCTGGAAGTGTTCAAGACAAAACCAGGATCTCCGCAGAAGCTCCCGCTTCTCACGCGCTTCCATCAGCGGCGTTGTAGGAAATGAGTGTGCGCAGTTCCTGGGAAACTAGTTGGCGAACGTACATGCCTCCTGTCTCTCTTTATTAACGCCTCCTGTGAAACGTGGATAAAAGGTGCCCTTTCCTGCCACAGGGCCACAGCCGGGGACGACATCCCCGTGGTCAGCACCGTGCTCACGCTGCCGCACGTGGTGGTGGAAAGCGTCCCTCTGCACGTGAACGCAGGTAAGGGCGCTCCGGCCCATCTGTGAGAGAAGGAATCCCTGGGGAGCGTCCAGTTCAGCTTCTAAGACTCGTAAACACTTCTTGTTGTGAAGAGTGCCCAGCATTTACAACCGTAGACCGTGACCAGACTTGTTTCACCTGTGCCCCTCCGCACACTCCTGCTGCCATTCTTTGGAAGCCTTTCATGTGTAATTCCATCTCTAAATATTTTCAGGGTGCATGTTTGAATAGTGGTTATTTTTCCAAATATAATCATAGTACCATTATCATGACTTTAATGGTTAGCAAAATTGTCTTAATATTATCAAATTCCAGGGTTGAAATTTTCGCAGTTGACTCTGGCTGTTCTTTTTAAAGATTTATTGATTTACTTATTTTAGAGAGAGGGGAAGGGAGAGAAACATTAATGTGTGGTTGCCTCTCACGTACCCCGAACTGGGGACCTGGCCCGCAACTCAGGCATGTGCCCTGACTGGGAATCGAACCAGCGACCCTTTGTTCACAGGCAGGTGCTCAACCCACTGAGCCCCACCAGCCAGGCGACGCTGGCTGTTCTTTAGTTCACCCTAAGGCCTGTGTAGCAGTTGACCACTTTTGAAAGCAGTAGGCGGGGCCCATTTCCCTCTCCATGGCCCCCGCCTCTCATGACCTCACCCTTCTCTTCCTTGCTGTTCATTTTCCGTAGAGCTTGCCGCAGTCTGGATTTTGCTGATTGCGTTGTATTGCGTTTAGGTATTTCTTTGTCCCTTCACATTGGTAGGTAGATTCGTAGGTGGAGGCAGATTCAGATTTAAGCTTTGGGCAAAAATACTTCATAGTTAGTTAATGTATATGCTTCCATCAAGAAGCACATGATCTGTGTCATTCCTTTTTGAACCATGGCTGATATTTAGGGAAACCTTTCATAGATTCTTAAATTACTCCTTAAATATAATTGAGCCGCTGAGAGCCAACACCCTAAGTCAGTTCGTTTTAGAAGGAGACTTCATCATAGCCCCATGGCTAGCAACAGCCAGAATTTTCTTACTTGGCCAGAGTGCAGCAGTGTCACTACTCTAAATAAGCCCATGTCTCGAACAGTGAGATTTGTTGACAAAAAGAGTCTGTAAATGGTGGGCTTGTTTACTTATTTTCACCAAGAGGATCGTGCCATTCTCTGCAGATCTGCCGTCCTTTGGGCGTGTCAGGGAGTCGTTACCTGTCAAGTATCACCTGAAGAATAAGACGGACCTAGTGCAAGATGTGGAGATCTCTGTGGAGCCCAACGACGCCTTCATGTTCTCTGGGCTTAAGCAGGTCGGGGCTGCGTCTCGCGGGGCTGCAGGTGGAGACACCACGGGGGTGGCCCACCCAGAAATGGGGCGGGTGAGACTGACTATGCTCCCTGTTGCTTATGGGTTAAGGACACCTTGTTGCAGAGGTGGGGTAAATGGGCAGACATTCACACTGTTCTTGTTCCTGAAAATCTTAAGAGTTCCCTTGTATTACTAATGAGCGTGTGTGCGTGTGTCTTTTTTTTTTTTTTTTTGGCTTTTAATTTGCAGCCTGGAGATATGACTGCCTGTATAAAAGTTTAATTCTCTTCTGAACTATCAGTGAAATATAGAATATATTTATCCATCTAGTGTTCTCAATTTTAGGCTGGTACATGGTGCCTTGTAGACCTGGATGGGACAAATTGTGCGCAGTTTTTATACATGTGTGACCTGTGTGGTCCGGGCCTCTATCTGGCTCAACCCCACATTTTGGAACCTGCGGGAGATGGACTGGGAGAGCGGGTATTTCGCCAGAAGGACATGGGTGTCCAATCCTTTGTAAATTTTCTAGGGATAGCAACATAGATACTGCACGTCTGTACCTTTGACAGTCTGTAACTTCTTATGATTTAGATTCGATTACGTATCCTGCCTGGCACCGAACAGGAAATGCTGTACAATTTCTACCCCCTCATGGCCGGATACCAGCAGCTGCCCTCCCTCAGCATCAACCTGCTTAGGTTTCCGAACTTCACAAACCAGCTGCTCAGACGGTTTATTCCTACCAGTATTTTTGTAAAGGTAAGGCTTAGAAATGTCCTGCTCTTAAATTTACTGTTTTGAAACAAAAGAAGATTTTTTCTCATGTAAATATCAGTAAACAATAATTTGACACCAACAGTTATACTCTTGACCCTTATACATTTGGCAGTATTGCCACTCATTTCTATGAAGTCACTTTTTTCATAGAATCTAATTTCAGATTTATGTTTCCTTAGGTAAATGATTTATCTTTATAACGTCCTTAAACTTGTTTTTTCTTTGGCTTTGCTGAAGTATGTTTTTAAGTTAACTTTCTACATACGATTCCTGAACTTCCCTAACTCACTCCATTGAACTGTGTGATACTGGATTTGGATCTTTTCCAAAAATGACAATCTCTCGGAAACTACACTCGAGTTTAATGTTTTGATTTTTACCTCTGGGCCCCTGTATAAAAGAACACGTAGATAAATGGTCATAGCGTGTGAGAGTGAATCGGCTGCAGGTGGTGGGTGTGGCTCACGCTTCTCCACGCCACGCACGCGTGGTGCCTCAAGTCAAGGCTGTCCTTCTACTTGGCCCTGGTCCCCTGACCAGCTGGTTGCTCAGATATTCATGACTATATACGAATCCTGGGTGCCCTGCTTTCAGCCAACGTTGTGTACTGTTTTCTTTTCCGCGCCTGCCAAGTTTGGGGGACTGTGCCTAAATATTGTCTGGGAGTTAATAAGTTATAAATTAGTCTCTGTCGATGTATTCTTCATACTTCTTCTAGCTTTTCTCTTTCCGGGTTTATATAGGTTTTTGTGTCTGCAGAAAGGCATGCCTGGGGTCACCTGCAGGGGAGAAGTCATGACTGGGGTAGGGGTGCTGGGGATGCTCAGTGTCTAATGTCCCTTCTTTGACCTCCTGCCATGTGCCGTTTCTAAGCTCAAAGCTGGCCTTGGTGGGCAAGGAAGTATCAGTGTGCATGCTCAGTCATATTTCAGCAGTCAGACCGAGCTGGGTGGCTGGGAGGACTCAGGATTTCGGTTTCATTGGTTAGTCTCCTCTCACTCCTGTCCCTGGAGCTCACGCTGTCCCTGCTCATGCAAGTGCAGGCTTCAGGTTTCCTTCCACGTTAGCAGTCACGCTAAGGCTGAGGCCTGAGCGTCCCCTCTGCCTGCTGTGTGCCTACTGAGCTCTGAATTAGATTCATCAGTTCAAATTTAATTTGATGTAAGTTACTTCCTCAGTTGCACTGGCCACGGTTTGGGTGCCCAGCAGCTCCGAGGACTGGCGGGTGCCACTCTGGACAGCACTGAGACGGGGCCTTTCCCTGGTCGCTCTCTGGACAGTGCTGCCCCAGAGCAGACCAGTGTTCTTCTTTGGAAAGATCTCAATTTCCTGATTACACAATGGCCTTGTCTTCTGCCCCATTTGTAAAGCTGCTTTGGGGAGGATTTAACCAGGTCGAGCCATTCTTTGGTTTCTAATGCCAAGTGTCCTCTGTCGGTAATAAAAGTTACACGAAGAGCACAGCCTTTCCACTCATTCCGTTCCCGCCTCGAGAGCAGGCAGCCTGACTTGCACAGATGCGTGCACGTAAAAGTGCAGGTGCGCACACAGGCGGGCACGACACGTGCCTGCACACGCAGCCACTCGGGCACCCAGAGCCGGGGTCATTCTGCTGGGAGCGCAGCGGGTGGCTTTGGGCGGCCAGGTTGCAACACCGCTCGTCCTCGAGTCCTGAGACCCCCTCTCCCCCGCGCCTTCCCCGCAGAGGCTGCTGCTGTACCTCTGTGGAGTAAAATGCGGTCATTGGCAAGGGTTCGTCTTTAGTTTTAGCTACCGGACGCTGGGCTGTTGCTGGCGCGTCAGGGACTTCGCACCTAAGGCAGCAGTGGCACCTCTGCTCATTCTTAGCCTCCCCTGTCTGGTGTGGTGTTTCGCGTTTTCCAGGCGGGCCTCAGAGCAGGGGAGACGTGTCTGTCTGCTGCTGTGTCCTTGTCGTGTTCCCTGGGAACCGCTTTTCTCAAGGTGTTGGGAGACCTTGAATCCCCAGAGCACTTGGCTCCCACAGCGGGAGATGGGAGACGCAGGCGGGCCCTGAGCAGGGGGGACTCGAAAGAGAACACTTACCACTTAAGCAGGGGTGGCTCCAGGTGCCCCCAGGTGCCCTCCTCCTGCCCCGCAGCCAGCAGGGGCGGCACTGGGCTGGAGGAGGGGAGGAGGTGGCGCCTGGGGTGGGCTCAGCGCGGGGTGGGGGGCTGTGCAGGGGAGCGGTGGGGTCCCCCCAGGTCAGCGGAGGGGGAAAGGACATACACTTGATTTCGGTGTTTGCACGTGCGTATGCTGGTTTTGTGAACAGTCCCCAGAATTTCAGCATCTTCCCAGTTGCTAGAGCTTGCGGGGCCATGAGCTCCCTAGTGAGCCTCTGTTTGCCCGCTTTAAAGCCGCAGGGCCGGCTGGTGGACGACGCCTTGGTTGCCGCTGCGTGACGCCGCGGGACACTGGACGGGCTCCGGAGGGTGTCATTCTGAGCTGCGGCCGTGGTCCTGGTAAAGGTTCATCTCTATTTTTTAATGGATGCTATACCAGCCATTCAGAGGAACCTGTGCATAAAGTGTTAGGAACTCTGTCTTCTGTTGTAGTTTCTCTAATAGTTCAAGTCTGTCGGTGTGACAAGGCTGTTAAACAGTTGTTAGTTTACGAATCATAAATTCTTTTAAAATTAAGTGACTTCCATGTGCAATGTCAGGAGAATCAAGCATTGAGCATGACAGGCAAGGAGCGGGAGTGCCACAGCTGCCCTAGCGTGTCCTCAGTCCCCAGGCCACCCCTTTGGAGCTGACTGCACCGGAGGTCATACCTTCCTCGTAAACATGCTCATGACATGCGCCTGGCGTCTTAGGGCAGAGGCGTGCCTGGCGCAGAAAGCGTCCGCAGCTTTAGCCGGTGCAGCCTGCAGCGTCTACAGCACGTCTCTGCTCACCACCAAAACAGGTCGGGGGGTCAGCTCCCAGCCCAGGGGCGGACTGTTGGTAGGGCGGGTTTGTGTCTGTGGTGTTCAGATCCTTTCTGTAAGGGCCTGAACTGCAACGACCTGATTGTCAGCCTGACCTCCTAAATAAAAGGCTTTGGAACAGATGCAAGGTCTCCATAAAAGCTTCTCATGACATCGTGCAGTTGGAAAAGAATAGTTTAAAACCCTTGAAAACTCAGATTAGTGAAAATCATATTGTGAAAATTTTCTTTGTTTAAATATCTTAATTAAAATGACCTGATTTCCTGGAAACTTTTATTTGAAAGTGTAGGAGTTGTAAAATGGAAATACAGATGTAAATAAACATCTTCTCTTTCAGCCGTGCCTGTGGACGTCTTTTACTTACTTTGAGCTTGTTTGATTTCAGTCCATGAAACTGCTTTCTCAGGAACACCCGTGCAAGGTGTGGTGGAGAGCAGGGTACGGACTTTCTTTGCATTACTTGGAGGAAAAGATCGTTACTTCGGTTTTTTAATCCAGTTGTTTCTTTCATGGCTTATGTTAAATCTCCACCGAGAATATTAAAAATCTCTCAGTTGATAGTCTGCCTAGTAATAGCTGTTAAGGATTCAAAATTGTAATTTTCACATTGGCCTTGCAACGAGAGACAGAGTGCTTTTAGGGAAAAAAACGCAGCAAACGGAAAGGTAAGCGTGTACTTTTCACGGGGAGGGTTCACACAGCCCAGAAGGTACCTTTCAGAAGCTCCCCTCTTGGCCTAACAGCCCAGAAAAGACACCTAAAGTGTCCTGGCTCCTCGTGCAAAAAATACTTCGAGGTGGACTGTGTTACTGGATGGGAAAGTGATTATACAGTGGTGACAGCAGTTTTCGGAAGCAATTAGGCGCAACACCAGTGATGCAGATGGCTGAAGGAATACATTTCATCCTGTTGTGGATTGGTTTGAAACATTTCCAGCAGGGTGTCCCCGGGCCACCTTGGGTGAGCTCCACAGCACCTGCCTCGTATAGCAAACAGCACACAGCTACTCGAGAGCCATGACAGTTCCAAGACCAGGTCTGTGACACCTTCCCTTTCCCTCAGCCTGCGTATACCAGGGAGCAGAGGAGAACATTACCTTAAGGCCTGGGGGTTTCTGCTTCCTGTGGCCTGTGTTCTCGGAGTGGGGGTTGAACTGAAGCCCAGGCTGCCTAAAACTCTGGTTCCAGGGTGTGTGTACCATGTACATCACAGGCCAGGGATTCTGTCAGTTCTACCCTCTCCCTGCTCGGGAAGAATGCCAAACTCACAGCAACCTTGGAGTTAATTTTGCATCTGCGGCATGCTCCCTTATCCCAAATCAGCATGCCTGGCCAGTGAGAACTTGTAAATACTGTCCTTACTAGGCGGGTCAGGATTTCTACCCTGTGTGTTTCCCAAATGATGATTGCCAACACTCACTGAGGGCTACAGCATGCCAGGTGGTTATGTTCTTAGCTCATTTAATACTTGGGAAAGCCCCCTGTGCTTTCACACATTCCCCCCAATAAAGATGCCATAACAGGCATTCTTAATATTCTGGTTATCGCTGCGAGACACAGCATCCCGGTATTTAATGGCCTGCAGCGACTTTCAGCGGGTCGGGGATCCAGGAAGGGCGTGACTGGGCACTTGTGGCTCGTGGTCACTGAGGCAGTTTTCCAACAGTAGCTGAAGGTCCTAGCACCTACCAGGGGCCAGTTTCGGAGCTGGGTGCTGAAGCCTTGAATCCAGTAGGAGATGCTACCACCTGACCAAACAGTATGCGTGAAATGCACCGGGAGCAGGTGTAAAACCGCTGCACTGGTAGGATGGGACCTGCTTTCAAGGGCTCCGGAAAACAGACATCAAACAAGCAAACCAAAGCAGGTTGGGGAAACGCAGAAGACAAGACCTAGAAAATGCTGATCGTTGTTAAAGGTGGGTAAAAGGTGTGTGGGAGTCTCATTGCTCTCTACTTTTAGATCTGTCTGAATGTTTTCATGACCAAAAAATACCAAGCGACAAGGTGGACAGGAGCTGGAGTGGAGGGTGTTCTAGGGTGGGAGTGAGGAAGCAGCGGTGGGGTAGGGCTTCCGGCAGGAGGGAAGGAGGTTGGCGCTGCTGTTATTCGTACTGCGGTCACTCAGTGTTTTTCTTGTATGGGAGCGCAAGTCCATCATCCTTTAGCAGAGCATGTCCTGCGAGCTGAGTGTGGAGGACGTGTAAATGTTTGTAAAAGAAACAAACCCAGGAAGCGCTGTCCCGGAGGTGAGGGTGCTGCTGGCTAGTGTTGCCCCGCCCCACTGTGGTACCAGGTGCTGCCCACACAGACTGGCTTGAGGCCCACTGGTGGTCTCCCCTTCACTGAAGGGTTCACCTTCAGTGGCAAGAGAATTAGGTGGGATGGAACTCTGTCACAACGGCAAGGTGGCTTGCTACTGCTCTGCACACCACTGTTTCCTGAGAGGAGGGCTTTTTCTGTTGGAATTTCAGGGTTTGGGGGTGAAGATTTTCTTCTAGCTTTATAATGCTCATCAGATTGGAGAATTATAGTTGGGACAATGTTTGATGTTGGGTGATACTCAACTATCATTGTCTTAACAAAGGATAGAATCCCAAAAGCCAAATTGAATAGAATAAAGGCCCTACATTTAAGATGCAATAGTGAATTACTATTTTAATCCTCACCCAAGGATATGCCCATTGATTTCAGAAAGAGAAAAAAGATGCGGGGCAGGAACATCAATCGATGGACTCCGGTATGTGCCCTAACTGGGGGTCAAACCCACAACCTAGGTATGTGCCCTGGTTGGGAATCAGACTTGCAGCTTTTGGGTGCACAAGATGATGCCCTGATTACCATCCCTTATTGCATTTTGTTACTGTGAAAATTTCCAAAATATAGAAAAGGAGGGACTGTAACACAGGGCTTGTGCTCAGCTCCAGTCGCCATTTTACTTCGTCTTCTACCATCTGCGTAGTCTGGTTCCCACACCTGTTGCCGCTTTATATAATTTCACCCACAAATAAGGGGCCTTTTTAAAAAGGCAACCACAGTGCTTTATTAATAAATTACCAATAATTCTTTAAGACTATCGAATTCCCGGTATACTATATTCAATTTTCCTGAGGGACCAAGCAGTCTTTTTACAGTTAGTTTGTTTGAATCAGCATCCAAACAGGGTCTATCATTATATTTATGTTTCTTAAGTCTTTTCTAAGTTGCATTTAATGTGGAACAGTCCCTTTCCCCCTTTTCTCCCTTATTAGAAGTATTGAGGAAATGGAGCAGTTACCTTGTAAAACAGTCCACATTCTGGCGTTGGCTCACTGCTCCCCGGGTGTCATTGAACTTGTTTTTCTGCAGTTCTAGACCTGCATAAGCATGAGTCTGGCTCCCAGAGGCTCTCGGAGCCCAGCCGGAACTGCTGGGTAAGCAGAGCCTTTCTTCTTGCCTGCGCCTCCCCATGGAAGATGCAAGCAGGACCCCCCGCCTCTCCTGAGCTTGTGGGGCTCAGTGACCCCCTCTCACCACCCACCCAGGACGCCAGGTTCTACGGTGCAGAACGGAATTGCCAAAGCTGTTAGACAGGCTGGGCGACTTCAGAACAATAAGCCTTTAATGTTTTAAAATCAGAACTCCGCTGTGAAGAAAAGGGTTTTCCTGCTTCAGAAGCCCCTGCGTGGTGGAGTGCGGCCCCACTCCTGCCCCGGTGCCCCAAGCAAGGCCTTGTGCCCCAGGTGACCACGGTCCACGCGCCCCGGGGCTGTCAGCATCGTGCAAAATGCCTCCCTAGGGTTTTGCAAAGCCCACCTCTGTACCATTCTTTCTAGGAGGACGCATGGTCCAGAGGAGCTCCTTTTGATAGATTCCTGGGAAGAGCAAGTGAGAGTAATGGTAGCTGAGGTCTTGCGTGTTTGTAAGTGTCTGTGACCTTTATCCTTGAAGGATATAAAATTTTCCTGGACGTAAAATCTTTGGCTCACATTTTCTTTCCTTGAGTTTTAGAAATGTATTCCTGTAGTTTTGCCTGCTATGAAATGTTTTTGTCAGCAAGTTTGACACAGATCTGATCTCTTCTCCTTTATAATCGATTGTCTTTCAGTCTGGGTACCCCGATGACTTTTTCTGTATCCTTCAAGTCCAGGACTTGAATTAGAATGTGTCTCAGTATGGACTGTCTGGCTGAGTTTCCCAGGATCATAGAATGACCTTTCAATAGAAAGGCTCAAGTGCCTTTCATTTCATGAGAGATTCCTTGAGTTAGCATGTATAAATCTCTTTCGTGGATGAGAAAAACGGAAGCTTACAAAGTCAAATGACTTGTTTACAGCTAACAAGTGGCAGAGCTGGTGTTTGAACTTGGGTTTTCTAACTCAAGTAAATGCATTTTCCCAAAATGAGTAAGGTGAGCTAACGTAGTTAAAATCTTTGACCTCTCCTGGCCTAAATATCCAACTATGGGACTGAACTGCCTCGTTGGTCATCCTTGCACTGCGGCCGCTTCTCCAGCTTCTGCATTTTTGTGAACTCCACTCTCCCGGGCCTGCGAATGGAAACCATGGGAGTGGAGCAAAGAGGTGTTGCCTTCCCCCTGTCATTGAAGATTGCCAGAATGTTCTCTTCCCTTTGCCTCATGCCCTCAGTACAAGTTCCTTGTGGTCCAGATTCCTGAGATTCCATCATTTATTGTTTTGGCGCCAAGCCAGGGGAAGGAGAAGAATGTAAACCTCTTTCCTGGTGCTGCCCCTGTGCCAGGCACAACCTGATCCACTCTCCACATCCGTCCCAGGCATCGTGCACTTCTAGGAAGGAGCAGACTTACCTAATATTCTTCAGGGTCACAAAACGGGTAACTGGAACCCAAGCTGGGTTGCCGCCAGAACCTGTAATTTGTCTTCTGCCTAGACTAATGTTTATGCAGGTCTAGAACTGCAGTAAATCTTTGTCCTATGAGAGAGATTCGCAGGGGAAGTAAGTTTATCTGCGTCATACCTGATGCAGGACCCATGAAGGCCTCCCCACCCCTTCCCCCTGCAGACTTCTGACGCTGAGGCCTTAGCCTCTGAGCCGGTCTCCCCAAGAATGTTAGTTTGCAGACTAAGTGTACAGGAGAATGAACCCCCTTCCCCGATCCCAGCAACCCTCAGCCAATAGCAGATAAGAGCAGATGCCAAGGCTCCTTTGCCCTTTGGGTGGGACAGGCTGCACTGACTCCCAGAATTCTCCATGGGGATTGGGGTCTCATTGTTCAGAAAGTGATGTGCTTATTAACACCCCTTCTCCCTTCTTTCTCTCTCTTCTTTTCTTCCTTCCTTCTCTTCTTCTTCTTCTTTTTGTGGCTGCTATCCTTTCACTATCTCAGTTCCACACTTAACTTTACCTTTCCAAGGATCTTTTCCAATAGAAACTTCTTGCACTCAGATACTTGTCTCAGGGTTTCCAGGGTCTGCGTCTTTGGAACCCAGCCTAATACAATCAGCCACTTCCTTAAATACAGATTTTTAAAAAGAAAGTAGGAGAAACAAATACTTCTCCAGCACCCGTCCTCGGCCCTCACTCTGATGGACGCTGGGATATGGTGATAAAACAGGTGCATCTCTGTCCTCTTAGGGCCTATAATCTAGTGTAGGAATCGATGTCAAACAAGTAAACCACGTAAACAGGGAAGCATAATGTTATTGATCTATGCTAACGGGAAAGACAGGGCCTCTGAGGAAGTAAATTTTTATATTTTTTTAATAAGGAGAAGACCTGGCAAAGTTGAGATCATCAGACACCAGAGGGAACAACAGAACCTCACCAGCTCCCATTTGTGCCCACATGTCCTTTGTTAGGGCAGATGCTGGTTCTGATTAGCTACAGCCAGGGCGAGGGGCCCTGTGTTTTCCTGTGAGCAAATCTGGTGCCAGTTCTAGGCATCAGGGGCAAAGTGGTGAGTGAAATGGAGAAAATGCCCTGCTCTCATGACCAGATGAGGGTTACCTTCTAGGGGCTGCCAGGAGAGTTTCAAAAAGAACCAAATAGATGTCCTTGAATTAAATAATACATATCTGAAATAAAACATTTATTGGATGCACTGAACTGCAGAAGAAAGGATCAGTGAATCTGAATACTGATGGATAGAAATCATTGTAGCTGAAACAACTAGTATAAAAAGACATTTTAAAACATGAACAGAGCCTCCACGATTGTGGGGCATGTAACATGGATCTCAGAAGAAGAGGAGGGAGGGAGAAAGTGGCTCTATAGTCATGTGAAGAAAATAATGGCTCCCAAATTTCCAAGTTTGATAAAAAAGTATCTCAACGTACAGACTCAAGAAGCTCAACAAATCCTTAGCAGGGTAAATGCAAAGAAAAAGACCATTAGGCAGATCATCAGTAACCTGCTAAAAACCAGAAATAAGCAACTGAGGAGAAAAGGCACATGACACATAGAAGAACAATAATCAGAAACAGTGGAGGCAGAAGACAATGGAGAGACATCTTTAAAAGGGCCCTGGCTGGTGGCTCAGTGGATAAGGCGCCGGCCTGCGAACCCAAAGGTCGCTGGTTCAATCCCGTCAGGGCGCATAACCAGGTTACAAGCCAGGTCTCCAGCCAGGTCCGTAGCTGGAGGCGGGTGAAAGGCAACCTTACACTGATGTCTCTCTCTGCCACTCCCCCTTCCCCTCTCTCTGAAAATAATAAATTAAAAAATATTTGAAAAAATGCCTGGAGAGGGACAAAGCCTGTCACCTTGATATTTCATGTCCAGTAAAAATATCCTGGATGGTTTAGAATGAAGCTTAGTGAGTTACCTGGACCAGCTGATGTGTGGAAACTGAAACACTGGTTGGAGGATCTAGGCTGGTCCGAACTATGTCATTTGGACTGTGAGTCTGGAGGTAGCCGCCTGGAGCCCGGTTCTGGGCCCTGGTGCCCACCAGCTGGGTGACCTAGGGCCAGTGCCTTAATTTCTGTCATATATAATCACGATGTAATAAATGAAACATATTAAAATACATAATGATAAAAATGGTATAATAGGTATATCTTACCATTCGTAAATGAGAAGAATAATAATATTATTCACCCCACATGGTTATTGCAAGATTGTTGTAAGGATCAGGTGGATTGTTTAATTTCCAATTATTGGGGATTTTCCAGATAGTTTTCTTGCTGTGAATTGAATTTAGTTTAACTCCATTATGGCCCCAGAGCAGATTTTGTGTGACTTCAGCTCTTTTATGTTATAAAGTATTGCTCTGTGGGCAGAGTCTGGCCTGTCTTGGTAAATGTTTCCAGTGCAGTTGCGAAGAATATTTTGTTGTTGGGTGGAGTATTCTCTAAATGTCAAGTCATGTCCAGCTGGCTGATGGTGTTGTTCAATTCTTCTAAGCCCTTGCTGGTTTTACAGCTGCTAGTTTTCTCTGTCTAAGTCTCCCGTGAAAATTGTGCATCTGTTCAAGTCATTTAAGTGCCATCCGTTTTTGCTTCATGCATTTTGAAGCTGTGTTGTTAGGTGTGTATTCTTCTAACCTCACGGTTGCATGTAAGCTGTCACTTCAAAGATAAGGTGCAATTTAAAATATGCCAAAGGCAGGAAGAACATTCCAGGAAATAGAAATAACTGGTGCAAAGGCACTGATGAATGGCTCGAATGGTCAGTGACTGAATGACAAGCACCCTTTCGCTAGAGTAAGAGGCAAGTGACAGGGAATCACCAACGAGCCGTAAAATTCACTACACTCTGTTTTGTCAACTTGTGACCCGAGTTATCCACATGAAGCTAGGTGAATTATTTGGGTCACTTACTCTATGGAAACAACTGTTTTGGATGATTCCCTGTCCGAAGGGGATTGTACAGGCCCATCTGCCTGAGTCCGGTTTCTTATGCCAATGTGCATGAGCCAAGTGAACTTGAGCAAGTTCCTTCCTTTCTTTCTGCCTCCTAGTCTCACCTATAATAACAGATTCAAAATGTTTCTCATAGCAATCGTACCCACGTCAGGAGGTGATTGTAAAGATGAAGTGAAGTTGACCCATACCAAATGCTTAGAAGCTTGCCTGGAAAATGCTAATCATGCAACAGACCACATCTATGTATTTTAAAAACAACTTTCCTAAATTAGTTGGATGAGCAGAACAGAACCTGCCTTACGAAGAAGCACAAACCAGGGGGCTTTAGCTACAGAAATGCATTGTCTCAGTCCCTGGAGGCTGGAAGTCAGAAATCTAGGTGTCAGCAGAGCCGTGTTGTCTCTGAAGTCTTGTTCCAATCTTAGCCTTTGTCTTCGAAGAACCACCTTCCCTCTGTGTGTCTGTCCCTGAGGTTTCCTCTTTTTATGAGGATAGCGGTCCCTTGGTGAGAGCCCCCGCTACTCCACTACGACCTCACCTGAACTTGGTTATATCTGCCAATACCCCATTTAAAGTCCTATTTACACATTCTGGGTGGACATGAACTTTGGGGAGACACTCTTCAACCCAATGTAGACCTCAGCTGTGCACATCTCTTGACAACTTGCTGTGGACAGCCAAGTTTCTATTGAACAAAATATTTCTAAACATCCTTGCTTGCTTCTCAACATTTTAATATCAAATGTACTGATTCTGGTTTTACTGTTTGGGGGGGTAGACATAGGCCACCAGTTATCTGGATTGAGATTTGAAATTGGCTGTGCTTTCTGGTTCTTGGGTTGACACTTAGGAGTTTATCTTATTGTTTAGTTTCCCCTTATTGTTATTTCCTGTCACCTCTTGCAGAAAAAAAGGAATGACACTTCCTCTAGACCAGACCTCCTGGGTGAATTCCCTTTGTCATTCTTTCATTTCCTTTTAGAATCCCGCAAGAAGGTGCCTCAGGACAGCCTGTTGCCCACTCTCGGAGAACCATAACTATCTGGACTTGGAAGAGGATTGAGAATTAAAAGAAAACAAAGCAAACAGGACGAGCCTTAAAAAACTCAAGTTTGGGAACCAGTTAGCCAGGTCCTGCAGTCCTTGAAATGCCCCCGATGGTATGGCGTTCAAGCCGACCTCCTGGGGAGGGTGGTGTTTTCTTTTGCTTTCAGCTGCTTTTCCTTTAACATGATAAAAATCCACTCTGCCAGCCTGGCATGCACTGTGGGGTGAGGGCAGGTTCCTTCCTCTGCGGGAGGGAGAGCGGTAGAGGGAGGCCCTGGGGACCTCCTAGTGCCGGCTACCCTGTGACGAAGGCTTAGCTGAAAGATGCATCAAGTTGGAAACGCATATTCTACGGGCCGCCCTGATCCGCAGGCTTACACCCAGCGTCCTGGCCCGTGGGGCGCAGCGGGGCCCTGAACTGGCTGCTTCAATCCCTAGACATGCCAGATCCCCTCATGCACCCTCGGGAGCCTGTTTATACGAAGAAACTAAAATTCTCTAGTTCTGAGGAAGGCAAAGGGCACGCCGCCGGAAGGGAAATGCCGGAAGGGAAAGAACAAAGGAGAAACTATTTGATGACATCATTCTCCTTTGTGATCTAACAGGAAAAGCTGAGAGCCGTTCTGGGGTGAGGTGGGGATGCGGTGGGGGTGTTCATAACCCCCAGACCCCTGTGTGTTGAGACCGTGAGCAGAACGGTGAGCAGGGCAAAGAGGGGTCTCTGGCCTTAGGTCAGCACGTTAGCCGAGGGGAGCGAGGCAGGGCCTGGGAGGTTGGGGCTGGGCCGGGTGCGGGGAGAGCGAGGCAGGCAGGGGCCAAGTGGAGCTCTGGACTTGCACAGCAAAACCGCTTGGCTCCTTCAGGGCCCATCCTCTCAGCCCCGGGCCATTGTCACTGCCAAGGGCGGCCCCACCTGAATTTCCGGTTGTAGGTTCATCCCTCTGGGTTCCTGCCTGTCCTTCCTCCCTAACACTTCCAAGGGGAAATCTGGTGCCGCTAAACAAGGAGGACAGATCCACAGGAACTGGAAGGGCAGAAGGCCTCTGAGCAGGCCCGGAGGTGTGGGAGTGGACGCCCAGCGCCCTCTGCCTGGGGCATGTGTTTTGTGTCTTTGGTGGTGACAGGCTACTATAGAGTTTTTTTTTTTTGCCACCAGCTGGGGCACCAGCTCTTTCTCCAACCGTGGCTGCTGCTTTTTCTCAGCATCTCCTGTCCTGACCCCCAGTCCTGTTACTGTGAGGCAGGGGCAGAGCTAGGGCACATGCTGAGAGTGCAGAGGAGGTGTAGGAACTTGAGAGAGTGACTCCCGGGATTAGCTTGGACCTGAGTTTGGGAGTGGAGAACAGTTCCTGGCCTTCAACTAGGCAACACGCTCCTCATTCCTCGTCTGTGTTGCCTTGATCAGGGCTGCCCGATTTAGCAAATGAAACTGCAGGATGCACTGATACACGTGACTGCATGGCCGGCCGAACTTTGAAATCATGTTCAGTGAAAGAAGCCAGACCACATGTTGTGTGAGTTCACGGATGTGACATGTCTGGAATGAGCAAATAGGTAAAAACAGAAGGTAAATTAGTGGCTAGGGTTGTGGAATAAGGAGATAGGAATGGGTGATCGCTGATAACAGTGACAAGGGTTTCTTAGGTGGTGATCAGAATATTCTAAAATTAGATTGGGGTGATGGTGGCAAAACTCTGTGACTATGCTAAAAACCATTGCATTGTACAATTAAAGTGGTGGAATTTTATCAGACACGAATATCTTAGTAAAGCTGTTTTAAAAGTACATATTACCAGGTTAAATTTGAATCTTGCATAAACCTTAAAATTTAGTACAGCTATATCCTGTACAATATTTGGGGCATACTTAACCTTAAAATATTGCCATGGTTTATGTAAAATTCAAGCTTAGCTGGATGTCCTGTATTTTATTTGGCAACCCTACTTATGATTCAAGTAAACGTCTCGGAAAGCACTCATCCATAGTTTCAAATGAAAAGAAATAGTTTGTGAGGTGTCATTTAAATGAGATTTAAGGGGACCCGTACAAAATTTGGATCAAAATGCTTAACAATGAACCAAGACCAAGAGCTTCTCGTTTAACAACAATCATTTTCTGAAAATCGAATTGTAGCTGCCAAAGCAGAGAGAGCCAGGAAGGAAAGAGATAGGGCGTGTAAATTGTATTACCAAAAACTTGCAAAAATAAGAGTAAAGGTTTAGAAGTGAGAAGAACATTTTTAAAAATAAGCTTTACATTTTATGAACCTTGCTATTGAATTTGAAACAGTTTGAGGAAGTTCACGAGCGTGAATCTTACATATTTTTGACCTGTTCAAATACACGAGAAATTATTCTCAAGTATTTATACATGAGGATTGTTAGACAATGAGATTTAATGAGATTTACGATCAAGATTGCCACGTTTTATAAAAGAAAATGAAGGGAGCTTCTAGTAAAGTGTTTATGTTATAAACACACGAGGCCTGTCCAGAAAGTATACAGCCACACACTGTGACAAATAGCGATGTCAGTTGAAGAAGACACAAGATACAAGAAACATTGTTCATAGGACAATGATGCCTCAGTCCTCTTCAAAGTAGGCACCTTGGGGCCTCACACAGTTCTCCCGGTCACCATCAGCTGCCCCACTGTATCTTCCTGAATCTCATCCATGGTCTGAAAACTCTTCCCTTTCAAAAGTGATTTTAGTTTTGGGAAAAGCCAGAAGTCACAGGGTGCCACATGTGGGCTGTAGCGGGGCTGAGTCACCTGGGTGATTTGAAGCTTCACCAAAACACTCTGCATGAGATGTGATACATGTGCAGGCATGCTGTTGTGATGATGCTGCCAGTCACCAGTTGCCCACAGCCGTGGCCTCCTGAGTCATCCGAGTAGTTTCTGCTGAGGAATGTTCCAGCTTAGTGCAAAATTGGATGCGGATTCATTGGTTGCTCTACAAACTCAGTCACTTTTTTAACGTGACGGCCACACGGTACACAGCTTCTACTATCCCCACCGACTAGTGCAGTGAAGTTATTATTGTCCACGCATGTGCATTCCAGTCCACTCTCCTTGCCTGCCAGGTTACACTGATGTCATGCAAACAGTTCTAATTAACACACGGGTTGGGCTTCTTCTGGACAAACCTTACATATATATATATATATATATATATATATATATATATATATATATATTTCTCTGGATGTTCTGTATTCATTTTGAAGGGCTGTCTCAGTTTAGAAATTCTCGTAAGCAGAATTGTTTAAGTTTGCATTTGCGTAATCGCGGCCTTTACCAAACGACCGCACCCCTGCTTTAATGCTAGAAAGCCCAGCATAGAATTGCTCCCATAGCATCAGTCAGTATAGGATTGTTAAGCCTGAGGAAGCCTCGGGAGAGATCAATACAGGATCGTCAGGCATAGGGTTGATAACCTCCTTAGGCGTGGGAGAAAGGATTTTTTTTTATTGGTGAAGAAGACTTGGCAGACTTTGAGGACTCAGTATTCACAGCTGCGTTGACTTAGGTCTGCGTGTACCCTTGCCAGTGTTTAGGGCCCCGCTCTTTTCCAGCCATCGCCTTAACTTTAAGAAAGGAGGTAAGGTTGGCTTGGCTGGTGGTTCAGTGGATAAGGCACCGGCCTGCCCAAACACCTGTCAGACTCGAAACACCAACTAGGGCTCCTTCAGCTACAAGAAGTGAAAAGAATTAGTAATAAGACCATTCCATGCAAACACCCCCTGAATCTGGGAAACTAAACAATGAGATTCAGCTGAAAAAGGCTGTTGTGAGTGTTGGAAGGACAGAGGACTGGTGCCGTGACAGCGCCAGCTTGTGCCAGGAGACAGCTAGAAGGAAGGCACTCAAGATGTGACATGGGTCAGACTGTGACCCACGGGAACAAACCAGAACCCGTGTATCTCACTTCCTCCAGCCCTGGTAACACAGGTCACACGCAGGAGGAGCTGGTGGTCCCCAGCACATTGCTGTGCACTCGCCAGAACCCTGAGAGGCAGAAGAGATTTGTGGAAACTAGAGCCACAGCAGGGCGTGTCTTCGGATCAGTGACCACGTGTGTGAGCTGACGTGCTGTTGCTCAGAGACCTGCGGTGACCTGCACAGCAGAAAAACATGACAGAGCCTTCACTTTTGACTTCCAAGGATCATGCGCATTTTTCTGGTGGTCAACCCTAACTCAGAAATAGGGAAGGGCAGGCTGGGCAGGCAGCACCAGCTTAGCTCAGTTGCTGTAGGACAGTCGCCATAGAAGCAAAGAGTCCATATTTCCTGTTGCCATGGAGTTGACCTTGTAGTGCAAACGTGGATTTAAAAAACACATACCGAAGGGTGGGTGGGGAGGGGGACAGAGGGGAGCAAAAAAGGGATGGATGTAATACAACAACAATAAAATAAAAAAAAACACAACAAAACACATACCGTACACATGTATGTAAATACAGATATGTACGTGTGTATGGTTACAACCATCTGAGATGGGCACTTACATGATTATGTCCATTTTATAGAGGAGGCAACTGAGGCAGGGGGAGGGCCAGCATTTTGCCCCAGCTCTGGATCCAGGCAGTTTGCCATCAAAGCCCTGGACACCGACTGCTACTCTCTGGTTCATTCTGCACAGAGCGGTCCCCATTCAGCTCCAACCGAACGCGCCTTTGAGGAGGCATCTCGGGGTTTGGCAGTCAATTGCAGGCACACTCCTTTGTCCTTCAACTGGGCTGGACTTGCTGAAATGGTCTCCGGCCGCACGGACCACCCTGAACGCGAGCACAAGCCTTTTTTGCGCACTCACTTCAGCGGTTCACGGGGCACACTCCCCTGGCAGCTCGTGACTTCCTGTCCTGGGCACTCCAAGCGCGTGTCCGAGCCTGCGACCTGAGCAGCACGAACACCAGAACACATTTGTCAATTCTGTGCCATGTGCTGAAGGAAGGAGAAAGCGCTCGGGGCCGTGGAGGGTGGAGGGCAACCCCACGGTGGAGACCAGTCCGGGCGGGAACAGGGCGAAGGGCCGCGTGGGGGGCGCGGAAGGGGCGTTTGGATCTGCTGCAAGGAGGGGCTTCCTGAGGGTCCTCACAGGCGCTCCTGTGGTCCGCTCAGCCGCAGGAAGGCCTTGGAGACCTGGACCAGCAGGCCTACATGCTGTGTTTCACAGGCCCCGGAATGAAAAGCACCTTTGTTGACTTCCACTTGGATTTATTTCACGTTCAGCCCACAGAGGCGGAAGGTGGTCTGATGTTGAGGGGAGGGAGGCCCCCACCCGCCTGCGTGGTTTTGGCCCCCTGGCTGTTACTGGATCCCATGAAAACACCGGAGGGGAATGTGTTCTGTGGTTGGGTTTCCTTTTTTTTTTCTTCTTCTTCTTTCCTTTTTCAACATCATTACCGTTAGATCAGTATTTCCTCATCTGTGGGAGGGGAAGGGCGCGGTGACTTCCTAAAGGAAGGTATTTATATTTTTAGACCGAAAGCTTCTTTTACAAAGCTTTTCGAAAAAAGTGCATCGAAAGAGAGTTCCTGGGAACAGAAAATACCTCTTAAACTGTAGTTAAGTTGGTGTAGCTTATGAAACATACTGCTGTGAGAAAGATAGGAGCAATTTTGTTTTAAAAGGGATCCCCCCGCCCCCCATTTTTTTGTCCAGGCTTTAGAGTGTCTGCCTCACCTCCACCGCAGTCTGGACTCTTGCTCCCGGTGTGAGCAGAGCCCGGGGTGACAGGGCCCACTTCACGCTGGGAGCAAAGGACTGGCGAGGCCCGCCCGGGGGAGAAGGCGGGGTGAGGGAGAGAGGCCGTCTTGCTGGGACTTAGCCCACGGGTTTGTCATGTGCTCACAGCGTATTACCGTTGCAGGGGGTCCTAGAGGTCAGCCTGCGCAGGTTCCTGGTATTGTCTACCACATGCACCGGGGTGGGGCCCGGCGCCCACATGTTTACTAGGCGGCCCAGGTGGGGCCATGGCCTATCCCACAGATGAGCAGGCGGCCATTGAAGAGGTGAGGGGCGCAGCCCAGCAGCCAATTGAAAGCAGAGCCTCCCTGACACGTGCACCTAAGGGCGACGCTGTGCTGGGTGAACGTGGGTGTGGACAGGGAGGTGTGGCCTCTATTGTCTGCTTTATGGGGGCTCAGGGGAGACATCCCCTCACCTCTCCACCCCCCTCACTTCAGGATTTCATTTGCTCACTAAAAAGGCATAAAACCTTTTTTTTTTTTTTTTTTTAAGATTTTATTTATTATTTTCAGAGAGAGGGGAAGGGAGAGAGGCAGAGAGAAACATCAATGTGTGGTTGCCTTTCACCTGCCTTCAGCTATGGACCTGGCTGGAGACCTGACTTGCAACCTGGGTATGTGCCCTGGCTGGGAATCGAACCAGCGACCCCTGGGTTTGCAGACTGGCGCCTTACCCACTGTGCCACCAGCCAGGGCAGGCATAAAACCTTTATGTCACAGGTGTAGATAAGAAGTTAGCATAAATATACCAAAAGCCAAGGGGCTGTGATAATGGGAAACTGTCCATTTTTGAGCAAATTTTGACTCTGGAGGAGGGTGGCATGGAATCACATGGGCCTTGACAGGGGGCCCTGAATGGAAGGGTCACAGACCGCACATTGAAGACGAGCTGGAGGAGAGAGATTTTGTTTCCTAACTTTTTATCATAAAAGTTTTAAATGGTCAGAAAAATTAAAATAATAGTATATTTATTACCCAGATACCATCTGTATTACAATTTTAAAAGCTTAGCCCTG
This sequence comes from Noctilio leporinus, assembly GCA_004026585.1. Lineage (NCBI taxonomy): Eukaryota > Metazoa > Chordata > Mammalia > Chiroptera > Noctilionidae > Noctilio > Noctilio leporinus. The sequence goes on along the minus strand of PVIW01002725.1, from coordinate 42,141 downwards.
GATGGTGGCACAGTGGATAAGGTGCTGGTCTGCGAACCCAAAGGTTGCTGGTTCGATTCCCAGCCAGGGCACATAACCAGGTTGCAAGCCAGGTCTCCAGCCAGGTCCATGGCTGGAGGCAGGTGAAAGGCAACCACACATTGATGTTTCTCTTCTTCTCTGACTCTTTTCCTTCCCCTTTCTCTGAAAAATAATAACCACCCCCCACCAAAAAAAAATGTTTCAAAGCCTTTCCCCACATCTGCATCATCATCTACCTGCGTGTGTGTGATGTGTGTGTGTGTGTGTGTGTGTGTGTGTATGGGGTCAGGGATGAAGGTTCCTCTAAGAACACAGACTGCAAGACAGGGACAATGACAAAGTGCAGGGCAGATGTCAGAATGGACTTCAGGTCGCAGTGGCCCAGGAGGGGGACAGACCGAGATTTCTGGGACCTCAGACGGCTCTTCCCTCTCGCAGCATATCCTGTTATTAAGGATGGTGACTCACCCCTGACACTTTGATCGCACTTGTGCGCGTTCAGGCGGCGTATGCACGACGCCTATTACCTCCAGTGTCGTTGGACCTGGTGCCGAGGAAATAGGAAAATAACAGGGGCGGGAGGCCGCGAAGGGCGCAGCCCGTCCTGAAGCAAGAGCTTCCCAAGGAGCTAGAGCTCGGGACCTGGAGGAACACTTACCTGTTGCCACTGTCCCCGCCAGGGACTGTTCCCACTTTAACACCCTTCAACTGCTGTGGGTGCCCCCCGCGCCCCCAGCCTCCCCCCTCCCCCATTTCTACGTTGCGTTTTCACTCTGGGCTGTAATTCTCTGTTTATTTGTTGGCCCCACGGTCCCTGCCGCGGGTGGAGGTGCAGCAGTGTTCGTTGAAGGAAGCACCCGCGACCGGGACGCACACAGACTCGGGGTCCTGAGGTTTCACTGCCCGTGGGGCCGGGGCAGCAGGGTTGGCTGTTGTTTTCTTTGTGGTTTGTTTTCCAGGAGGGAGTCGGGCCAATGTCTCAGCAGGAGGGGAACGGGAACTTGGACGCAGGCTTGCCCACGCTGGAAGGGAGCCCAGGGGAGTATTTGCGGAGCTAATGATGGATTTTTGTCAAACAAAGGCTGGATTGAGCTCTGCGCGGCTGGAAGGAGGGTACAAGCCGGTACAGACGGAGGGAGCCCCGGGGCGGGCAAGAACGACGGCCATGGCCCCGCGGGGGGCTGGGGGGGCACCGCAGCGCGGGGCTTTAACTGAAGGCAAAGGAGGTGATTCCTTCCAAATAAGCGACAAGTCCAGGTCTTTCCCAGTCTCTGAAGGGAGAGGTTTCCAAAAAAAATTTTGTTTTTTGCCCTGGCTGGTGTGGCTCAGTGGATTGAGCACCGGCCTGCAAACCCAAGTGTCGCTGGTTTGATTCCCAGTCAGGGCCCGTACCCAGGTCGCCAGCCAGGTCCCCAGCTGGAGGCAGGTGAAAGGCAACCATAGTTGATGTTTCCCTCTACCTTTCTTCCTCCCTCCCTTCCCTTCTCTCTAAAAATCATGAATAAAATATTTTTTTTTAAAAAATTAAAAAATTAAATTTCAATGTATGTTTTAAAATAAACATAACATAAAATGTATTATTTTAACCACTTAAAAACACCTTCAAAACTGTAGTGATTGCCTTAACCAGTAATGTCAGCAAGTTTCGTCCATGTTATAGCAAGTTTGAGTATTTCCTTCCATTTAAGGCTGAACAATATTCCATGTAATGTACAGCCATGTCCAGCCTGCAACGTTTGATTAACTTTTCAAAATCCATCTCGAATGCAAGCCTTCCCCACTTCCATTCAGACTTAGTCATTTCTTTTCATATCTGGAGTAGCTGGTCTTCCCACTTTACTGGTCAAACAACCCCTAAAAAGATCTGAAAAGCTGTTTAGACTGTTGCCAATGACCAGTGGGCACTCCCTCTTCTTAAATCATGTTTGAGTAGTTGCACAAGATTGCCTTTCCACGTGATTCTTATGAAAGAGTTGTGTTTAAAACACGCTGGTTATATTTCTTTTAACTGAGCCCAGTGGGCTCTAAATAGCATTGCAATTTGATCTTCACCTTTAGCCATTGAAAGAAAAAGTGCAAGAACAAGTTTTTCTTCACTGAGAGTAGAATGAGAGAGACAGAAAGTATTTTCACTGAGGGAAAAATGGTCTGAGGAAGGAAAATAAAAGGAAGAAATGGAAACTGGAGGAAATGCAAAAATACTAATGAGGATGAAGGATGGGGCAGGACAGGAGTCTAACTAAGGTGCTCAGGCTTAAACGCCTTTCATCAGTGGGCTTTCAAATCCATTTAAGCGGGGCCGGAATTATAATAGCTTCAAGGTAAGCTTTCAGTTGAAACCGGGGGTGAGAACGTTGACTTACTGTCACGCTTTTGCTTAAAGCATTGGACAAAGTCAGAGCAACAATCAGGCAATTTGAAGTCCTTAGAATTTCTGAGCAGGTGAAAGTTTACGCTCCACCTGCCTCCACCGTTTGTTCTGAAAGACCTCAGTGCAAAATTGCCCTGTCACGACCCGAAATAGGGCCCTGGGCTAATCAGCATCCTTGCGTGGCCCTCGGACAATGTGAACGGCAGGAGGGCACACTCACAGGCTTGCTGTGAGCATCTCCCGTGGGGAGGAATGCTGGGAAGTTTCCTGCCCCGGGAGAGGGGAGGGACCACCAAGTATCTCGGTCATAGAGATCTGTGCTTCTTTAACTCACAAGAATAAGTGTGGTTCTGAAAATGTATCGGATGGAAGCACGTTCCAAAGGGATGTTTCAGGTGCCCACTTTCTCTGCGTGGTCAATGATAGAAATGATTGGGCGGCAAGGTGGGGGAAAAAATGAATTGCTGTAAGGTCTATGCCATTTGTCATTCTATAATGATCACATTAAGGGAAGGTGAACTGATGTGCGTCTATGTCATGGTCAATAATGTCAATACCAACATGATCATAAAACTATAGTGTGTGTCTGCAATAAATGAGGACTTTCTTAAGTCACAGTAATCATCAGTTCTTTCCTTTAAGGCAAGGTTCATGGTAGGTGAATGTTTTGGTAACTCTCTGAACATGAGTAGCAACTCGATGCTTCTTCTAGCAGGAGGAATATTGGTTTAGGGTTTTACAGCACAAATATTAACCTGTCTGGCCATTTTGTTTTGGTTGTTGTGGTCACTGTCTAGAGTAGACGGCTTGCCCTTTTCCATTTGTATTTACTTTAAAGGAGATCTTCCCATAACTTGTTTAAAAAAAATTTTTTTTTAAGGATATGCGCCTGCAACTGTCTGCCCTGTGACTTGATGTTGTAGACCGACTTTCCCCAAAGGGCATTTGTAATCACAGAACATCTGTCCCTAATGGACAAGACATTTATTCATTAATTCCCTCCAGAATAATTTCTAAGTGCCTCTCCCTGGCTTCCATATTCCTGGTCTTGAGCTACTTTTTTGGAAAACGTTAGCTAAGACCTGTGAATTGCCAGGGGCTGGAGGTGGGTGGATGGTTATGTAGATTGAGGAGGTGCACTATCCTCTAGCCCTTTGAGCCATCACTGGTCCATCTACAGGCATGTTCCCACTTAATCATGTATCCTACCATGAGTAATATCATTAATCTACTTTTAGCCTAGTTTCGCTTTTCTTGGAGTACATGTGTATTTTAATACCAAAGTAACACCTCCTCATTTTAAAATACAAACACGAATACAGAGCAGGATGAAATACAATGTCAAGTGCTTCATCAATTTTTCTCAGGTCCGGTCACCAGTGGGACGCCTACGAATTGCTTGGATCTTGGCAGAAGTCAGGTGGTGGTTGAAAAAGGTTCTATGCAGGCACGATTTGCAAGGGTGCGGGCAGAGTTTAGAGACTCTCCCAGGGACAGTGGAGCATCCTGGGGCTGGCATGGCAAGGGCCCAGTTTCGACTGTCCTAGACCTCCAGGAGCAAGGTCAGGGTAAGAGCGCCCAGCCCGCAAGACCGGCCATGGCAAGAAGGGGCTGGAGAGAAACCAGGGCCGCTGCTCATCCCAGGGCCTGAGCAGGAAGGGCTCGGGGACTGAGTAGAAGTACCCCCCTCTCCGCCTCCATGTCTGGCCCATGGATGCCGTGGGCCCGCTGCACCTGGGAGCAAGTGGGCAAGAGAGCCGGTGGCGTAGTCAATGGCAGCTGGGCTCCAGGGTGACAGCAGGGTGCTGGGGCAGAAACGCAGGAAGCCCACCAGCAGACCAGGCCGGGCACTGGCAGGTCCCCCGCGTTCCCTGTCAGGGCAGGGGACATCTCTGTGCAGGGTGAGCCTTAGAGAGGAGGCTGGCCGGGTGGAAACTCCACAGCGGGGCAGATCCGAGCAGCAGATGCTGCCTGCAGAGGTGCTTTAATATGTAGGGTCTGACTCATCAGGTCCAGGTGGTTACCGCTCAGCTCCTAGGGCCACCGAGCAAAGCTTAATGAAAGAGCACTTGGCTCTTCATCGGCACAGGATAAAACGGGAGGCGTTTCCCGTGCAGGGGAATGGATACAAGGCTGGGCCCGGCCTGGCTGTATTCAGAACCACCGCGTTGCTTTTGATGAGCTGTGGTACTTTGGCCCCCGCCGCCAAAGTACGTTGTGATGATAGGACAGATGCTAGACAATTCGGTGTAGATGCTGGATTATGCCCAAATGATGGTCAAGTAAGCTTATTTTATTTTCAATGTATTTTTTTTTTTTTTAAGATTCTGTTTATTATTATTCTTAGAGAGAGGGGAAGGGAGAGAGAGAGAGGGAGAGAAACTTCCGTGTATGGTTGCCTTTCACCTGCCTCCAGCGTCGGACCTGGCTGGAGACCTCAAGGTATTATTGTTTTTAGTTTCACCCATTTGACCTTCCCACAGAGTTCTGTAGGAAAAAGTGGCAGCTTCATCAGCCTCCCCTGTGAAATTTTATTATTCTTTTCCCTTGTAGCTTCAGCAGCTATGTGATGTCTTTAAGCAGACACTGTTTCTAGTTTGGCTTTTCTAGTAGCCCCTGGCAGAATCACTGGTCTGACGAAAGAGACTCCATCCTGCTTAGAGCATAACGTCAGCACCAGAGGCGGTAATTTTTATTTCTATCATTTTAAGTGCTTGTACTGAGAAGTTTTTAGGCTATCTAGTGTGCTCTGTTGTTAGAAATGGGAGGCCTAAACGTACTTCTTTCTTGATAATACATATATTTTCTCCTGGCTGGTGGGGCTCAGTGGATTGGCATCAGCCTGTGAACCCAAAGGTCGCTGGCTCGATTCCCAGCCAGGGCACATAACCAGGTTGCAAGTCAGGTCTCCAGCCAAGTCCGTAGCCGAGGCAGGTGAAAGGCAGCCATACATTGATGTCTCTCTCCCTTTCTTCTCCCTCCCTTCCCCTCTCTCTAAAAATAATGAATAAAATCTTTAAAAAATAAATAAGTAAATATGTTTTTTATTAAAACATGTTGTCTTTACTGTATGTATATTCTTAATTATGACCTGAAATACAGTAAGTAGATAAAATGTTTATCTATTTTTTCAAATTATATTTACACCTTTAAAAGTATATAAATAGGCCCTGGCTAGGTAGCTCAGTTGGTTAGAGCATCGTCCCAATATGCCAAGGTCGTGGGTTCGATTCCTGGTCAGGGTACAGATAAGAATCATCAGCCAATGATGCATCAGTAAGTGGAACAACCAATCGATGTTTCTCTCTCTTTCGTTTTTTCCCCTTCCTCTCTCTAAAATCAATACATAAAAACTAAAAAACATTTAAATAGAATCAACAGGATACATTAAAAATGGTGACCTGAGGAGATACCAAGATTTGTAATGACAGTCCCAGGTGGCAAAGGTGTCTTGTGGGTGTGCCACTAATTTTGCACTTCTAAATTACCCGCACAGCCCCCAACGAGAGCATAAAGGAAATGTGGACAGATTGCAATGAAAACTACCTATTTTTTTAAAAGGCCATTTCTATTTTTCATCTTAAACAATCGTTTAGAAGTTAATGACTCCCTTTTAAATCATCAAGAATAGCTAAGTATATATAACACTTTTTCTAAACTCTTTAGTTAGCCACATTTCCAAAGTAATTAAGTGCAAAACAGCTTAAAAATCTAACTTTATTTATAACTTGAATGCCCAATAGAAATGTTTTGAAGTTCTGCTTTTTACAAATACAAATTTACAAATTCGATCACTAAGCATTCTCTTCTGAGTGCCTGTGTTTTTGCCTTTTAAAGTTGTTGTGATATCTGCATGGTTCAGATAGTGGTTATCTGATTAACTAGGGCATTTTCCTAAAACTGCCTATTTTTAGCTGGCCTTTCCCTTGCCTTGGAGACCTGCCATCTGCAGGGACCTCAGAGCAGGCAGGGCCTGTGAACTCGAGAATACTTGTGTTGGGCGAGATGGCAGGGCCCGAGCAGGTTGTGATTTCCACCTCTGGGGATCTCAGGCACTGGGCACCCTCTTCCTTATGTGGAGGAGGCGTTGACAAGGGGACAGTTGCCAATTCAATTAAAAAAATCAATAGATGATGAACTGATTCCATCCCAGTGAGTGGGAGAAAATAGATATACATAGTGTTCGCTTTGCCATGTTGCTCTGCTATTAATAGCAGCTATTGTTATTTCCCATGACATGGCAGCAAGATATTATACGTGCTCGTCTCTATATGTATGAAATTCATGACAGTTTAGTATGTATCACAGCAGCCGTTCGTCCTGTTTTTCGCCTCACCACAGCCCTCTTGGGGGACACCATTTGCTTGAGGGACCGCACCCCCGTGGGAGTGCTAGAGAAAGGCACAAACACCGGCCAGCCCTCTTCCCTGTCTCCACATCTTCTCCTTCCGCTCGCTTGGGCGACCTTCCCGTTGAGCTTCCTCCCACCGCGAACTTAGACTTACAGGGTGGCTGTTTCCCGAGAGGCAGGAGTGAGAACTAGGAGGCCAATAAGGTTGCGCACCCATGAGAGCCCAGCGTCCCTGCAGCTCCATTCTACTGGCCAAAGCAGCTCCAGGCCTGAGTGTAGGCGGTGGAGAGACACTCAGCCACTTGAGGGAGTGGCAAGGTCTTGTAGCAGAAATACATGCACCTGGGAAGTACTGGCGGCAGCCGTCTCTACAGAACACTGTCTGCCACGCAGAAATTCCAACCCGAAGACCCTAGGGCTGGAATGGGCCTCTTGAGTGATGACTGTCTGAGCTTCTGTTCTGTCCCAGAGGACAGCCAGCACTTAATCAGCTTGGACAGGGGCAAGCTTAGCAACCCCCCTCCCCACGAGAAGGGCCTGGACTTGCGGGCGGGCAGTGGGGAGAAATGCTGACAAAGAATCCCACTCCCAGTGCTCAGTCATTCTGGACAGAGCCTACTCCATCTTGAACTTTGGGACTGAGACAACTGAAGCAATTGAACAGTTCTCCCTGGGGTGTTTGAGTTGGACGTGAGGGTTTCTTATTTGATTAGATAGTCGAGCAGTTCCTTAGAGTTTTCCCCAAATGTTTCCAGTGAATTGGTACAAGCATTTCCTCTGAATGGAGCAACACCAGCTCCCCTCGCAGGCTCTCAGGTCCTTGGGCGGCTGCTGTGTATGTAGAGGAAGCATAACGTTTGGAGTCCCAGGTTTTAGGTTCAAATCTTGGCTTTACCAGCTATTAGTTTTGACTTTGGGAAAATTACTTAACACCTGTGCACTTCCGTTTTTTCACTGGAAAAATTAGAATAATAATGGCGCCTCCTTATTGACTTTGCAAGAATGAGGCATTGGATCAGTGTTGAGTACTTTTCCTTGGAAAATAACCAGGAAATCTTTCCACTACTTGGGTCAGGACAAATGTCTTGGATACTGAACCTAGGGAAGGAAATACCAGGTCCCTGCCAACCACCATCTGCCCCTTCCTTTGTGACAGTACACACAAGCTCCTTTCTGAAGGGGACGTTATACACAGCATAGTATTTCTAGTGACATCAACAGTGTGACATGGAAACTTTGGCAAGCAGGCTCCTTCCCATTCTCTGGGCTGGAGTATACGCTCATCCCCTTGGAAAGCCCCCTCCCCCTACTCTGGGGGTCTTCCCTGCCTCTCTGTCTCTGTCCGTGTCGACACTTTCAAAGCATTCACCTCGTGCTGTAGTTCAACTATGACTGTTTACTTGGGTATTGCTTTCTCTATATCTATCTTTTTTCTTTATATCTATATTTTTCCCTGACTTGTTTTCATTGGGTCTTCAGAGCAGCATTGGAAGGAATTCACTTCTGCACTAGCTTCCTGCGGCTGCAGTGACTGGAGGTGGTGGGCCGCAAGGGGACGGACTGGGAATTAGAGGGGAGATAAAAATTGAGGGAGAAAAGAAAACTGTATTCGTGGGCAAATTTTGGTGAACTGACATGGAGTGGAAACAATTGAGCCGTGGATTGAGGGGACTGTGGGACAACTGGGAACCAAGGATTCTTGAAAATGAAAGTATGCTGGCTGACCTATCAACAATGCTATCGTCATTCAAGGGCAATGATGCTGTTAACGGGTTGATAATGCAGCTGATATAGTGCTAAGGCTCCATGAAGTAGCTCCGGACCTTAATTCCATGGAGTTCTCATTGTACAGATTCTAAGATGGCCCTTCCTATTCTGAGGCTTAATTGTTTTTCTTATATTTGTGTGCGTATGGAGAACTTGCTATCTGTATGTGAGAGCATTTATATTGAAAGTTGCTCTTTGAACTTTACACGTTGTGGCAACTGTCTGAATAATGGCACGTTTCCGTGGTTCACTCTCAGTGTTGTAGACGACCTCTCGGAAGACCCTTGTCTTCGGACCTTGTGTGCGCCTCTCCCTCTGAGTGGGGTTGGACTTCAGTGACTCACTTCTAGCAAACGGAAGGTGGCGAGGTGTTGGGGTATCACTTCCAAGGTTCGGCTGCGGTTCCTGACTCGGGTGTTCTCAGGGAAGCCATCCGGCATGTGGGGGACCACTCCCCCCAGAGGTTCATGTTGCCAGGAACAATGTGGGTCTCCAGAGAGAGAGGAGCTGAGACTCAGTCCATCAACCCTCAGGGGACGGAGTCCTTTCGACAGCATCTGTGCGTTTGGCAGTGAACCCACATCCAGCTGAACCTTCAGATGAGACCGCAACTGGACCCTGGCTAGGCTGCCGCTTCTTTGTAGGAGACCTTGCGCTGGAAGCACCAGTTGGGCTGTGCCTGGGTCCTGACCGTATAAGACAGTGGACGTCAACGTGTTCACGGTCTCCACCAGCAGAGCAGCCCCCCATCTCCCTCCCTCCGCTCAGCCTCCCTGGCCCCTGAGGCATTATACCGAATTTAGGCCAGTTGATAACCCTACCATGGCCTCCAGGTGTTCAAGTGAGCTGGCAGGTCTCTCACTTTAAATCAAAAGCTAGACGTGATCCAGCTGAGTGAGGAAGGTCTGTCAAAAGCCAACACAGGTCAAAAGCTAGGCTCTTGTGCCCCCAGAATGAACCGGACAGTTGACCAAGTTGTGAATGCCAAGGAAAAGTTCTTGAGGGGAGGTACACGTGCTGCTCTAGTGAACACGGGAATGAAGAGAAAGCGTCCAGCCTTACTGCTCATGTGGAGGCAGTTTCAGTGTTTGGGAGAAGAGACCAAACCAGCCCCAACATTCCCTTCAACCAAAGTGTCATCTCGAGTCAGGCCCTAACTCTCTTCAGCGCTGCGGACGCACGCCAAGACGTGAGGAAGCTGCAGGAGCAGAGTCTGGAGCCGGCTGAGGTCAGCTCATGAGGTCTGACAAAGAGGCATCTCCATAACACCAAAGTGCAAGGCGAAGCAGCAGTGCGGATGGGGAACCGCAGCCAGTTACCCAGAAGCGGCCGCTATGACCATTCATGGAGGTGGTTACAGTAAACACCAGGCTGTCACCGTAGATGTGACGGCACTTCACTGGAAGAAGATGCCACTGAGGACTTCCACAGCTAGAGAGAAGTCACTGCCCCAGCTTCAAGCCTTCAAAGGACAGGCGGGGTCTCTTGTTAGGGCTGATGCCACGGGCAACTGAAGCCAGTGAATGCTTGCTCAGCACCCTGAAAATCCCGGCGTCCTTAGGAGTTGTGCTAAGTTGACTGAGCTTGTGCCCAGTCAAAGGAAAAACAGAGCCTGCATGACACAGCTGTTTACAACATTGTAAGTCCGATGTTAAGACCTACTGCTCAGAAAAAAAAAAATGTCTTTCAAAATATCACTGCTCATTAACAACGTAGGTGCTTACCCAGGAGCTCTGAGGGAGACGTACACCAAGAGTGATGTTGTTTTCATGTTTGCTAACACAACATCCAGTCTGTAGCCCACGGGTCAAGGGGTAATCTTGACTTTCAAGTTTTATGGCTTAAGAAAAACATTTTGCAAGGCTATGGCTGCTCCAGAGAGTGGTGTCTCTGTTGGATCCGGGAAAAATAAATGGAACACATTTTGGAAAGGACTTATTCTTGTAAATGCCATTAAGAGTATTCGTGACTCACGAGCGGAGGCCAAAATACCCCCATTGACAGGAATTTGGAAGAAGTGGGTTCCAACCCTCATGGGTGACCTGAAAGGGCTCAGGACTTCACTGGAGGAAGTAAGGACAGGTGTGGTGGAAACGGAATTGGAAGCGAAGCCTCAAGATGGGACTGAACTGCGGGCATTTCTTGATAAAACTTGGACCGTGAAGAGCAACGAAAGGGGTTTCCTGAGATGGAACCTGTTCCTGGTGAGATGCTGTGAAGATCGCTGAAATGGCCCCAGAGGAGTTTGAGTATCACATAAGCAGAGCTGGTGAAGCAGCAGCAGGTTTTAAGAGGACCGACTGCAGTTTTGAGAGAAGTCCGACTGGGTTAAATGCTATCAAACCGCATCCCATGCTGCAGAGACGTGCTCATGGAAGGGAGGGTCAATGCCTGTGGCAGACGTTACTGTTGTCATAGTTTAAGAGGTCGCCACGGCACCCCAGCCTTCAGCAAACCCAGCCCTGCTGTCCGCAGCCTTGACCACTGAGGCAGGATCCTCCACCAGCAAGAAGATTAGGATTCCCCAGGGGCTCCGATGATAGTTAGCATCTTTTAGCAAGATAGTGGTTTTTAAACATTAATTTCTTATTGTTGCATTACAATGGTTTCATTGCTCTCCCCTGCCCCTCCGCACTCCTCTCCTACGGGTCAGTCTCCACCCGGTTGTCCATGTCCACGGGTCTTTCACGTTAGCTCTTGGACTAAACCCTTCCCCTTCTCCCCCCCTCCCTTCCCTCTGGTCATTGTCATTGCAAGAAAGTATTTTAAAATCAAGGGATATACATTAGAAAAAGAAAAGGCTTTATTTTTAGAGAGAGGTGAAGAGAAAGAGAGAAATACCAATGTACGGTTGCCTCCCATGTGCCCCCATCTGGGGAGCTGGTCTGCAATCCAGGCATGTGCCCCGACCGGGACTTGAACTGGTGACCCTTTGGTTCACAGGCCTGCGTTCAATCCTCTGGGCTACACCAGCCAGGGCTGTACATATTTTTTACACATAATGTGACACCTCTCATAGACTGCAGTGTTGTGTAAACATCACTTTACTATGCACCGGGAAACAAAACAACTCGTGTGACTTGCTTCACTGCCATACCCCATACCGCCTTTATTGGGGTGCTCTGGAACCGAACCCCACCGTATCTCCAAGGTATGCCTAGATAGCCCTTCTCAGAGAAATAAGCAAAAACAGAGTCTTTGCGCAGAAGCAAGCTTAGTCAAGTTTTCTTTTTTACTGATTTATGATTATTCTACTTTTATTTTATTTTTAAAAAGTTTTCTTTGTTAAAACATCGTCTACTTTTCCTGGTAAATTGCTGCACCTCCTCGGGAGTTGCGCAGATAGGTGGGGACTGCTGGGTTTTTTCCACGGTAGGTCCCGCGTACCCGACCGAGGGAGAAGCGGGCGGAGAGCGCCCCGGGTTTGGGGTTAGGGACTGACGACCCTTTTCCCTGGTTGACTGTAAGTTTTTGAAAAAGCCATTTCCAAGGGTACATTAGCCAGTCAGCGAATCCACTTGTTCCAGCGGGGGCGGAGCGTGGGGAGGGGCGACCCAAAGCTCAGGAACTCTTGTCTTCCAAGTGTCGCCGCGCGCCCCCTGCGGCCTCCTGGTCTCCCCGGAGCCCCGCCACCCAAACTCACCCCTCGCCCCGCGCCTGCCACACGTGCCACCTCGGCCACGTCGCCCTCGGGACTGCGGGGACTCCTCGGGCCGGCCCAGCTCCGAGGGTTCCCGGGACTCGGCGCAAACTGCCCGCCCCCTCCCGCGTCTCCGCCCCCAGCCCGGGCGGCGGGGCGCCGGGGGAGGCGAGGGTGCCGCTGCAGGGAAATGAGCGGGGCCGGGAGGGCGGCCCGCGGCTGCAGGTAGCGCGCCAGCTCTGCGCCCGGGGGCTACGCGCGGCGTCGCGGGCGGCTGGGGCGCAGGGTGGGGGCGCGGTCAGCCCCGGCCTGGGGGCGCTCGCGCTCCGGGCGTGTCGCGCAGGGACGATCCCGCGTCGGGGCCCGGGAGCAGCGGGAGGCGGTAGCTGCGGTGAGCGGGGTTCCGCGGCGGGCGCCGAGCCTCGGAAGATGGAGAAGTTTCTGCAGATCGCGCCCCACTCCCTGGCCATCGTCCTGGGCCCGGCCGAGGGTCCGGCGGGGCAGAGGTCGGCGCCCGCGCCGCCCGCCCGGCCCCGGCAGCTCGCCCGGCACCACATCGGCTACGAGATCTTCGCCGACTTCAAAGCCGAGAACATGCAGCACTTCTGGAACCAGAAGGTCACGGCCGCCGTGGCCGAGACCTTCTTCCTGGGCTGGATCGACGAGCAGGTCCTGCTGATCCAGGGCAAAGAAGAGCACCTGGAGGTGCTGCGCGAGGGCTGGACGCGCCGGGCCCTGCGGCCGCCCTCGGGCTTCCACATCCGCTGCCTCGGTGAGTCGGGCCGCCGCGGGACCCGCCCCGCCCCGAGCGCACGGTGGCCCCGGGCAGCCCGGGCCGCGCCCCGCGCCGCGCGCCTCCCTCCACCTCCGCGCCCGGCCGGGGGAGGGGCCGGCGGCCCGCGGCGCGCGCGGGATTGGGGGACAGGCGGGCTCCCCAAACCGGGGTTTGCGCGTGTCCCCACACGCCTCCTGCCGGCGCGCGGAGCCTCCCTGGCGGAGGGGCGGTGCCGGGCTGGACAGGTACGCGGCGGCGGCGCGGGAGGCTCGGCGGGTCGCGGCCGCTCCGGGGTCTGCGCGGGTCGCCCGGGCCGCCGAGCTCGCGCCGCGGGGAGGAGCCGGGAGAGCGAACGCGGGCAGCGCCGGGTGGCGGCGGGCAGCTCAGGTGCGCGGCGGCCGCGGCGCCTCCTCCCGGGGATGCGTCTGGCTGCCCGCCGCCCGCTGCCTTTTACGCGCCGGCACTTCTGTGCGGGGCAGAGCTGCAGATTTCGTTCTCCGTGTCCTGCCCGCAGGACTTCTCTCTTCAGGGCGTTGTGCGTTGAAGGAAGGTAGGGACGCGACGGGGGCAGGAAAACCCGATTCTCCACGGCGGAGCAAACTGTGCCCGGGGAGAGGGGACCGATACTGCGCCGCGCGCCTGGTGCGGGACTCGCCGCTGGCCACTCCGCGCTTCCTATCCTTTTCTTCTTCCTGTCCTCTTTTACAGCGTCCTTTTAAGTGCTGCACCCTGGGCACGGCCGCTAACTGCAGATAGAGTGAGTAGTGTCCCATGAACCGGTTTCAAGAAAGGCATTCTTTCGAGTGCCAAGGCCTGGAAAGCCAGCCTGTCAGGACTTTCTGGGAGGAGGTCGAAAGTTCAAAAGCGCGGGGACTGTGAAGCCGCTTTTACTTGCTAATGTGTCTGCCTCTGTGCGTAAGGCATGTGCATAGCATTTGTACATTCTTGGTGTGTTTCGTTGTGTTTCTGCATCGCAGGAGTCTTGACCGAGCTTCCCTGAATTGAACGGACAAAAAAACGACAACAAAACTGGGGAGGCTTGCGTCTTGTTTGTTGTGTTACCTGGGCTGAATTTCAAAAGGTGTCTTCATTTTCTCCTTTGTGGACCTTGAGCAGAAACCTCGGTGGCACCCCTGTAATTAGGCTGCGGTAGGAAAGGGGCCCAGATTGATGTCTCTGGGAAAGACCGCGGTGCCTGCAGAAGGGAGAGTGCATGCGTCACCGTGACTGTCACCGTCACCGGTGTGCACTCTTAGAGACAGAATGCGCACTCTTAGGTGTGCGTTGTAACAGCTTCCTTCTAAACTCGATGCCAGGCTTCTTGTTTTCTTTCTGTTATAGCAAGTTTCCAACATACACGGAAATACTCTAATCCAACGATCTGTGGAACCTCCTGTACCCTTTCTCCAGCTCCGAAATTGATCAGTATGTGGCCAGTGCTTTCCCATCCCTGCTGGTGTGTCCTCTCCACCACTTGGAAGTCCCAGCCATGACAGCAATATCCTTAGATTTGCAAATGTTTCGGTCGCTCGTGTTCTTTTTCAGTTTGGCAGAATCGCTACACTCACAGGCCTGGGTGATCTGTGTAGTAACCAACGAAAAATCGTTTGGCCATCAAGTTCCAAAGGGCTGCACATGACTGACTGCTGCCCAGACCTGGGTAGAGAGTCGAAGGGGGTCAAGGTGACCAGCCACGGGTGGGTGAGGCAGCTGCATTTTCCAGCTCAGCCCTTGACTCTGCACTGTGCTAGGAGGACAGTCCTTCCTGGAACAGGGGCAGCAGATAACCAGGCAGTGCTGCCTGCCGGGATCTAGGCCGTGACTTTCTTCTGGACTGCCTTGTAGGTGCAGGAGTTCCAGAGTTCTGCTCCAGTCATGTTGGCCAGGCCGAATTGTTTGAGGGACTTGATCCCCCCTAAGACTTCTCTCAGGAAACGCCACGTGTCGGCTGCAAAGGTTTCCTCATTTTTTTTTGTTGTAAGATTTGGTTACTGAGGTTTGAAATTCTAAAGTCTTGGAGTCACTGATGACTGGCTAACAGTCTTTTGAGCCCCAGGGCACGTGTTGACAAGTTCATATGAAAACAGACAAAGAAACATACAACAAAACAAACCCTAGGGTGTACTCAGGGGGCACCGGGGCTATAACTCGAATCTGGAAAGAGTGCGTCCCATTATGTAACACCCTTGACTCTGACCAGTTTCTATGCACAAGCAGGAATCGCTATCTTTGATATTTTATTATTACTAATGCATTTCTTGCAGCGTCGGTTTCCACCGATTCCCCGGACTCCACTATCAAGGACTTTGGTGTCATTTTGTGGTTTTGTGAGCGGGAAACAGCCTGAAAGGCAGACACAGAGGGGGTGAGCATTCCCAGGGCCTTTATATTCCCACTTGTTGAACCTGAATTCAATTCATCAACCTTCGGGCGTCCTCTTAAATAACTGGTAGGCTAATACCAGTTTAAATTGTATTGATCGGACGGTAAGTTGTTATTTACAAAATTGGGTTTTCCAATTGGTGTCTTTGAGAGTGGTCATAACACGGTTCCATGAGGTCCTCGCGGTAAGGAAGGGGAGGCATGGCTCTGTGTTCAGTCCCTGAGGTGAGTGCACCAGACCCCTGAGCTGGGAGGGCACTGGGACCGAGGTGGGCGCAGGCGCCCCCCTGGCTGAGCCACTGTGCGGTGGAGGTGAGCCTGCCACTCACAGCAGGACCCACAACGGGCCAGTAGCTTGTTCTGTCACTGCCAACGTTTGTATTGAAGTGGCGTCTCTGTGCCCGAAATTCCGAAAGCAGGGGGTGCCACCCCACTGTAAAATTTCAGCTGGGGTTCCATCGCTGGACGTTGTTTGCATTTGGAATACCCCAACCCACCACTTGGCAAAAACCTACCCTGGGCCTGTAGGAAAGAAGTCCAGGCTTCTGATTTCTAGGTCCAGGGGAGGGGATTTGTGTGCGCAGGAAACTCCTAGTGTGCTAAAGCTGTGCTGTGTATCTTGAGTATCTTGAGCTTCTCCATCATCGTTATTTTGAATTCGGTGTCTGATAGTTTGCTTGCCTCTGTTCCATTTAGCGCTCTTTCTGGGGATCCCTCCTTTCCTTTCGATGGGGGGTTGTCCCTTGGTCTCCCCGTTTGAGGTGCCTCTTCGTGTTTGTCTTGGCGTGGTGCAGAGGTGCAGTCTCTTTACTTCCTGGGTCCGACCCTGGTGACCTTAGGTATCATTATTTTCCCCAAATGAAAAAATTGAGGAACAGAAAGACAAGTATTTCTCCAAGGACACCTGATTAGCAAGCGAAAGGGCTAGGATTTGGACCCAGGCAGGAGGATGGTAGAGCGGGGTCTTGGAGTGGCTGTCGCACTTGGCCGCAAGGACTGAAGGAGGAGCAGGTGGAGCTCACCTTGACTCCTGGAGGGACAGCAAAGAGAGCCAGGGGGCCAGGGGTCTGCTGGGCTTCAGAAGGATGGAAGGTGTGATGGGAGCTGAGGTCAGAGGGGCTGGCCCAGGCAAGGTCACGTGGGGCCTCCTGGGAGTTTCTTCTGCAGCGACATGGCCTTGGGCATCCAAGGAGGCTAGAGCACTGGGCTGGGGTCTGTGGAATGCCCAGAAAAGTCCCAGGTGTGGGCTTCAGTCTGAGAGGGGGTCACCGCTCCTGTGGACATCAAAGGGTAAGTCCAAACAGTGAACCATGATGATTTCAAGTTTTACTAATTTCCAGCTAGCCATAAAAGTGTTTTTATGAATTGCCTCACTCTGGCTCCAAACTATTTTCAGGAAAGGTGCGTCGGTTTCATTGTAGTAAAAGCATTTGGAACGAACTTCGGAGGCTCAGGGCCGCGCTGGGACAGCTGTGCTGGGACAGCTGTGCAGCTTTGCAAAGCTTTGTGGATTTCACCTGCAGTGGCTGCCTTCTGATCTGGAGCCTCCCTCTGGCACTCGGAGGTGAATTTGCCGGTTCTCACCGAGTTCTTTTTAAAGGGGAATACAACCCGAAGGGTATCTGTCTGTGCCTCTTGGGCTGGAGTGCAAGCTCTCCGATGTTTTCTTTCCGGAGGCTGATCACATATTCCGTCCGTCAGCCAGCAGCTGAGGACATAGTACAATTGCAAACACATCTTATTTGAGGCCCCTAATTCCTTGGTTTATAGTTTATCTCAGGGAGGAGGTTAAATGCATGTATCGATCAAGTACAAGCTACGAATATAATCTCTGAATGTATCATATGGGTACGACGTATGTATTTCATACACATGTATAATGTAAATTTATCGTTAAGTGGGTCATATGCCTAGAGCTTTTTTATCAAACTTAGCTAATGCTGACCTCAGAGGATATTTAAAGCCACGCCTGATACTTTGATAGCAGTGGATGTCTTTTCTAGAGAACAGTGAATTTGGACGCTGACAGGGGCCAGGAGCAGAGGTATCTCTTTGGAGATATGGGGATTGTCCAGTCTGGACAAGTCACCTTGTCTTTTATTGTTATTTTAACATTTCTGCTGCGGGTCAAGGAACCAGACCCTTCTGGACTCGCCCCGGGGAAGTGGAAGGGTCCTCCTGCGGCTTGGTGGACACTGCCAAGCTTCTGGAAAGAAATTCCAGTTCTCTATCCCATTGATTACAGTCCCATGGATGCTGTGGCCTCAGTATCCCAATTCCATAGCTACGTCCCCACCAAATGAATCTCGTTGGTGTTCACTCCGATCCTTAGCCCACCTCCATCCAAGGCCGCCGCTGCCTGCCAGGTTCTGATGATTGACCCGTTCCCCCTGGGTTCGTCCCTGTTGGGTCTTGATGAAGTTGGGAGAGCTTGACTCTGGAGTTAGTTGAGACTCCCAGGAGACGTGAATTATTATTCTTTTGTTATGGGGTGGCTTTGCGAGTGCTCGATGTGTCTAGGCTGATCCCTTTCCTCTTTCCGGAGTCGGGTTATTCCTTTATACAGAAAAGGCTTCTGTATAACGGAGGTCCGCAGAGTGTCTTCCTTCCCCGCTTTCCCGCCCCTGTACCATGTCCTGTCTGTCGAAGAAGGAGCATTCCTGAAGATGGTCTGTATGCCGCCTGCTCCTGCCTTGGATGAAATGTGCACCGGCTGTGTTTCAGCTTGGGGAGGGGGTGGTTGGGAAAGGCCGAGGGGGGAGCAGCAGGACCTTTTATTAATGTTGACTCTAGGTCTGGACTTCTCTAAGCACTCTGATGTTTGCCTCATTTAATCCTTACCAGGTAACACTAACATTACAGCAGGTCCTCAGCCATCAGGTGCCGAGATACCGCAGGAATGTAACTCTTTATTCAGATCAGTTAGCTGGTTTTGTTACGTGTGGTTTCATTTATTTTTTATTTTATTATTTTTAAAAGATTTAATGTTACTGTTTTTAGAGAGAAGGGAAGGGAGAGAGGGAGAGAGACATCCATGTATGGTTGCCTTTCACCTGCCTCCAGCTATGACCTGGCTGGAGACCTGGCTTGCCACCTGGTTACGTGCCCTGGCTGGGAATCGAACCAGCGACCTTTGGGTTCACAGGCCGGTGCCTTATCCACTGTGCTACCAGCCAGGGCTATGTGTTGTTCCATTTAAAGTCACAGAGCCTGTTGATGACATTCAGTGGGGATCTACTGAATTTCTGTTTGATAGAAGAGGAAACTGAGGTTTCAGAAGGAAGCTTGGATGAACCAGGGGAGAGCTCCAATTTCAGCCCAGCTCCCTGGCTCCTGATTCAGAGCAGTTAAATTCTCTGTTTTCAGACTCTACGCGTCTGTGAGCAGGCAGGTTCTCAACTCGATGCTGCGCCATCTACTTGAAAGCCCTTGCTTCTCCTCCTCAGGCATTTTTATTTTCTTAGCAGGGTACTTTTGTTTCCTGCACAAAAAGTGACACTACGGGCCTCAGGTCTGAAAGAATTCTTTCTCTCGGGTTTTCCTAATTTAAAATTTGATTTGGTGCCATGAAGTGTGTTTTGACGTTTGGTGATGGGGCTGGAGAAGTTTGTCTTCCTTTCTAATTGAACAACGCAAGACCCAGGCGCTGAGCATGGGTAGTGGGGAGTATGATCTGCACAGGGCACGCATGCTTGCTCACAGAGGAGGTTTCAGAGCTAGGAACTGGCCGGCCGTTGCACTGGGCATGGGCAGCAATGCGACTTACCGACCTGAGGGGACACAGGTCACGCTCCCCGTGGGCGTCTTCAGAATGAGGACACAGAAGCCCTTCCCGTGCTCAGCGTGTACCTTCTCCGGCCCGTCTTCTGAGCCTGGGAGAATCAGGCACGGGGTTACAGTGCTTCTTGCCACTGACTCAGGAATCGGCCCCTTTCACCTTCCCTCCCTCTTCCCAGATGTTGGTGGGCCCAGAAACCAGTTTGGGGACTTGATGTCCTGCCATCAGCCCTGGAGATTTTAATTCAGGCGTCTGGTTTTTTTTTTATCAAGCCAGCCAGGCTCCTTTGATGGGAGAGGTGGGAAGACCTGCCTCCGAAAGGGTGGCCTTGCGCGGGGACCCTTCCCGCAGTGGGACACCATGGCTCTTCGTGTAAGGACCTCCAGCCCAAGAGTCCCAGTGAGAGTGTCAGTCAGCAGGGGCACTGCAGTCATTTCTCCCTTATGTAAAAGGATTCTAAGAGCTCAGAGTAGTGAGGACGGAAGCTGTTGGGAGCATCACTGGTTCAGGACACGGGCGTCCCACGGTGGCGAGCCCTGAGCCCGGTCGAGGGGCACTGCAGAAGCAGCAAGCCTGTGAGCCGCACGGCTGGGTGTGGCCTGGGAAACTGAGGCCGCCTGGCCCTGACGGACCTGCCGCTGGGCCCCGGAGCATGGAGGCTGCACGAGAGAATGAAAAGCAGGGGGTGTTAATGTGTTAGGGGGAGCAAAGTGGGTAGCCGGGGTGCAGGCACGGAAACTGCTGTTCCCATGTCCCGTACGTAGTGAGCGCTCCCTTGGCCCGGGACCCCCAGCTGCCCTGTCCCCGAAGGCCCTGAAAAGCAGGGGCTGCTGCAGTGGAGGCTGTCACCTTTGGCAGTTGACCCGTTGAGGGCTTTCCTGTATGATGCACTTGCCCCTCACCCCACGTACTCGGGGACCTGCAGGAGGGGAGCCCCTGTACATCCGGACAGGGGCATGATGCCCGAGCTCATCCAGGCCATCGGTTTCGGTTCAAATTGTCTGCACCTGCCTGTCACCTTGAATCGCAAAGCAGGTCATTGAACTAGATCCAGGTTGACTTCAGTCCGTTCTTATGCGTACGTCCGTTCACTCATAGAAGAAGGCAGCTGTGTGGCTGGGGACGTGTCCCACCACGAGTGCCATAGAACAGCATGGAGACACCTCCGTCGGGGGGAGAGAGAGGCAGGGTGAGGTGACACTTTAGAAACACTCAAAGCAGTGCCCAAAGAATGAAACGCCCCGCCCTGCAGAGACAAGCAGGAAAAGCTTACTTCCTCACCCGGAACTCGGGATTTTTAACAAAGGTGTTCTGTGTGCAAAGGTGACGTCCTGAAGCTGGGGGGGTCGTGGGTTGTTTTGAATCGGTTTTCTAGTGGTGACAACGAAGAGGTGACGTTTACCACCTGAACACACCGTGGTCAATAGGACACAATTCAACTGCGTGGACTTGGCCTGCGACATGCATCGTAGAGCCGACTTTGATTCATTCGAAGCCAACCCATTCTGGAGAAATTCAGAGGTTTGTGGGGCGGGTTGATCAGTGTTGGAGACCACTGGTGCCGGGTCAAGAGATAAAGGCGAACCAGAGAAGGGAAGCTTCTTGTCACGGAGGCAAATGTTCAATTGGAAGGCGGCCAGGAAGGCGGGATCTGATGAAACCGCTGATGGTGTTCACTCAGCAACATGTGGCTAATTAATTACCAAAGGCTTTCTGTGGGAGAAAAGTCTCATCGATGAATGTTCTCTCTCTCTCTCTCTAACACACCCCTTATATATCTTTTTGACACGATGGAAGAAACAGGGCTTAGAACACCCCACATTGCTCTTCTTTTCTCAAAATGGTATCAGTTTCTTCTGTTCTCAAGGAATGCCCACCCCTTCTAAAGTGGCCAGATGTAAGAAAGTCCAGGTTCCTTCAAGTCCAACGATAGATGGCTGTATGCGTAGTGAACATGTAAAAGCACATTTAGCCAGCAAACTTACATGCAGTTTGGACAAACTATATTTTAAAAGATTTTATTTATTATTTTTTTAGAGAAGGGAAGGGAGAGAGGCAGAGAGGGAGAGAGAGATACATCAATGTATGGTTGCTTTTCACCTGCCTCCAGCTACGGACCTGGCTGGAGACCTGACTTGCAGCCTGGTTATGTGCCCTGGCTGGGAATCGAACCAGCGACCTTTGGGTTTGCAGGCTGGCGCAAACAATATTTTAAATGTATGTGTACTCAAGCTGATGGTTAGTTTGATAAAATTACATTGTGCATAATACCTCTTACAATGCCTAAACGATCAAAATGACTTTAGATCTGTAAAAATGGTCTGTGCTGAACTAAGTATTCCTGTTTTTAAATGATTTTTCTCTCCTCTTATTAACATTTCTGAAACGTTATCGGAAGAGAGAGGCATCGGTTACATGTTCCCAGAATACAAACTGAAGTTGTTTCTAAAGAGCAGTTTGATGTGAACCGGCGAGTCACGTAATTTCAATGACTATTTGTCAGACTGACTCCTTGTTAGAATGTAAATCTGTACCGGCCAGTCCGAAGGTCAAGAGTATGATCTGTTCGGAAAATGCTTTTGCTTTCAAGGAAGGGGAGTTAGAGTGTATGTGCAACTGTGGTGAGAGGGAGAACATGAGCAATTTTCTCTAAGCTCTGACCTGTGTAATCAGAGGATGACTTCAGTGTGTGGACTTGAATGAGTGAATGCAGTCCTTTGTGAAATCGCCACCATCTTGAACTTTCCAAGTAGGTAGGTCATTGTGCTGACTTTGTCCTCATGCCAACAAGATTGTCCAGGCATCTCAATTAGACACTGCCTGCTCCGGTCACAAACGTGGAAAACCGGTCACAGTTCTGTGGATGCTACGGGGGGGGAAATGGAATTACATCCAAAAGGGCATGATCTTGGCAAAATAGCCCAGCCTGTATCAGCCTAATGATGATTACGGTTAATAGCATGCATTGCATTTCTTTGAGTTACAACACTGCCTTAGAAACTGGGACTAAGTAAGAAATGGTAGCTAATTATGTTGCAGTTGAAAATGAAGTGAATTGGGTGATTAAGAAGGGTCAGAGAGAACCTGGTCTGTTCAGCTTTGCTACAAGCCCAAGGGAAAGTAGGAACACAGAATATGTTCGTTGTTAGGGAAGAGGAAAAGGGCCTTTTTTTCCATTCTTGAGAGGAAAGGGTGTGAAAGGAGACCATAATCACAGGAAGTAATGGATTTGACTGTTACTGTTCCACCACGTGACACTGGCATGGGGAGGTGGGGCAGGGGTAGGCAGAGGACTCTCTTTTTTAAAATTTAATTTTATTGTTGTTATATTACACCCATCCCCTTTTTCTCCCCTCTGTCCCCTTCCCCACCCACCCACTCCCCCGCAAAGTCAATCCCACTTGTCCATGACCATGTCCATGGTTCTTCCATGCTAGTTCCTTGACTGAACTGCTCCCCTTCTTTGCCTCCTCCTTCCCCCTGCCTCCTGTCCACTATTCATTGTATTCATGTATCTGGTTCTGGCATAGGATTTTTAATCAGATCTCTGTGACAATGCAGGTTGCTGTGGTGGGTCACCAGGGCAGGGAAGGCAATGTGGTACCTGAAGTCAAGTCAAAATTATGCTGAAATGCTGCTGTGTTTTTGAGGAACTCAGAGGAAGAGGCCGCAATTGGACAGGTTATAGGTGCATATCCGGAAAAGAAAATGTTAAGCAGTGTATGAGTATATTGATACTCCTTTATAGATTAGGATGCATGACATGATGAAACACGGGCTTCCATGATTCATGCCTGGAATGGCCTCCGCAGCCCCTCCACGTCACAGGCCCCGGCCACCTTCTCCAGAACCCCTGATCGCTTCGGAAGGTAAATAACTCTATGAGGCGTGTGTCATGCCTGGGTTCACGTGTGTCTAATGTAAAGAGTAAGATCCATATCGTATCTGTTTTTAAAAGCTGAGTAACGCTGTCCTTCAGCAAGGACTCCTGACAATCTTATGTTAAAAATGGTGAAGTTTCTTGTTTTTCTCTGAAAAGTTTACAATGACAGGGGATGGAACGGGGAACATACTCCCAGAAATCCCCAAGAGCTGTGGAAGTTTTATAGTAATCTCTTTATTGAAAAGAGAAAAGTCCTTCTTATTAAGATCCCGTCATGAAAACCAGCATTGTTACATCTGCCTAAGCTTCTTTGGGGAGGAAGAAATTCGAGCTGATGTCTCAGTCCAAGAGCTGATGTCTCAGTCCAACTCAAGGGCACGGGCTGAGTGGGTTGAGCTGAGGGTGCAGTTAAAGCTATTGAACTTAGGGATATCCGTAGAGTAGAACCACTTTTGCTGTCAGCAGGGGTAACGAAATTGTGTTCTCCTGGCCTGGGTGCAGTTTGTACCTGAAGTCGTGGGCGAAGGAAAATGGACGGAGGGAGGAGACCACAGCGTTCTTGGAAGCTAGTGAACTGAATCAAAGGGAAGAACAAACGATGTTGGGGCTGAATTAGAAAACGTTGCTTTCCAAATCTGCTCAGTGACCCAGGAGAAGGCCTCAGTCCTCACTAGTGGGTGGACCCTAGCATCCACCAGGGTCCCTTGTGTCCACAAGCGTGTGCTGGACCCCAGGACGCTCCTTGCTTTGTCCGCCCTTGAATGCTGGTCATCCTTTGAAAGTCATCGTCGGTGAACACGCTTGCCAGATCGAGAGGAAAAAGATGTTGCAGCCGTATTTGGGAACGCCAGGGAGTAGACCAAGTTCTTCGTGCTTATGACTAGTTCGTAGGTAAAGACCATCTTGAAATTCTGAAAACGCTGAAATGGATCCTTCCAGGAAGAAAAACAAACATTGTCGCCCACACGTTGGTGGTCAATTTAAAGAATAAAACCAGCTCTTTATTATTATTATTATATTGTTGTTGTTGTTGTTGTATTACATCCATCCCCTTTTTGCTCCCCTCTGTCCCCACCCATCCCCCCCAAAGTCAATCCCACCTGTTGTCCATGTCCATGGTTCCTTTATACTAGGTTCTTGTCTAAGCTGCGCCCCTTCCTTGCCTCTAGCTCTTTATTATTCTGAGGGGGTCTCGTCCCGTCGGTCTGTTGAGTGAAGTCAGGCTACTGGCTGTTGTCACTGGTGTGGCAGGAAGTCATGTTGTGAGCGTGGGAGGAGAGCCTGTTCTCACCAGCGTTCCTGAAAGAAGAGGAGTTTGATTTGGGCATCAGGGGCCCTTCACAGATCTCCGTGCAACTTCCTTCTTTGCACTGCGACCGGCTTTTCCCGATATTCCCTTACACCGTTCATCGACAACCATTCGCTGGCCCGCTTTCCCACGTCGGGGCTAACCGTGAGAACCAGCCCCGGAAGCCTCGGTTTTGAGTGACTCCCTGTGCTTTCGGCGAGCACGTGTCCTGAGCGTTCTTTGAGAACTGCGTGCGAAGAGAAGAGTACATTTCAGGACCACCGCAAATGCTTACGGGAGATAGCAGTGCATGCATAGTTTTCACTGGTATCATTAGTTTGGAAACCTTCAGTGAAATTAAGGGCGCGCTTGCGACTTCTCCGTTCCCAGAAAGGAGGCGGGAGTAGAACCAGGTCGCAGCACGCCGCCCAGGTAAATCACAAGTCCGAAAACCAGGTTGCTTCGTTTGACTTGCTAACTTGAGGGTTGCGGGTTTATTTTCTCCCGTTTGAACTGGCCTGGGGTCAGCCAGAGCTGCAGAAAGTGGGTTTGCAATACAGCTGCGGTGTGAAGCGCTGAGAGAATGCCCACGGGGAGCGGTTAAGAAATGATTGTCAGAGCTCCCTTGCTCCTCTGTTCCCAGACGGTCCCAGCGGCACAGGGCGTAAGACCTGACCACTCCGGGTAGCTTTTGTTTCCTTACTAACATGATGTTCTCGGTCCACACGGTTGACCACCTGCTTGCGCTGTGCTTCTCACTTGGATTTTCACTGCTCGTCACCGCTGTTGGGGTTTTGTCTAGTGATGGGGTGATCGCTGTCCCTTACGTCACGCAACACCATTTTTTGTCCTTGCAAGGGCCTCGGATCCCAGGAGCAGCCCCGGTGTCCCCCTGGGCTGGGTGAGGCAGGCCTCTGTCAGGTGACACACCCGGGGGCCCTGCCCAGACCCCTGCGTGGAGTTGAGGCTCATTTCTGCCGGGATCTCAGACGAGGGACTTGTTCTGGTGCGGAGTTAAATGAAGTAAAAAAATAAGAAGTACACCTATACCCATTTCTTCCTCCTCCTTTTGGGGTTACTTGTTATGCCTATTTATACATAAGAGTCTATTATTAAGTTAGTAGGTATCTTGCAAAGGACTGAATTTTTCATCTTTGCCCTCAAAGTGTGCTGACCGAGTAACAAGGGGTTGGTAGGGTAAAATTTGGCCAAGTCGCACTGTGGTTTCTGAGACTCCCCAGGACACCCTGAAACGGGAAGAGATGAAAAAGTAAGCTGAAGCATTTTTTCCTGCTCCCGTTGGCCTCCCCACCCTCCTTTTCCAGATGCTAATCCAATATCACGGAACAACTTTCTGTGGCTTCAGCGGCTTCTGAACTGGGCTTGGGGGCCCGGTTAGGTCCCTCCCCTGGTGGATGTCCGTGAGTAACCCCAGGGTACGTACGGAATGCAGATAATGGCTTCATTTTCCTGCCTGTTTTAATAAGGGGGACCTGTGCCAGCAGGTAGGACACAGGGCAAACAAAAGCACTCTACCTGCTGGTGATTATTCGTGGGAGAGCCTCGCCGCCTGCTCAGCTCTGCTCTCCTTCTGGGTATTTTCGCCTCTTGACTCTGAAGAACATTGAGGGTGAGGGACCCTCAGTTCTTTAAAGGCCATGGGTCACAGCTTCAGGTATTTCTGTGTCCTTTGCTTTGATGTCACAGGCGTTGGGCCTGGGGCCTCTCAGAGACTGGGAGGCAGGTAGGTGTCCGTGGTGACAGTTGGTAGCCCCCGCGGGCCATGCTCTAGCCCCATCCAGGCTCTAACTAGAGGGCAGAATTGGGGCTTATCTCTGCTGGGGTGTCCCAGAGGGGCAGCCTTGGACAGCTCACCCCTTATAAAATCGGCTACCCCGTGGTTTGAGAACAAGGCTCATGTTGGGGTGTCCTTGCAAACTTCAGAAGGCCCCCAGGATCAGCGTAGTCATTTGACAGTGGTGCGTTACAGCTGTATTGCGCTTCACCCCATAAACTGTCCCCTCCTTGAAAATGGTTTTGGATTAAAATCATCATAGAATAAATTCAGACTGGCCTGAATAGGAAAAGTTACGCAGATTCTCATAGAAAACTCCCCCCCACCCCACACTGGGTCATAAAGCTATAAAAGAATCTTATCACCTCTCATTGCTCCCCATATGTGTTCCTATAAATTATTTCCCACTGGTATCCTATTTTCTCTGATAGGTGCATGAACGTTTCTTACCGTTCCTTTGTTCAAATTGGGATCCAAACAAAACAGCACCTGTTCAGCACTCAGTGACTTTCATTCAGGGACTATTTATCCCATCCGCGCGTTAGGCAGGGCACAGTTTGGGGACCATGAAAGATATTTCCAAGGAGTTGCCCCCTGGCCATGGGGACGGGTGGGTTTGGAAAATGACAGAGGGTATTGGCGCCCATTACCCCCAACGCTGTGAACTTGGGCGAGTGACACGGCCTGGAGCTCTTGACCGAGCTGGGGGAGGTGGAAGGAAGAAACTGCCCCTGGAGGGTACGATGGGTTTGTATTTAAAATCTAAAGCCATGTTCTGTCCTGCGTGTCTATTTTCTGCATTCCTGTCTTCATCTCTGCCTTTCCGCTTGATTCTTCTTTCAGTGGCAACTGAAAACTATGTGGCCTTTTTTTTTTTTTAAACCTTACAGAACACTGGGTGATCTTAGTGATGAGTTTTTGAGTAAAGTAAGCAAGTGTGTGGGGTAAATCCGGGCATTTCAGTGGTGTAATCCCAGCGGTGACAGATGGAAGTTCAGGTGCGTGCTCTTCTTGTTGGGCCTGGCTCTGATGCACTGGGAAATGTCTTCTTGTCAAATGAGTCAGCATTCAGAGACCTGGAAACCTGGGCGTCTGTGACATATTTCTGTTTGCTTTGAAACGGTCCGTGTCTTTGATCTGGGGACCTTGCTAACTTCAAAGTAGAGTGTGGTGATTGACCTTGTGTTGGACGGACTTGATTTTGGGTTTCACCGAGACTGCACTTTTGAAAGGCAGGTAATCACGTGTATGCTATAAAAATCTGCTGCTGGAGCCTGCTGCTGCAGATTCGTGGGTTTCATCAAGGAAAGCTACCGTTGGGACGGGCAAAGGAAGCAAGCATTTTGGCTTTGGTGTGCCAGCCAGGAGATTAGGGTGGCAATTCGCTTATTTCAGGTGTTTTATGAGCAGCATTTATAAAGTCGACTCATTTCTTCCACAGACATTTTGCCAACTGACATCAAGAAAGAGATTTGAGGAGTAAACTTTTCCTCTTTTCC
Organism: Noctilio leporinus; assembly: GCA_004026585.1. Classification (NCBI taxonomy): domain Eukaryota; kingdom Metazoa; phylum Chordata; class Mammalia; order Chiroptera; family Noctilionidae; genus Noctilio; species Noctilio leporinus. Next base: position 14,591 of record PVIW01002725.1, on the reverse strand, counting down.
TATGCAAAGAGGTAGTTTTCCAGGTTTTTAGGAGCTATCATCTTTTTCTCTGGTTGTAGACTATTTCTGTCTGAATCGTTTTTTATACTCATTGAAAATTATTTTCAATACTGAATTGTGAAAGAACTAGTGGTTTTTTTTTTGGACAACATATTTAGTTAATCTGCTGCTCTTTGAATTTAACTTTGGGCATGGAGGCTCTTATGTTTGAAACATTAAAAATATTAATCTGTATATTCAATATTCTCTAAGACTGTGGCCTTAAAAACAGCAGATAGTTCCTAGACTCGTTGTGGGGCTCACTATATAAATGTTGAATCGCTGTGTTATACATCTGAAACTAATATAATACTATATGTCACTTATCACAAAAAACAAATTAATAAAAGGAAAAGATGGCTGTGGGATTGTCAGGTACGGTACTAGCAGAAAAAGAAGGAAAAAAAAGGGCAAAAGCCTGTTTCCATTCTATGTTCAAACTGTCAAATCCATTGTCATTTTACTGCCTGGGTTTCTCACGGCCATGGCTCCTTCCAACCCACAGAAGTCGCTAGAAAGTTGTACCTGACTTGAAAACTTCTGTAAGGAAGAAGAAGGTTGCTTCTCGTCTCCTGGTGTTTGTGTGTGAAGCTGTAAATCACTGCGATGAGGAACAGTCACATACTTTGAACGTCACGTGGAAATTGCTCTGAGCCAGACGCCCCTCCCGGTTCCAGCCCCGCCTATGACCTGCTGTTCCAGGCAGCCTGGCTTGGGGTTTGTTACTCACCATCAAATGCACCCAGCTAATCCTTCTGGTTATGAGCTGTCTAAACAAATCTCGTGTTTCTTAGGCAGGGACTTCTCCGGCCTGGGCCACCTGGAGTATTCCTACTTGCTCGCATACCAACCTGTGTTCCTGGCACACGGGAGCACATTGGGCCAGCAATGACGGAACGTTCTGACTAGGAGGAGGGCTTTTCCTCCCGTGGGCCACGTGCAAGCTGATGTGGCTTCTTAGCTTCTCCGCTGGCCCAGGTACATTCCCAATGCACCGAGCGGTTCTGACGCTGGGGGTGTTTCCTGCTTCCTAAATCCCTCGGGGTGTCAGCTGTAGCTGTAGGTGCTGCTGCTTCCTCTGGAAGACGGGAAGGTGTCCGGTGAAGGCTGCACGCCCTCCGGGATCGGGAGGGTCAGTCAGGACAGCCCTTCCACTTTGACCTTGAAACTGGCTTCACCTCTGACCTGACTCCCTCCCGTGTGCCGGGCAGTCTGGCCGGGCCCTTGGTCATTCCCATGTGGAGGTTCGATGAGGGGACTTGAGGGGGTTTGGGGTTAATCCATTGGCTGAAATGAGCTGGGGTGGAAAATGTACCTTTCATCGCAGGCCAGCAGCTCATTGAGAAGAAATTAGTCATGTGCTTCGCTCGCCACCGAGAAGCAACACCTTAGGGTCCTCCTCCAAGGATGGGAAATTTGTCACGGTTTTAGTGTCATTTGATCCACCAGCAGGTGCATCTGGGAAAACTGCAATAATAGATTGTTGAGTAAGAATGCTTTGCAGAGTGTTTAGAAGGGTGTTGAGACAGGCAGGTCTGCATTGAAAAAACATGTCTTCACGTTTCTCCATTTTCTTTTTTAAAGATTTTATTTATTTATTTTTAGAGCAAGGGGAAGGGGTGGGGTGAGGAGAAAGAGAGGGAGAGGAACATCCATCCGTATGTGGTTTCCTCTTGCAGGCCCCCACCTGGAGACCCGGCCGCGACCCAGGCATGGGCCCTGGCCCGGAATCAAACTGGCCGCCCTTTGGTTACGGGCTGGCCTGAGTGCCCCTGAGCCCCACCAGCCAAGGTGGCAGGTCTGCATTTTTAGGAAATAATTTCATTGTTGTTATTCGCTGCATGTAACGAACTTGTCTTCTATTCTGAAGTCACACCCTCTGGTTTAACTCATTCCGAGGCTGGCCTGAGGAGCGTCCTGGGCTTGGGGTCAGGCCTGCTCTGTGGAAATGACCCAAGACTGGCTGGCCTTCCGGCCTGCCCAGCGGGTCAGAGGGGGTCGGCTTGTTTGTGGTGGGGTGGTGGGCCGGGCCTCCACGGGTTGGCAGATTTCAGTGGGATTGTTGACTGCTGGAGGTCCCCAGTGACGGAGGATAGAGAGACAGGATGCAGAAGGTCAAGAAGGTTGTCCTCCAACTAACCCGCCCACAGAAAACTGGTCAGATGTAGGGGAAACAGTTTGGCAGGAAAGAAGCTGGGCTCTCCAGCCTGCCTGCATTGTTGCCTCCCCGGTCCACCTTGACCTTGGCATCTTTACTCTCACTGCCCAACGGCAGCTCCTCCCAGGAAACAGGTGCTTAGATAGTTTCCCAACACGCACATAATTGGGTGACTCACGACAATGAGTGTTTGACGACCCCGGTGGAAAATTTAGGAGCTTGTGATGTTTGGTACTGTGAGGTTTCAATTACGGGCCAAAGAATTGTCTAGAAACGTTTCGTTAGCCGTTGGAATTTCGTGGGGCAGTGAAGAGTTCATCTAGTATCATAGAAACTCGATTGCGTTGTGGAAAAAACAAACCTTTTCACGAATTGTGTTGATCCTGCTCTTTGGCACCTTTTCTCGCTCTGTGGCCACAAACACCCGGTCCCGACCTCTGCCGTCTGAGTCTGGGCTCTGTCACCTGTGCTTCTCCCCGCTGGGCCGACCCTAACAACCGGAACCTTGCTGATTTCTGTTTTGTTTTATTCCCTGAGAGTAATGGCTCTAATTATCCCTGCCACCCTTTCTGACATTGAATCACCTCCTGTCACCTTCTAGAGAAGAACCTGCACAAATGATCTGAAGAGCTTAAGAATTTTTCCCAGTGTTTTCAAACTCCAGAAAACTAGATCATACAACTCTTCAGTAGCCTTGTCCTAATTTCTTACCTTTATTGTCCTTATACTTTTCCTCCGATGCGTCAATCATCGTGAAGGGATACTTCATACACCGTACCCTTCCATATATTTAAGGGATAGTGGAAGTCTCTTTTAAACTTTCCTGTTGACCAGACACTACAGCTTTGGTTCCATCTGAGACTTTCTGCTATGCCATTCTGCCTTTGTTCAGCCTAAAATGATTTGGGAGGCTTACTCTATCATTAAGAACATTTTATTCATTTGAGGTAGATAATGGTTCCGTAAGCACTAACACTGATGAGCTTAGTTCTTAATACCCTTTCTAAAATTAGCTAATGTTCCTTATGCTGCAGGTAGTAACCACCTGCCAAAAGTCACGTCCAGGCTAAAGGGCCAAGGTCTCTTTCTGATTCTCTGGGGACTTTGCCACCACATGCCACCCAATCAGAACTGTCCTCCTGGTTTCTCAGTCGAGCACGGAGGTCTAGAATCAGCACACAAGCTGGTGCGTTGTTGAATTTTTCTTAACACATTGGACCCCCATGTAAGGTCATAGCATGGGCATTTTTTCCACAGAGCAAGATGATTTGCCAAATTGTTGCTTAGATTCTTCTCTGTACCCCTCCCCTTAAACCCTTCAGGTTGTGTGGGGAATAGCCTGGAAAAATGCAAATACACGCAATGGTGCCCCAGAAAGAATTGGTCCCAGGTGTCCCAACAGCCCTAGCAAATGGGGTGGAGTTAAAGCGGAGGACAGTGTTGTGAGTGGAGGAGGACCTGGCGCTTCTGTGTGACTTCTTCATGCCAGGCAAACAGCAGTGTGACCGAAGCATCCAGGTAGAACATGAGGGTGGGTTGTCCCAAGATCCAGGAGTGAATGTTCTGCCTCCCCGAACACCCAGCTGAGCCATTTATCTGCTCAGGTCTCAGCTTTTCCATCTGTAGAATGGCCGCGGAAGCATTGTTTGAAAACTGTTTTGGGTCCTGTGACAATTAAAATTAGAATTGCTCATAATGGCCTGACTTGGAAATACAGCGAGTGACTTTTCTTACAGTATTTTTAAAAACTATGTTAAATTCTGCGCCATGATTCTTTTCTTTGAAGAACTGTCTTCCCCCAGAGACAGTTCAGGTCGCTTCCAGGTGCTGATTGCGTCAGACAGGTTCTCCCGAGAGCCAGACCAAGAGGACATGAGGGTGTGTACATGTATATACAGGTGTGTGCACATATGTGTACATATGTACATACATGTATACATGTATATGTATGTATACATGTATAAAAAGATACATTTAATTTTAGGAATTGGCTTATGCTCTCTCGGAGGCCCCGGCAAGCTGGAATTTTATAGGTGGGCCAGCAGGCGGGAGACCCAGGACGGAGTTGAGGCTTCGGTCTGGGGTCCAAATGCAGGCTGGGGGCAGCATCTCTTCCCTCTGGGGGACCTCAGTGTTTTTCTCTTAAAGCCTTCAACTGATGGGTCAGGTGCAGTGACACGTAGACTGGTGTTTGGCCAAGTGTCGGGGAATCATGGCTTAGCCGAGCAGAACAGGAGGTAAACCCTCACACCCATCTGCGAAGCGTGGGTACCACTGAGTTGATCTTGCTTCCCTTTACCTGCAAAAATAAATTAGAACAATTAGGTGGGTTTTCCTGGGAGCCACTAGAGGGCGCCACGAACAAGGAAAATGGAAGAGGTGGCTCACCTGCTGTTTCCTTGGAAACCTACTACCATCACCAGCCCCGCAAGGGGACTTGGGCATCTCCTGTCAAGTCCTTAATGTTGCAGGTGAGAAGTGACTCTTGGTGAGCATCATCTACACTGCAAGGCTGCAGACCAAGTTGATGACAGAGGCTAGAGACAGCTGTGGCTTTTGACTTTGTATTTCATGTTCTTTCCAGTTTGGGGCGTTCTAATAATTTATATTAGTTGTAGAATAACTATTTTTCAGTTAGCTCTTATATCACGGTTATCACTTGGATAGCAATTCGTATAAATAAAATATGGGTGATTTGAAATGTACGTGTATCTGGGTTATTTTGGTTCTTATGTAATGCATGTGTTGAAGGAGCTTCCATGTGTATGTAGTATGAAATATGAAATGATAAACTTCCAGGAAACCCAAATGATGCTTGTTTTGGGTTTATAACTGGTTTTGATGAACACTGTACGGATACTATTTTCTTTCTTTCTCTCCTCCTTTTTCTTTTAAAATGGATGGGTGACTTAAAATAATGACTTCCAACCTACTTGGAAAATTATGTGTTTTATTTCAAACACCTTTTCTGTGTGTGTGTTTTACAGCCAAATCTTGTTATCTGAAGAATGGGTTCTATTGGCTGTTTCTGTCCCCATCTAGCGGGATGGCTCAGGTTTAGTGTCCCCACCAGAGGGCAGATGAGGGAAAGCAGAATCAGACTGACACCTCTGTCCCTGCCAACAACCCGAGTCTGGTGTGTCTGTGTCTGTGTGCACGTGTGCCAGTGGTCAGCAGGGTGCACTGTTTGCTGTATTTTGATTGTGTGAAATTGTCACATTTTCCCATACTCAGCCTCTTAGAAATCCTTTGAAAGTGATGATAACGCAGAGAGGAGTGTCAATGGAAATTCGAGTACTACGGGGTTGTCTCATATGCATATTTCAGACTTGCTGGACCCTTCTTCCATGTCCTGAAAGTTGGTCTTAATCTATTTATTCAGCTACAAAAATGTATAGGAGTGTGATTACGGTGTGTTTTAGACACATTGCATTCTGTAGATCTGTGGAGAGAGTTTCCAGCAGAATACTAATGAAACAGACCCCCGTCTAGCTTGCAGGGGCCTCTTCAGGCTCCTATTGGCCAACCAGCTTCATGTTTGAAAGTGAGGTTCTTTTGAAAGTTGCCTCACTCACGATTTTAGAACATTTGGAGTCCTTCCCCCTCCCCCTTTCCTTCCTTCCTTCCTTCCTTCCTTTTTCACCTTTATGGAGATATAATCACCATACCACATGAGTTTAAGGTGTGAAGAAGCATAATGACATGACATACATAATAGCATGAAATGTAGAACATCTTTTTAGAACAGGTAAGGAGTTTAGGCAATGGGAGCAGGAACAATAAAAAACGAAGTCATTTCAAAATATATGCCAGATGATGGTCCAGTACAACTCTGTTTTAAGAATTTTTTTATTGGATGAAGAATGAAAACAAATGCAGAGTTGACTGTGCCTGAATCAAGGTGCTGAAAAATAATGGATCAGAGAAATACTTACATTGGGAACTTTACTTTCCCATGGAGCCATACACTTGCATAGAGTAAATCATATGGAACAAGAATTTGACTGTGGCCCTGGACGGTGTGGCTCAGGTGGTTTTGTGCTGTCCTGCAAAGTGAAAGGTCACCAGTTCAATTCCTGGTCAGGGCACATGCCAGAGGCATCTAATCTGTGTTTCTCTCTCACATCAATGTTTCTCTCCCTTTCTTCCTCTCTCCATTCCTCTCTTAATAATAATAATAATAAAAGGTAAATAAATAAAATAGATTGCCCTTCCTAGTTAAAAAATTTTGATCATAGAATTATGAATACTGGCGCTGCTCTTAGCATGTGATCTGTTCTTGCCGGTGTGTGGTCTAGGGTAATTAATTTCCTCATCTAATCCCTGCACAAAAATTACATGGATAATGAAGTCACTTGATCTTTTCATGCTCATTACAACATACATTCATTAACATATAGCACACAGGTAATTCCCCGTTTCCTTAGTAGTTCTTACAGCCTTGGTTGACTTGAGTATTTAAGAGGCCAGTCTTGATGGCCTCAGGCATTCTGCAAGATGCAGCCTTCTTATAAATGTATTAAAGCCGCCTTTTTAGATGGAATCTAGCCTATAGCAGTTTACTAGTTCCTGGCGACAGGACTGATTTTTTCAGATGCTTTGAATAGAGTTTAGGAGACTCTTGCTTTACCTAAAGAAGCAAACATGAACAGGCCGAGCCTGACCGTCAGCTCCTATCCATTTCCCTTTAATCACCTCCTGAAGTACCTGTTAATGACTCATTACTTATAAAAGTAAATTATAGGTACTCTGCAATCCCGTTTGTAGTTTCCTTCATGTTTTTGATTGGGCTACCCCATCAGGAAAATGGGTGTGTGGCGATAATACGGGCATGAGAATCGAATTGCTTTGTAATTTTATGTATTTAATAACGTGCACTGCAGGGCTGGGTGCCAGCGGGGTGGAGGCGAAGTGCTTTTATGATAAAAATCAAGTCTTCGTAGACCACGTGGGCAGTGACATTCTCTTGTGTGACACATACTCAGCAAGTAGGGCTGACTGGTTCTCAGTCCTGGTGCACGGGTCTTAGACACACACACTGGGTCCTTTAGACACACACAGTGGGTCCTTTAGACACACACAGTGGGTCCTTTCTCCTTGTGGCCTTTGGAATGTGCTTGAGTTTGCGGTCATCTTGCATAGGTAAAATAGGTCCTGTTGAGTCTCAAACTCCTTTCTGTTTTTTGAAACAAAACCTGACAGCCCAAACGAGTAGGGTAAAAGCAAAACTACTCTTTTGGGGAGGAGGGGTACGCATCTCAGAGTCTTGCCCAGATGTCTCCCAGAGGGACATTCCCCTGGCCCGTGGGACTCCTACATTCCCACTTCTCAGAGTGGACACGCTGAAGTAGAAGATGGAGCTATTTCGGTCTCGGAGCGCGGTGTGTTTTGCACTTGCTCTTCATGCTCCCCAGTTTCTGCCTCCGTCCGGGGAGGAGACAATGCTGCCCTTGTAGATGAGCCGTGGCGGCTACTTGGGGTGAGAGCTGCGGAGCTCTTCCTGGTGGGCAGATAAAGGGTAAGACAAGCACGCGGCAGGTGGTAGGGTGTTGGTCAAGGCCACATGCCTCCCCTTTGAAGCCCTGTCTACGAGAGCCCCTTGAAAGTGTGCAAGGAATCAGTTGTGTCGCTATTTTACGTGTCATCTCTGTATCAGCCTTGTGTCGCTATTTTACGTGTCATCTCTGTATCAGCCCGGCTGCCATGTAACACAGTACCACAGACCGGTTGGCTGAAACAGCAGAAGTCGCTTTCTTACAGCGTGGAGGCTCGCACATCAAGGTGCTAGCGCATCCTGTTCCTGGCTTACCAATGACCACCACGTCCCTGCATCCTCACTTGGCAGGAGGGAGTGAGTTCTGGTCTTTCTTCCTCTTCTTCTTTTTAATTTCCAGGGAGAGAGGAAGGGAGAGAGGCAGGCAGAGAGGGAGAGAAATGTCAATGTACGGTTGCCTTTCACCCGCCTCCAGCCACGGACCTGGCTGGAGACCTGGCTTGCAACCTGGCTATGTGCCCTGGCTGGGGAATCGAACCAGTGACCCTTGGGTTCAAAGGCCGGAGCCTTATCCACTGTGCCACCAGCCAGGGCTCTCTTCCTCTTCTTATAAAGACACTAATCCCATTACGAGGGCCCCACCCACATGACCTCATCTAAACCTACTTACCTCCCCAAGTCCCTACCTCCAAACAGCATCACCTGGAGGGTTAGGGTTTCAGCCTATAAACTCAGGGACAACCTTCAGTTTGTAACACTCTACAATTTCCTTGTTGCCTCTTTCATAGGAAGAGCAAAATTGAAACGAACACCCTCAGAGGGTTACTGAGTTTCTGTATTTGGTCTTGCCAAGATTTCACATCCTCCGTGACCACAAAGTCAGACCCCAGCTTTTCTCTCCCTGAGTTGAGCTTCCGAAGGCCGGAAGAGGGGGTGAAACAGACCAGATGCAGGAGCACCCGAGGGGAGTTCCGCTGACATGGGCCAGAGTTTGCATCTTGTGACTTGCTGTGTAGTCCTGCTACCCAGGTGTCCCAACACAAGACTGTCTAATAGGGATGACTCTTGGTGGTTATAGTGTGTGTGTGTGTGTGTGAGATAATTATGTTAACTGCTATTCACATCAACTCTGCCCGGTCACTTGGCTGGTGTTGACGCCTGTAGAGATGAAGGCCAGAAGCATGGGGGGTTGGGGAGACTTGCCCAGGATCACCTCACAAGTTAGTGACAGAGCTGAGGTTGAACTAGGCCTGAAACTCAAGTCCTGTGTCACTGTCACCGTAAGGGACCTCTCATACAGCCTCCTGGACAATTGAAAGCACTGGTCTGAACCTTACCCTGGAGGCTGGCTGACAGTTTCCTGTTTAGCTCCCGTATGTGTCCTGCCAGCTCCGTCATGTTTGACCTTCTTGCTCTTTGGGGCTGAATGGAGAGTTGGGGAAATTCGGGGGAGTAAGGCCTTCCTTTTTCTAGGGAAGTGTCATTCTGTCGCAGTCATTTAACGCTACGTTGTCTGGGAAGTTAGGGACAAGCTTATGTTGCTTAGGAGGTGGAAACCGGTTCTTTGGTACATTGGCCAGGCTGGTTTAAAACAAAGGAAGGTAAAATGTACACTTGACTCGCTTGAAATGCTGCTGGAGACAGAAACTTGCACAAGCGAAAAACCAAAATGGTGGTGGAAAAACAGTGTTTCTAAATCAAGACGAACAAGTCCGTGTTTAGGGACTGTAAACCTTCAGGGTAAGGATCCGCTTCTCTTGCTAAGACTGGGATCGCAAGAGTATCTTCGCACACGTGAAACGGAGCTGTGGCACGTGGCTTCTCGCGGGGGCTGGAGTGTGGAAGTTGCCTTGGTAGAATGACTTCCTCCGGGTGGTGCGCGTTTATCTCATCAAAGTGGGGAACCCAGCGCCGGCCCACGGCTTGTGGCGGGAAGGGCAGGCAGCTGCGGGTCCCCTTGGTTTTCATGGGCTGGGAAGCTGCCTGGCTCTCCTTTCTGGGCCCATAAAAAGGACGGGCAGGGGCCCCCAGGAGTTGCTCTAACTTCCCGAGGGGGGAGCTGCAGTCCTGGCCCCCGATCTGGATTTCAGTGGCCCTGTCACTCACAGCCACTTGTCCTCTGTCATCTCAAGTTTCCTGGTGCACCAAACAAGGATGATGCAGCCTGACAGCGGTGCGAGGGCCAGCGGGAGCAGTGGACGCGTGTCTGACACGTGACTGGCGCAGGGACAGGCCCGGGAAGCCGGTGGTACAGGCAGGCTCCGCTCGCCTTTGTCCTCGTCAGCCCCTCTCAGGTGGTTCCAGGATAAGTGACCGTTGAGGACGCTGGTGAGCCAGGAACTGACTGGTGATCAAGGGCCCCTGGGCAGCTGCTTACCCTGCCTTCTGAGGAGATGCCGGGCTTGTGTGGGACCCACATGAAGCCCCCCTCCCCAAATCCACCCCCAACCCCCGGGGGCAGGAAACCTGCCTGTCGCTAAGTCTGGGTGTTTCCATTAGCTCGTATTTATTTAAATAGCTGTGAGTTATAAAATTAGACGCCGGTCTCACTTCACAGATTTTGAGCGCATGCTTATCATTCTTGACTACAATTGCTCATTTAATCGCTTGTCCTTGTCACAGAACTGTCAGCTCTGGGAATAGGTCCTGCCTCGCCTCCCGGACTTGGGCTCAGTGGCCAGGTGGCATCGTGACCAGAGCTGGCGGGCGGTGCGTAAGTGCACTAGCCTCAAGTGTACAGCTCAATGGTTTTATAGGTGTATACGATATATACCCATCCATCCATCCACACCTGGGTAGCTGCCAGCCAACCTGAGGTAAAGGAGTGGCTGGCACTGCGTAAGGTTCGTGTTTAGAGGAACGTGTGTCTGCGTTATGCGTTCTAATGTGAACGTGAAGCTTTACTCACTGTGTTTTCTAGCACACGTACCGCGGACGCAGCGTTGCGTCACACACCAGGGAACATACCCAGGAAACACGAACTACATCCTGCCTTCCCAGAGCCTCCTGACTTGGTTTGCAAGACAGGACTAAACATGGAACGGTCTAGGTACCGTGTGTTCACCAAAACTAGCACTGGAGACCGTGGGCTTCTATGAACGACGGAATTCTTCCCTCCAATGACGACTTCCCTGCAGTGGCCCTGACCAGTGCGGCTCAGTGGGTTGGGAGTCTTCCCACGGAGCGAACGGTCACGGGTTTGGTTCCAGGTCAGGGCACGAGCCTGGGTGGCAGGTTTGGTTCATGGTTGGGGTGTGTGTGAGAGGCACCCAGGGGGTGTTTTCTGTCCCATTGATGTTTCTCTCTCTCTGGAAAAAAACGACTCACCTGCAGCCAGGGGTCCCTCCCCACCTAGGGGCCGTGATGGCGGCCCCCAGGCAAGTGCTATGGGAGGCAAAGCAGGGCAAGGTTGCTGTGCGGGAGCCACTAGAAGTGCCCGCCTGACCCTCCCTTCCCCGGCCTCCCTCCCCCACTGGGAGGCTGGAGGTGAGAGGAACCCACCCCGGGGTGGGGAGGGTAGTGGAGGGGGGCAGCGTGGGCTTCCAGCAGGGAGAGAAGAAGCACAAGGAAAGGAGCCCGTGGTTCTGTTTCCATCATGGGCACCCGAGAGGCCGGGGCCCAGGGAGGGTGCCAGGCAGGGGGTGGTGAGGACGCAGGAGCCGCACCTGGGGCGTGACAGGGGAGGCTCACGGGGCCTTGCATTAGATGTCTCCATGGGTTTCTGTTTTACCCCAAGCAGGGAGACACCAGCTGTCTTGCTTTGGATAGCCAGATCAGCCCTGGGACGTAACTTCAGGGCAAGTGGAGGGTGCACTGGGGTCAGGGGCGGAGCACCGTAAGATGTCGGGGGGTGTTTCTGTAGGACTCTGCGCCGGTGTCTTGCGCCGGTCTGAGATGGGAGCTGCCCGGCGGGAGTGCAGAGGCTGAGAAGAGGTGTGGAGGAGATGCATGTATATTTATAGATGCTTACCGACACCGTCGTGGTGTGAGGACTGAGTGTGCTTTTAATCTTAATTATAAACAGGAAGGCTGCCAAAAGGTTCCGACGCACTGAGCCTGTTTCTGCCAAGGCAGAGAGCTCTCGTTCACCTCGTGGAGAGGCACCTGCTCCCACAGGTGAGTGAGTTGCCATTAAATGCAGTTAAATGACAATGTATGAAATGGATCCTAGTACTTCGTACTTTGCGGTGACCCCTGTGGGCCGGGAAGGTCAGCTGTCCCCCTCTGATTATAGGATGCTCCGTTTGGCTCTAAAAATGAGCCTCAAGAGTTGGAGAGAGTCAACTTTAGAAAGTAATCATGAGAAATAATGTCTTTGTTGTTGACAGCACCATTGATACCGATTCCATTTGCCATCCTTTGCCTGCTAAGTAGAGCCTTTATGTGATTCAGTTCCACAAATTCAACAAATATGTGACAAACGTGTAGTAAGTGTCAACTGTGTACCATGAATTACACTGTGAGGTAGAGACACAGCTGTGAACAGACGTGCAAAATTCTTACCCTTCATGAAACCGACATTATTGTTTTCCCACAAGCACAGGGAAGCACAGACAGCTAATTTGGCTGAAGTCTGGGTGGATTTTTAAGTAGTTAAACTCGGGGAATTGATTTTTAAGAAAAGGTAGATAAAGAGTGAATTCTGACTCAACATGTAAGACTCATAGAGACACTATTTCGTAGCCTTGCAGCACTTTCTCCTTCTCTCTTAATATTCCAAGATAATTCTTTCAGAATTATCAGCAGACTTTTTAACTATCACATTTCATGTGGAAAAGTAAATAGACTTTGACGGCCCACAGGCAAAGCCAAGTATGCGAGTGGAAAAAGCATATAGACATCAATGACGAGCAGTGTGTAATTCATAGGCTAGGAAGGTCTTGGGTGGCTTTCAGATTTTAAAAAGTGTATCTGTGAGTATTTTAGCGATTTTTAACGTTTAGCTGCTCGAGGAAAGATATATCTGAAACCACTACACATGAGTGACGTAAAAATATTGCAGGGCATTAATGTTGCGGTCCAAGACTAAAACATACTCACTTTCCGGAGTTCTTGAGGGGAGTGAGGGAGCACACGGAAAATGAGAGGCAAGATGTTTAGTGTCTTGTCAGGACTGTCGGCCCGCGAATCAAACATGTTAAAATAATCAGCGCACATGTTTCTTATTTATGAAAAAAGCAAGTGCTGCTTAGAGAGGGTTTTTTAAAAAGAACAAATTTCAAATCCTTGCCTTAAAAAGTAAAGCCCCAGTATTAGAAAGAAAAGATTAATTACCCAATGTTTTATTTGGAGTTTTGCTTCAAACCCAAGAATTCCTGGCTGTTTCCAAATTTGGGGTTAAGGAATTTTTCTGTTCCAAATTAAAAATGCAGAACACAGTCTGTCAGCTACTTTCACATGTCTTCAATTTACATTTTAGAAACAATTTACAGAATAACAGTTCAGTAAAAAGGTAAGAACCGATTACCTTCAACAGAATAAAAGTAATTTTCCTAAAGGTCTTCTACAATTACATTCTTATTATTCGTATTCAAAAGTGAGGACAGAATGCACTAACTTGACTACTTAAAGTTTCTTTTTTTTCAGTTCTGGCTTTGACAAAATGACACAATAAAAACTCCTAGATTTTCTTGTCTCTTCTGACTTTTAGTTACCATAAAGGTAATAACATGATAGAAAATGTCAAAAAGGAAAAAAACAAAACAAAACACCCTCATCCATAGTCTATTTGTCTACATTATTTTCTTCATATGCCAATGCATTTTCTAATAATTGTAATTATAGTTGATCCATAACTGTTCTTTTTTTATTCAGTTAATGCCTTTATAATCAATTTTACATTCTATAAGTATGACATTTTGAGACTTGTTTAGTTCCTTAATCTCATCTATACTCAGTTCCAATTCCTCATCTAAAACGTCTAACAGATTTTGAAAAAATAAGAACAAAATCGTTATTCCATCCGGTCCATTTGTATTGGTTGGCATTCTGAAATTCAGATCTTTGGAAAAGAGGCGCAGCACCATCGCAAATAGTTACAAGGTGGGTTTTCTTCAGATGCTCAGGCCTGCAGAGAGAGTTCCCACAGGTCAAAGATTTTTTTGCTGAGAAATGTCTGCAAGAAAGCAAGAGGTGATTTCCAGAAACAATCTGTCAACTCATTTTCCTCTTTAGGTCGTCTGATATTTGTAGGTGAGTGAAACCAAAGTGAGCAGTTGCCTTATTCTACTATAAAGTCAGTTTTATTCAAACACTCTTTTTGTATTAAAGATCTTTTTAAAAAAAGGTATATTTTTGCTATCTCTACTGCAGTCAGTTTTCCTTCTCTCACTTTCATTTGGTCATTTGATGATTGAATTGTGAAAAGTAGCCTCAGCTCAGAGAATTTTTATGTTGAGGGATACCAGAAAAGACATGCTCGTAGTAAAATAAGCCATTGCTTGCGTTAAAGCTAAAGGTGAGTTACTTAATTGCATTCATTAAGAAACTGTGGAAAACAGTATGGGGTTTCCTTAAAAAACTAAAAATGGAACTGCCTTTTGATCCAGCAATTCCACTACTGGGACTATACCCAAAGAATCCTGAAACACCAATTCATAAGAACCTATGCACACCTATGTTTATAGCGGCACTATTTACAATAGCCAGGTGCTGGAAACAGCCTAAGTGCCCATCGGTGGATGATTGGATCAAAAAACTTTGGTACATATACACAATGGAATTCTATATGGCAGAAAGAAAGAAGGAACTTGTACCCTTTGCAACAACATGGATGGAACTGGAGAATATTATGCTTAGTGAAATAAGCCAGTCAGTGAAGGACAGGTATCATATGTTCTCACCCATTACGGGACAATAATGAGCAAAACTAACAACAAGCAAAACAGAACCAAGTGTATG